>JAZDSV010000032.1:0-182182 GCA_036784855.1 Aphelidium insulamus | reverse complement strand
TTGAAGAGGTTGCGGTGGTGCGAGTATGCACCGCGCCGCCACCAGACATTATGCTGGCCGCCTCGGCAACGCTTTTCACCGCGTCAGTGGAGGCCATTGTGCGGGCGTCGAACGTGCGACTAGCCACATCGTAGCTAGCGCCGCCGTGATCCTTAACACTCAAGACTGGTGACGCAGGACCCAGACCGCTTGTCACGGAGGCTGTGACTGCAACGTCGTCGGCAGAAGTATCGATCAGCACCGGCATATCGTGATCATTGTTGTTATTGTGACGAGCGACCACTACCTCTTCCATATTAGCCTCGTCGTAGCGCACCATCCCTGAAAATAAGTTATCACGGATAAAATAATTAGTGTACCACGTACAGTTATCCAGACCACGATCAGTGTTGCGAATGATATAGTCCAGCACAACCAGCCGCTCAAAGTCCGCTTGGAATTGCCGTTGCAACGCATGGTCCAGCGAGCCTGTGGTGGGATCGCGTGGCAACCGGCCATCACGCAGCATCGCCGGACCTTCACGCAGAAACTTTGTCGCATCCATGTAGCCATGCATGAATATCTGGAACGAGCCAATCTTGGGTGGATATAAGCCGGCGTGGCGCCGTGCATGACTGCGGTCAATGTAGGAGTAGTAGAAGGCGGGAGAGGCCAGTGAGACGACTTCGGTGCGGGGCACGATGTTGAGCGACAGGTGCCGGTCAACTACGGACGCTGACGCCTCTGATATATAGCCCAGATTTGGTATGAGACAGCTGCGGCCAAAGCAGCACGGACAGCACGTCTTGTGCAGCCACTTTGTCCACTTGGGATTCAGCTTGCCGTACGGCTCTTCGTTCTTTGGCTTAAACACGCCAACAATGCGCCCTGCAATAAGCAAATTGAATGATGAGCAAGATTATAGACAAGTTGCGAGGTATAAAATATGTAGAATGCTGCCATAATCAATGCACTTATAATATCCAATTGCACACTCGAACTGATGTAACCACCCGCAGACAGACACTACTATACATACCCTGGCGATTGCGGCAAAAGTACGAGCCAGAGGAACCTTGTTGAATGCGCTGCGGCTGGATGCCAGCATTGATGGCCAGCCGCACCTCCTCCACAATCTCCATGAACTGCTCGTGTGACATTGAACGTGTCGACTGCGAGCGGGGCGTAGTTGAAGAGTGAAGCGACTGTTGTTGTTGTTGTTGGTGCTGCTGCTGCTGTCTGGAGGTGCTTGTGCGCGCGGTGTAGGTCCGTGATGGTGACTCGACCATTGGTTGTGGCGATGGCGGTGAGGGCGGTGGCAGAGAGGCAGCCTCGGCCACCGACGAGAGTAGTGGCTGTGCCGACACTTGGCGGCCATGCTGGTCCGTAGACGAGCCGCCATTTGACTCGGAGCCGGAGCTGTCGGCCGCGCCGTGAACGTCGTCCATCAACTTTAATTATTTGTATAGATCGGCGCACAGCGACAAAGCGATCAATTGCACGCGCTCTTTATGCAGCGCAAATTATAATAATGGACCGCTTATAAACCGATAAACTAGGTTTAACAGCTCTACATGCGCTCTTCTTACATTGCTGACTGTATGACTTTCATGCGGTACATACCCTGGCATGTATCTATGTGTCTTAACGTTTTCATAAATATACTCCATGATTAACACGAGAATAAATCTGCTTTACACGGCTGAAAGCTGTATATATATTTGCATGATATGGAGTAAATATCTCGAGCGCAATAGGAACCCTTGACTTCAAATCGGTTTGATCTTAAAGTGCAGCGATATGAGCGAGAAGACCAAGCACTTCAAGTCTGCAGATATTCACAGTCAAAAGTGCTCTTAAATATGAACCATCAGCAGCGGATTACCTTGCACAAGGTAGTAAAAGGTTCGCAGGCCCTCCGGGTCCTTACTATTATTCACATCGACCAGCGAGCCGATCTTGTTGGTCTGTGCGAGAGCGTCAGTCAAATGCGTAATACTATGCGTACGGCAATCATGCAGCACTTGCCGTGAATGATATGTGCACATTGCCCATGACAATTTCCAGCTCTTGGCGTCCCACCTTGTCGGGCAGGGGCCACTGCGCATCGTCCGACTTCATTATGCCGCTCTCGTCCACCACGCGCTTCAGTGCCGACATTACAATCTTGTTGGCGATCACTGTGGTGGTCGCGTTAGTCCCGCACCAGGAGTGATGTGTATATAGGAGTATGTATGTATATAGGAGTGCATGTATGTATGTATGTATGTATAGATACTATGCACAGAATGCACGCACGCTCTTTCTTGATCATGGTGTCGTTCTTGTAGTTGCTGTTGTTGGCGTAGCGGCACGTCCCATCTGGTCGGAACTCGAATTCCAGAAACTCGTGTCCAAACTGGCCCTTGTGACCCACACTGCGCGTAGATGATGTGTGTGAGTGCCTACGTACTGCATAGGGGCATACACGGCACGCACTAGTAGCGCAGGTAAAAGTCGTCGTCTTCCGCCATTTTATGTGGATTATTGATTGATGCCTACTTGATTTGCTTGAAATTGTAGGGGAAGCTTCAGTCAATTATAATGGCGCACAGTCATGTTTATTCAGATCAGATATGTGCGGCATGCTAGGCCTCGTCGCGAATGTGCTTGACTTCGGCGAGACTGGCAGGTTGATCTACCCACTTGTCGCTGCGGTAGTGGCGCACAAATCTGATGGCCAGCGACTCGACATTGTGCGGCTGGACACCCACATCCTGTAGACGCGCGGCGTCCGTGTCCAGCTGGTCGTCCACCACGGCCTGGCACAAGATTTAGTTAATATACATCAACTAACATTATCATCATAGCATATATAAATCATCCTACCCGGTCTATATCGTGCACAGTGAGGCGTGCCAAGGGACTTCGCTGTGACAGAGAAACGATGCGGCGGTACAGCGCATAAGGAACATTCAGCGGGGAGTATGGGCGCCGGGCATACTCGCAAAACAGTTCGCAGAACTCCTTGTAGGTCACAGCCTCCTTTCTGCATAAAGATTCATTGATTGAACGAGTCAAGCGTGTCAAGTACCCGTGAAACTCGTAGAGCGGTGCAGGCGTGTCCAAATGCAACAGTGACTCCAAACCACGTGCCACGTCATTCACCTGCGCACAGATTTAGCTGCTTTCAACTTATATCAGTACAATAAAGCACTTGCATAAGTGGGATAAAAGGTTCGGCTGCCGCCATCCACCAACGGCATGAAGCCTCCGAATAGGAGATACTTTTTAACCGGGTGCGTTACAGTGACTGCACGTTTAAATATGTAAAAACTTTCATAATGCTGACCTACTTCCGAGGTACGAGAAGAGCCGATCTTCCCAGCCGTAAAGAGCTCCTGGTCGCACGATAGTGGCAGATGGAAATGCCCGCTTTACCGCAGCTTCACCGAGGGCCTGCCAACATTTATTATCAGTAAATATTTGGAAACATTGCATTCAAACTTGCCTTGGTCTGGAAAAATTTCGATTTGGAGTCTGTGGAGGCATTCAGCGCCGACACGTGGATCAATCGTTGAACGCCGGCCTCCTTGCACGCCGCAGCAATTGTCTCGGCACCGTCCACGTGGACCTTGTTAAAGTCATAGTTGCTGTGATGATAATGTCACGTCTAGAAGTCGTAATATGCTCAGTGTAGCGCACCGCGTCTCATAGTCGCGGCCGATCAGGTTGTACACGGTGTCGCTGTGCCGCACACACGCCATTATAGACTCTTTGTCGGCCAGGTCAAAGCGCTGCACAGCATTCACAGGTCAGCATGGTACATCTGACACAGACGCATAGCATATGCGACGTACCAGCGGCACAATTTGCCCCAGATCCCCCATGACCTTGAGGTGTCGCGGTGATTCCTGGGTGCCGCGGTAGGCCGCAACCACCTGTGACCCGCTCTTGCCCAGCTCATTGACCAGGTACCGTCCCAGGAAGCCCGTGCAGCCAAACACAGTCACCACGTGGCCGTTGGTGGAGTTGCGACCGCCGGCGCCTTGCGGGATGAACCTGCCGCTGAATGACGCCGAAGGTGGCTGTGCAGTCAGCTGCGCCAGCGACAAACCACTGCTGGGTGTGGGCTGTGCTGTTTGCACGGGCTTGGCCGGGGCAGCAGTAGTAGTGCTTCCGGGGGCGCGAGTTGCCAGCAGGCGCCTCTGCAGTCGTATCATTTTGTTGATTGTGAAATAAACTGCCTTTCACTTGTTCTACAAAGCTTCTGCCGTACGGACATATACATGTATGCATGTATGTAGTATCAGACGAGCGGAATTACCTTACAACAAGTATTGCATATATGTATATACGCAATATAATTGTATGTATGCTTGTTCACTGCATTGCGTGGCGTAATTTGGACCAGTATCTGTGAGTAACTGAGCAACTGCACTGAGCATGCAACACCCTCTATGTACACCTACCCCTTTATACTGTATGCAAGGAAACACAGATAATATGTACAGATGATATTTAATATGTATACCATATGGTTGAATGATATTAAGCTTCAAGCGATTAACAATGATAGAGCAACTAAACCTGTTGAAAGCAGCCAATCAGCGGCCGACCTGAGCCGAATAGTCGCCCCCATCTGGATCGCCGGCTGCGCCCACTCGCATCCATCCACTGCGGCCACACCACCACTACACACCTCCGCAATCATGGCTCAGGGAAAGAACAAGGTACAGTACACGACGATGGCCAATGGTGTTGTACTTACCGCGCCATGTAGCGTTTGTCCAAGGGAAAGAAGGGTCTGAAGAAAAAGGTCGTTGACCCGTTCACCCGCAAGGACTGGTTCGACATCAAGGCACCGTCCGTGTTCCAGGTTCGACAGGTTGGCAAGACCTTGGTCAACCGCTCGCAGGGACTGAGTACGTTGTGTTAATGCGGTGGCATTGGCGCCCGGGGCTCGTGCTAACGCCGTGTGTCTCGCCGTGTAGAGAACGCGAACGACGCGCTCAAGGGCCGTGTCTTTGAGGTGTGCTTGGCGGACCTGAACAAGGATGAGGCGCAGGCATTCCGCAAGGTCAAGCTGCAGGTGCAGGAGATCCAGGGCAAGGACTGCCTGACCTCGTTCTACGGCATGGACTTCACCTCGGACAAGCTGCGGTCCATGGTCAAGAAGTGGCAGGTTCGTAGTTATCATATCCAGTGGTCTGTAGTACTTGCGTCGTACTAATAAAAATTCCCTTTTAGTCGCTCATCGAGGCATTCGTCGATGTCAAGACCACCGACGGCTACCTGCTCCGTCTGTTCATCATTGGATTCACCAAGCGCCGCCCCAACCAGGTCAAGAAGACCACATACGCCCAGTCCAGCCAGATCCGTCAGATCCGCAAAAAGATGTTTGAGGTTGCCGCCAAGGAGGCGTCCTCTTGCGACTTGAAGGGCCTGGTGGAGAAGTTTATCCCCGAGGTCATTGGCAAGGAGATCGAGAAGGTAATTACTCGCACTCGTTGTTCATCACCACATCTAATTGTCTGCAGGTCACCCAGGGCATCTACCCGCTGCAGAATGTGTTTGTGCGCAAGGTCAAGATCCTCAAGTCACCAAAGTTTGACATGATGAAGTTGTTGGAGCAGCACGGATCGGGCAGCGGCGGCCAGGAGACTGGCGCCAAGGTTGCCACCGGACAGTTCAAGGAACAGGTCTTCACCGACGTTTAGATATGTGTGTGAGTGTGTGAGTCTGTGTCGAGTGCAGTCGCCAACGCACAGCATTAATACAGAGAACTTGTGACCATATGTTGCACATCGCGTATACATATAGCCAAGATGTATTACTTATATGTAGATGCGTGAATAGCGTGACTGCGAAGACTGGACGTCAAGGACAGCCTGTAATTGGACAATCTCCCTAATGAAGCGCAGCGCAGAGTACGCGCTGGTGCCGGAGCCCACCGCGGCATCCGCCCTGCCCAGCCAGGAAGAAATGTTCACCCAGTCCTCCTCCAAGCACGTGCAGGACGAGATGGTCCGGTTGCAAGCACAGCGGCAGCGCCAGACAGCCACCCGCCAGAACCAGCACGCCCGCCGCCTCAACACCCATCTGGACAAGGAGCGGGAGGCGCTGCGGCAGTGGGACGCGCAGGAGTGTGCCTTCCACATGGTGCAGGCCAGACAGCGCGCGGCATTGCGGTTGCAGAAGGGACGGGCGGGTTGGGCGGACGAGTGGCTATGGGTGTGGGTGCGGTGCTCACTGCGCGATCCGCTGCAGCACTTTCACGACGTGGGCACCGCACACGGGGAGCGCCAGCTGGCTCGGCTGCTGCTGCACGGGCCGCACAAGTCTCTGGCTGCAAGGCTGTCCGACGATGCAACCGACGCCATCGCACAGCTGGAGCAGTACTGCACCGAAGTCAAGAGCATGGCGGACTTGTATGGGCAGATGAAGGAACGGGTGTCCGAGGCGTCCAATATCACTACGGGCGAGCGTGCAGAAAGCATTGTCGTGGCGGCCGACTGGTGGCGGTGGATGCACACGGTGGCGGCGGATGAGCTGCGGAAACGGCAACTGCTGCTGGCTTCCAAGACGCTCAAGGCCATTGATTATTACACGGCATCTGGCGACGACACCGTATCGCTGCTGACTGCGTGTGCCGTGGAACAGAATCACGCGGTTGCACCGGCAGTCGTTGTGGACATTCACCAGCTGCTGGCGGCCAAGAATTGTGCTGAACTGTTGGCCATGCAGCTGCGCGTCACTCAGAAATTGAAATCCGGTGTGCCCATGGACATTGAGTACTGGGAGTTGCTCTTGTCCACGCTGGTTATCTTTTTGGTGAGTTCTGCTGAACTACTGTTTATCTTTATCTCCTGTGTAACTTGCGCAGGCGAGGCGCAGACTGTTGGAGCAATGTGCAGAGATTACAAACGACTACCGCCAATGGCTGTCTAGTATGCAGCCGCTGCTGTTGCCAGAGTTTGACGCAGCGCTTGACGAAGCGTGCAATAAGCAGTCGGCGGGTGTTGGTGGAGAGGCGGCGGAAGCTGCTGCTGTAGAGAGCACTGAAGCTAAATTAACCGTTGTTGCGGCGCCGGTTCAGCGTGGTATCCCGTACGATGACTCACCAGAGGTGGAGAAGCTGCGTAAACTCGTGATGGATTTACGGCTGGAATTCCGCGGCGAAAACCACTTGATGACAGAGGTCGATGTGGTCGACGACTTTCCCGACGTGCGTCACTACCCGCCACTGGCGAACGAGACACGGCCCCGGTGTCGGCCCCGCTTTCACAACGTTGCCAAGCGTGTCTACAACTGGTACGTGCCACTGATTATATGTGGACACTGCGTAAACTTTCCTGCAGGAATCAATACACATCCGCACATTATTCCAAAGAGAATCCGCCACCCGTGCTTGTACGCGGATACTACTTTCACATATTCTATCCGCACCTGCTGAACGCCACGGAAGTCACACCAAAATTCAAACGGTTTGCCGACCCAAACAGCATACCAAACCCAAATAGGCCAAAGAGCCCGCTGACTGAACTGATTCGATTCTCGGCCGGACCGCCGTACGAGGACATTGTGTTCCGCATACATTTGGGAGACTGGGATATCAGCGCGCGGCATGGCTGGCTGAGCGTATTTGAAGACGGCATCCTACGGCTTTACTTTCTGTTTCAACGCGAACGCTATCGACGATAGTTTAATCTTGCATTAGAAGTAATCAAAATATGTCTGCATATGTATGCACCGCTGAAACTTTATTTATGTGGACTGGCTCTCCAACGCTTCAAATATCGCATCCAAATCTTGGGGTGGTGTGATTTCCTCCACGCAGGAATCGCTGCGCATATCAGATGTAAGAGAGAATAGAGCGAGAAATACGTAGAGAGAGAGAGAGAATTGGAAGCTGCGGAATATATGGAATATAATACTCACATAGCAGCCGTGGCACGCCGAAACGTTCGCGTGTACTGTGTGCAAAGGAGACGAGTGTCCGTCAAGCTTGCCCGCATTGACCGACTTGTCGATCTGAGTGGAACATCGCGACACACCGTCTGCAGCATGGTGGTGATGAAGGCGGCGGACTGACTTGAATCGTTCTCCTCGCGCTGCATTCCACCAATCAGCTGGAGCAAGCTGCAAGCAGATCAATTTCTCTCATTTCCCATTTTGTATTTTTCATTTCTCAGTAGTTTATATTATGCGCGCAGTAGACGCGGCTACGGCACTTATTGTGCTGACTGGCTGTCTTATGCTATCGGCCGACTCACTGCCGGTCTGGTTATGGCGCCTCTTGAGATGGGCAGAGCCGGCTGGCGGTGAATCGTCTGGATGGGATTTGAATTCTCCGCCAATTCCGCATGCATCCAAGCCGGCTTATAAAGCTAAAGATGCCGATAATCACGGTGCCTCCGACGCGGACTTGTACGCCAAATATGGCATCAAATCTTGTAATACGGAGCCGCCTCCCATTCCACAAACAAGCAGATTTGAGGAGGACAAAGCGCCAACAAGTCCCGAAAGCCACCGTGCCTCCGATGCGGACAGAGTTATTAGGAACTTGTACGCCAAATATGGCATCAAATCGGATCGGCGTCCTACACAGCAGGTGCCTGTTTCTATACACCCAGCATCTCGGGGACAAAATGATCATGATGTCATTAACAACATACTGGCCAAATACAGTTGCACATCGGTCACTGCGGATCAGCGTTCGGGGCAACAAGCGCTCATATCCACTTGTCGAGCATCAAGAGATGTAAATAACGACGAATTCGAGAATGCAGACGGCAAAATCGATCATGTTGCTGCCACGCATGACTGTGTGGCTCCGACTTTGGTTGGCATACAGTCGGACGCGTTACAATTAGTGATGCAATATACTGGTGGCCGCCGCTATGCCTTACTTGCACCGGTGTGCAAAGCTCTACGTGCGGCGTACACCAGAACCTATGCCGAGATTGAAGGCTTGACGACATCGCTGCTTGCGGCCGCGGCATCTTGCAACACCATTGATTATGCACTGGAAAACGGCGCCAATTTTGTCCAGTTATTCAGGCCCGTGATGGATCTGTCTGAATCGTCGGACCCTGACGCAACTCCGAATACGTTAGCGCTACACAGCTCAACGCGGTATACTCGAGCTGCTGCCGCTAACGGGCAGCTGGGATGGTTGCAGTGGTTACGATCTCGCGATGCAAAGTGGGACGAGAACGTTTGCTCTGCGGCTGCAAGGAATGGCCACTTGGACATAGTGGTATGGGCACGTACAAACGGATGCTTGTGGGATTATCAAACAGTGCGTGGTGCGGCTGAAGAGGGACATTCTGCCATAATTGAATGGGCGCTGGACAACAGATGTGACAATTATGGTGTCACTTGCAACATGCTGGCTCGCAATGGTGATCTTAAACTGCTGAAAAAGTATTACAAGGTTATTCGCAAATGGTCTGCAATAACATGCGCCGATGCTGCAGGCGAGGGTCATTTGGACGTTCTGCAGTGGTTGCACAGCCAGAATTGTCCTTGGGATCACAGGACATGCAGCCAGGCAGCCAGAAATGGTCATTTTGATGTATTGCGATGGGCGCATGAGAATGGTTGTCCGTGGGATAAAGAAACTTGCACCGGGGCGGCGAGAATCGGACGGCTCGACATTTTGCAGTATGCACGGAAACATGGTTGCCCCTGGGATTCGTTTACCGCATTTGAAGCGGATCTTTGGGGCCACAAAGACGTGCATCAGTGGGCTTTAGAAAATGGATGTCCCACTCGGGGGGTTTAAGAGCTACGCTAGGTCGCCGTGAAACCAAGATGGACGAACAACAGAAATGCAGAGAACAAAGTACTGACTGATGTCACAAGAAGTCAATTAACCGATTAAAATTGAATATATTAATGTATATGTATATGTATATGTATATGTATATATGTATATGTATATGTATATGTATATATGTATATATGTATATGTATGTACATGCACACCGCAGCTAGCTGCCTGTAAGTAACAACGCGATGAATGATGTCACAGTCACCAACACTCTCTCCGTAATATGATTGCAACAGCGCGCCGGTATGCCGTGCAGGCAATCCGAATGCCCGCCCTCTCGCCCACCATGACACACGGCACTATAACGCGGTGGAATGTGCAGTCGGGGGACAAGTTTGCCGCTGGCGACATCCTGTTCGAGGTGGAGACGGACAAGGCGCAGATGGAGGTGGAGGCGGCGGAGGATGGTCGGATGGCGCGTATTGTCACCGAGGCCGGGGCGTCGTCCATTGCCGTCAACGGCATTATTGGCGCGTATGATGATGACCCTGAGGCTGATGTGTCGTCTGCCGCAGTTACTGCTGATGTTGGCGCGCTTGTCCGTGGCGCTGAAGGCAAGGTGGACGCTGCTGAAGGCGTGTCATCTGACGTGTCAACTGGCGCCGCGACAACCACAACGTCTACAGCGACGGACGCGTCCACTCCAGCGAGTACTGGTACCGGGAGAGCCGTGGAACAGGCCGACAGCGCTGCGAAAAATGCTGCAACCGCCACCGCCGCTAATCCGTCCAGCGTGGTCAACTTGAAGGATTCGCCCGCCGTCGCACTATTGCTAGACACTTTCGCACTGCACACGGACCGCACCTGTATTCCAGCCACGGGGCCAAAGGGGCGGCTGCTAAAGGGGGATGTGTTGTCCTACATTGAGACGTACGGTCTGTCACAGAAGAAGATGCATGCACAGCCAGTAATGAACGTTTCGCCGCCGCCGCGTGTTTCACGGCACCGCCACACGGCCTATGGAGGCGTGTTGGGTGCAGTCGGTGTCGGTAGTGCCGTGGTTGGAGATGGTGCGGTGTCGCGTCGAGAATCGATGCAGCTGCTAGAGTATCTGCTTGGTCGCGCTCCTTCTCCCAGCATTGATGCTAAGGTGGCGTCAGCGACTGATGGAAGCATCCCCGAGAACGCCGGTAAACGCAATATTCTGGACTACCTCTGAACGTTGCCCATAAACCTGCCATTAACATACGTTGTCTGAGATTGCTTGTTGCGACAAGCGCTGGTTCTATACCTCCATTGTATCTACGAATGTTTACACGGTTCCTTATGAGTTCCAGTTAGCACGTCTAGAGGAGAGTCTATTGCTTAAAAGTTGGGGCACGCAAAACTATCTGCCTGTCTACTCGGTGTATCCTCGAATAACCGCCGTGACCGCGTAGTGATCTGTCATGCATTACAATTAAACTATGGAAAGGTAGATAAATCCTACCGGAAAGCTGTGTGAACTGCTCGCGGCGCACTAGTTCAACGTACTCGCGGTACATTTGCTCCATGAAACGGCTGGAGCTGTAAACCTTTGGTACTCCACTTGGCTCTGTTCCCTTTGCAGCGGAAGCATTACTGTTACTTTGCTGCTGCTGCTGCTGTTGAAGCGACGATAAAGTTCCCTGCTCGCTGGTAATGTCACGCTTTTGCTGTTGCTGTTCTCGGCTATGCGGTAATTGATCAACACCGTCCATGGATGCCATGACATCTTCGCCAGCTTGGTATGTTGCGTCCATTAGGGATGCGGTTGACGCCTCTTCGCTACGAACACCGGTGGATGGAGCTGCCACGGATGTGGGAGAGGTGCCCAGTGGCAGAGCAGCACCATCCGCAGTCGATGACATATTGCTAAACACGATCTCGGACGACTTGACAATATCTGCGGTGTCATTTGGCTGTTTGGTGCCGGCTGCCATTTTGGCCATTTGAGCCAGCTCCTCCGGCAAAGGAATGTACTTTTGGAACCGTTCAATTCTGGTCTCCGACACATCTACCACGGCACGCTTCTTGTCATCGGCACTAGTCGTGGTAGTGGTGGCAACAGCAGAAGAACTGTCTGCAGCAAACACAAGCTGAAATATGTAGTCGGTGGAGGCGCGGACTCCAGCCATTGCCGGACTGGTCAACACAGTCTCCGCGGGTGCATTATTCATTCTGGGATCAATGTCACCAATGGTCACTGGATGTTCGCCAAGATTCTCCAGCAAGAGGTCACGCAGCCGGAATGGCGTGGGTTTCTCCGTGGCCGATTCAATGTCACCCAAGGCCTGGTGTCCTTCCAGCGCGCGCTTCATTGCCTGATACTCGTTGCCAGATGCTGCAGCTGCTTGACGAGATTGCACGCCGCATCGTGCGTTAATATGCATGTCGCCGGCAATGAATGCCAAGTCATGTGCGCCGCGTCCTCGGAGCTGCGTGTCCACGAACGCTTTGAGGGCCGTGACCTGTCGGTAGCGCACCGACGTGCACTCGTCCAGTGGGTCAAACTGCTCGTATGACTGTCGGCCGTCGTTCACCTGCAACTGCGTGTTGAACAGGTGCATGTATTGCAATTTGCCGTCGCGACCCGGAACAAATGGAAGCTGCACCTTGGCGTACAGAGCGCCCTTGCCGTAGAACCTGCATGATATTACACTCATTAGGACGGAGACCTCCACACGATGCAGTGCTTGCCTGTCTGTGCCGCACCGCTCCTCAAACACCATGCGCTTGCGGTCGACGACGGGAAAGCGAGACAGCAGCATCAGTCCGCCGTCCACCAGGTTGTGCAGCTCCTGCTTGGCGGAACTGCACACCCAGTAGTGGAATCCCTCGGCCTTGGCCTTGCGCAGCAGTCTGTCGCGACGGCTGGACCCGAAGGCAAACACCTCCTGCAGTGCAACCACGTCGTAGTGCGGCAACACATGGGCAATAAAGTGCGACAGTCTGGCGTCCTTGTGCGCACTGGTGGCCGGGTTGCTCTTGACGCCGGGCGGCCGCAGACACAAATTGTAGCTGAGCAGACGAACTGGGCACATCCCGGCAAACGCCGTATTGCTCATCATCTTTGGCGGAGTCGGGTACTGGAAGGAGCATAGTGGTGACACCGTGGCCGGCACTCCGAGGGTGACGGGAGTGTTTGCGAGGCCGATACCGCGCGATGGCACCCGGCTGATGTTGTTCGTGGACGCGCGCAGCGGGGACAGTGCGGTGGCAGCACCGCCACCGCCAAATATCGACTCGAGCTTCATTTTGGCCTTGTCGAGGAGAGACTGCAGCACCCGGCCACTGGCACCGCTCTCGGGACGGCTCTGCTGCTGCGCCGAACTCGCCACGTACTCGATCTTGAGCCTCTCGAACCCGTCCAGCATCTCCTTGTGCGAGTCGGGCGCAACAACGGCACTGTTGGACTGCATACGCTCCACCAACACCGCCATGTCCGCCAGAAAGGACTCGGCGCTGACTTGCTGCTGTGCCGGCAGCTGCTGCTTGGATACTTGCTTGCCGGCTGCCTGCTGCTTGAAGTTTTCGGTGCCACTTGTGCCGCGGCTAGCTCCTTTGGCCGTATTTTGCGCAGCACTCACATCAATGGCGACACCGCCCGAGATGAGAATGTGGTCGTAGAGCTGGCGCAGTTTGTACGGACAACCGTCAATCGTCTGCAGCAGAGTGTACGCCTCCTCCATATGGCCGGCTTCGATGAGACGGTTCACCACGGCCAGCTCATTCAGGAAACTCAAATCATCTTCCGAGCGGAGAGTGTCGCTGACTGGTGGCTGCTGCGTGACGCGCGCATCTTCGGCATTCACGTTGGCAGACGAGGCCGATTTGTTTACATGGACACCGCTATCATCCACAGTCCGCTTGGCCTGCAGTGGCCGACCAGGCTGCACTTCCTCATCTGGCACGCGGAATCCTACATGAATGAACTGTCAGTCTCGCCGTACATATTCAGTACGTAAATAGTACATGCCGCCTTCGATGGCATTCTCATCTTCAGCTTCCGTGATGGGGCTTGGCTGCATTTGGGGTGGCGGATGCGATGGAGGACCGGGAAGAACAGAGAGGGGTCGGTTCTGTTGCTGCTGCTGCTGCGTCTCCACCACGGCCTTGGAGCCGCGCGATGACGGCACCGGCGGCGGAGCGTGCGTCGGAACATTCGAGTGGTACACTGCGTGGCCGATGCCCACGTTCGACGGATCCACTGACCGGCGCCGAGTCGACGTGGACATGCCGCGTGAGCGCAAGTTGTCCGACACGCGCTGGGCCAAGTTGGACGGCACTCTGCTGGTGACTTTGGGCCGCTCCGTGGCCATGGTTCCCGTGGCAGTTGCCAGCGTGGGTTCGGCCATTGCGGCGGTCGGGGCCACGGTTGGCCGCTCTGTCGTCGTCGACGCGGTCTCCCATGCAGATTTAAACGGCGCGGCTTCCGGCTCTTGTTCGGTGTTCATTGTGATGAATGGATGCTGCAGCGCTTTGGCGGCCGTGACACGCTTCTTGGGATCGACAATTAGCATCTGGGAGATGAAATCCTTGGCTATAGGTGTGATGAGAGCTGCCAGAAACAGAGAACAAGTATGTACCTTCGCTGCTGATGTCGTCCCAGTTTGGCGAATCGAATTCGTACTCGGCACGCATAATCAGCTGGAACAAATCCTGGTTGTTTTCGTGGTAGAAGGGCGGGTAGCCGCACAGCCTGTTAAGCGGTGAGATGCAATATTATATCCGATACGGTCAAGCAACGTGCAGAATGTATGTAATCACGCCCAACGACCACAGGTCCACCTGGCGGCCATATCCTTTGCGCACGAGTACTTCGGGCGCTAATTGGTTGTTAGTTGATGTTAAAGCAAATAGCACCAAACTTGCCTACGTAACCAGGCGTCCCACACGCCGTCTTCATGACCTCTTCATCCTGCACAAAGACATCAATGACAATGACCAGTGCACACAAATTCCACTCACATTGAATATCTTGGACAGACCGAAATCGCTAATCATAATTTTGGCATCTGGCTCCGTTGAGTAGAAGAGCAAGTTCTCCGGCTGGAGAGATGAATACGTCTGAATGGCCCGTAATTACAGTTACTCCCACAAACCTTCAAGTCACGATGCGCGATACCGTGCGAATGCAAATAATCAACGGCTTGAAGGATCTTTCCAACAATGTTGGCCGCATCAGCCTCCGTGTAGTGGCCACGCGCAATAATGGAATCAAACAGCTCTCCGCCGGTCACGCTGTACCGTTAGAAGACCTTACAAGTAATCTATATCCACGAATAACAATAAATTACACGCCACTCACTTACAGCTGCATCACGAGATAGATTTGCTGGTCAGTCTCAAACAGCTCGTACAGCTGAATGATGTTTGGGTGCTTGACCTGCTGCAGGATACTGATCTCGCTCTGTATCATGTTCTCCTTGCCGACACACTTTTGCCTGTCTATAATCTTCACGGCGAATGTCTCTCCCGTGGCGCGGTTCACGCCACGCTTCACCTCCGAGAAGGCGCCTCTGTCCGGTTAGACAAGGGTTGTATGTAGTATCACGCAAGAGATATCACTTGCGTTCCCAGCGTCTCCATGAGTTCGTATTTGGCCTCCAGTGCCGCCTTGGCCTGTTCAAATCGGCCGGGTGTGGCGGTGCTCACAGTCTTGGACGCCATGGCTCTGTGAAAATATGGCGGTATGTAGATGGCCGTGTTTACACGCGGGAGTGAAGGTCGTCACCGCGGTCTCACAAACAACTTGGCGGCCACCGTCGCTATGCACATACCGCACTCTAGATATACATACTACACGAACAATGTCACGCGCGGTCAAGGCCAAGAGGACCGCTCTGCCCCCATTCAGATGCGGCACTGTCAACGGTCCACAAAAGGATATAGCGCTGCCACCACAGACACCGCGATTAAACACACGCACTACATTAAAGACCTCGTTGAAGTATGTCAGCAAGGCCGCGTCGACTAGGCGCGCCCAGAAGAAGCCTGCGCCATCAGAACCTTCGGCAGCAAGTAAAACACCCGCGGTCATCACTTTGGCGTCAAATGTCAACGCGGCCGTGGAGGAAGAGGCGCAAATGGCCAAGCTGAGCGCGGTTAAAGAGCCACCGCAACAATCAGCGGCCACGGTCTCGCTGTGGTCCTGCGGCCAAAACATTGCGCAAGTTCATACTACATACATTGCTACATACATTGATATATATATATATATATATATCATACATGCATACATATGTAACCGGGTATGTGTAGTGGCCAGCTGGGACTGGGGCATGACATGGACTCGGAGCGCTTTAAGCGGGTCAAGTTCCCCGAGCCGGTGCTTGTGCAATCCGTGGCGGCCGGCGCGATGTCATCGTACGCCATCGACACACAGGGAAGGGTAAGCAGTACATAGGTGTGTATACGTGTGCACGCACGCCACTAGCCTGCTTATCCACTCAGCTCTGGTCGTGGGGCAATAATGATGACGGGGCGCTGGGGCGCTGCGATGCGGACAGTCCCGAATGCACTCCGGCCATAGTGCCACTGGGTGGACAGCGGATCGAGGTGATTTGTGCCGGCAGCTCGTTTGCCGCCTGTCTGACTGCACGAGGCCAGGTGTATGCGTGGGGATGCTGGCGAGTCCGTGGCATCAGTACCGTGCACTTACAACAGAAACTGACACTGCGTGCGCATAGGAAGAAGGCTCGGACAAGTGCTGCCCTGTGCAGAGTGACAGCGGCCAGTCGGCATCATCAGCATTTGTGCCGGTGAGGATAAGGCTGCCGCTGCCCGTCAAGAGCGCGGTGATGCCGACACCGACGACTGTTGTGGTCAAGGCAATCGCGGCCGGAGACTCGCACCTGCTCATACTGGATGTGCATGGGCGTCTGTTCTCACTTGGGTGGAACGGGTGTGCCCAACTTGGCACCGGCGCTGCAAGTGACTTTCAGCAACGACCAGTGGACATTACGCGACACTTGGTGTCTGGCAAGGCCAACTGCCGCATCACATCTGTGTGGGCCGGTGGCAACTGCAGCTGGTGCGAGCTGACATATACACCTGGCGGCAAGACGAGGGTGTACGCATGGGGCAAGTCATGTTAATGCTCGTGTACGTGCACATGAACGTCTAGCTGACATGGACGTGTCCAGGGAACAATGCCCACGGCCAACTGGGCACAGGGACAATATCAATCGACACGGAACACCGTGCAGTCACGCCGCGCCAACATGTCCGCGGCAGCTGCTACCACCAAGACTGCGGGACATCCTTGCGGCAGTGCATACCAGTGCGCCGAGCATACATCACCACGCCACGCCCAGTCAAACTGGACAACGTGGCGGCCATTGAGAGCGGGTTGGACTTCACAGTGTTTCGAACCGGCAGCGGGGCGCTGTTCACCTGCGGCCGCGGAGACTTTGGCCAGTTGGGAAATATTGCCGCGGCACATCGCACCGCCAAAAAGTGTATAATACGATCCACGCTGGTGCAAGTGGTGGCCAGAGGTCGCTTGACGGGAAGGCAAGGCGGCTGTCGGTCCTTCAGCTCTGTGGCAGCGGGATCCCGGTCTGTGCTGGCGAACACAGACAGCGGCCATCTGTATGGCTGGGGCGATAACTATCACGGCCAGCTGGGAGACATCAACACAAAGATGTCTGTCATTCACGAACCGCATCCAGTCCACTTCAAGTCTGCGAATGTGCAATGCAATAGCGTACACCAGGGCTGCGGCCACTCACTGCTGCTCATTGACTCGAGGCATTAGACATATTTACATATATATAATCTGCACATCTGAAATGTAGACGCAAGCGAACAACATGTTAAGCACAACGTAATTTATCACTAGTCAGCGGCAGCCGAGTCGCAGAACAATGACACTCTAGGCCCACACCTGCAAGCGGCCGTTAGTCATCAGTGACAGTGTATAGCAGTAATTTCAACTTGCCTTCAGCAGCGAGTCCCAACTGCCGGTGCATAGGGCCATGCCATCACTGCTGACACCGAGACAGCTGACGCGGTTGTCGTGCGCGGCCAGCACACCAACACGCTCGCCCTTGAGTGTGTCCCACACATTGCAGTTAAAGTCGTCGTAGCCGGCAAACAGCAGGCGGCCAGACACAGAAAACGCAACGGACGTGATACCGCACAGGATGTTGTCGTGCGTGTACTGGCTCAACTCGCGATCCGCACGCAGGTCAAACAGGCGGCAAGATGCGTCATCAGATCCCGTGCCGAATGCATCTCCATTGGGAAAGAATCTAACGGTATGGTTAGTAGTCCAACTTATGTATCTCATATCTCATGCTGTACTTACTGCACGGCGTTGATGTCGGACTCGTGTCCCGTGAAAGTTTGCACACAGCGCCCCGTTCGAATGTCCCAGACCTTGGTGGTGGCATCGCACGCCCCCGACACAAACACATTCTTGTCGGGCGACAGTGACAGGCTATTCCACAGAGAGTGTGTGTAAGAGAGAGGGGTAACATACAGTTCAGATTAGACAGTAGTACACACCTCATGACATCGCCAGTGTGATCGTCAAATTCCATCGTCTTCATGCCGGCGTCAATGTCCCAGAGCATGCAGGACATGTCGCCGGAACTGGTCAGTATCTGGCGGTCACTGATGAACCGACAGCACGACAGGTAGCCGGTGTGCGCACTGAGCTCCCGCGCCACCTTCACCGTGCCCTCCTTGGTCTTGAGATTGTAGACGGAACAGATGTTGTCCAGGCCGCCGCACGCCACAAAGTTGCCCGATGGCGCATACGCACACGTCATGACCCACGAGGAGCGCAGTGGGATGGCGTGCGCCTTGTTGGTGGTGTACGCATCCCAGACAATCAGCTTGCCGTCCTGTGAGGCGGACACCAGGTGGCGCTTGTCCTGTGCCCAGTGCATGGCGTATATCTTGGCCAGATGGCCCTTGAGTGTGCGGCGGACCTTCATTACGATGCGGGGCAGGGGCTCCAGTTCGGCGGCCACCGCCTTGACTGTTCATCATAGTGATTAGTGGCTGAGTGTGTATGGCAGTGGCACAGTGGCGTACGGGTGGTGTCTGCCAGCGCATCCTTCTTCACCTTGATCTTCTCCTTGAGTGCCTCGGCCTCTTTGCGGGCGGCGGCGATACGTTCGGCAATGTCGGCCATGTCTGTGCTGGGTGTCTGTGGTGTCTGCGGTGTCGGCGGTGTCCTGTGGAGTGTTCGAGTGTCTCTCAGTCGCTCAGTCTTATATACACTTGACTATATATATGTCAATTGTACACACACAGCAGGCGCCAAACGCACACGCCGCACAAACACGCGCTTTAAGGTGCGTTGTGCATGGTTGCTACGGTTCTACTATGATGTACCCGTCTCTTGGCTGTGTGTTGTACATATGCATGCATATGTACAGGGTTTCTAACATCACATAGAATGGCGGCCACTGAAGACTTCATCACACTGGACACGGCGATAAGCCTGTTTATTGGCCTCCTGGTGGCGCTGGCCGTTTGGGTGTGGGTGAGCTGGAGACGTCCATTCTGCAAGAAGGTGCTGCATACCTCCCCTCCATTAATAAGCTGCGGTTAACTGGAGTAGAGCCAGCCTACGCCGGCATCGGATGCGCCAGTAAAAGTGTTTGGATTTCCCGGTGTGGCCAGCTGCACCATTCCCAGTCTGGTCTGCAGATAAGAGTGGTGCATTGTCTGCAGCCGGCTCACTCTGGCAGTCTCCATTTGGAACCAAGGTTGAGACGTATCTTCGGTTTATTGAAGTGCCATATCAGAGCGTCGTGGTTCACAGCACCGACAAGTGTAAGACAACTGTCGTGGTGCCACTCACTAGTCTTATACTCATGCAGCGCCCAGCAAAAAGGTTCCTTGGATAGAACTTGATGGCAAGCTTATTGGAGATAGCAGGCAAGCAATAGATAGTGTTATCGATGGTACATATAGCTTCACATGCCTAGCATCATCGTGGCGGCTTTGCGACAAAAGTTCCAAGATTTGGATGCAAATCTTTCGCAAGAACAGCTAGCTGTTGGTACGGCCTTTCAAGTGCTGGCAGAGAATCGGCTGGCCCTCGTGATGCATTGGTTTCGATGGTGAGAACAATTGATGGCTGTGTAACAGCACAGCTATATCCCTGTAGGGTGAACAAGGAGAATTATGAAGTCTTATTTGCGGATGTCCTTGCACCGTCTATTCCCTGGTGTGTTCGATGGTACATTAAAGGCTTGCTATACAAGAAGAACGTCATTTTGTCACAATATCGCGGTAACACATCCTGTTCTCATAATATAGTACCAATAACGTGTACATATTGCGTAGGTATCGCCCAGCTCAAGCCCGTTGATATCTTGCAATTCGCGCAACGAGATTTGGATGCCATCTCGTGTCACTTGGGAAAGAATCAGTACTTTCTCGGTAATCATTAGTTCGCTTTGGTGGCATTATGTATAACACTCCACAGGTACTGCGAAGCCGACCTCAATTGACGCGACAATATTTGGCCTTCTGGTAAATATAGTCAAATGGCACGGAACTCCCGAACTGCAACAGTACGTGCAATGAAACAACATTGTGACAGGACATTGACGCGCAGATACGCCTTGACAAAGAAGAACCTGGTTGCCTATGTGGAGAGGATTCAGCGTGACTACTACCCAGAATATTGTGCCAGCAAGTAGCGGCAAGCATAATCGTATTACTACCGAATAAAGCAAAAGTTTCATCAACAATGTTTCTATCAATGTGATCAGCGCTTGCAACCAACATCACCAATACCACCAATTCAGCACCCATTCACAAGTCCACGGCTGTCGTGAGACGCTTAGGCAGCATTTCGCTCAAGATCCAACCGCCAGTGGCCGCGTAAGACGCATCGTCTTGACCCTCCAGCAGCACCGAATCATCCGAATCATCATAAGCGACCTCCCGACCGCCATGGATACTGTGTGCTGAATAGGTGCGGCGGGCTAGTACATCCTGCACTGCACCCATTTGTGCGGATATCGTCGGTACAGTAGCGGCTATATCCGGCATCACGGCCTCATCCCCCGCGCGCGGACTTGGGTTCCGTATTGCATACGCGGGATGGTATTCGAATGCCAGATCGGTTTGTGAGTGACCGTCGACTTGTGGTCGCATTGGCGTCATTAGCACTGATGGGGTTGCGGGAATGTTAATACAAAAAATAAGTGATCTGCCACTCTGGCTTACATCCACTGATGCCATGAATGGGAGTGTGATAGCTAGAGCCGCCATTGCCGCCCTTGTGCCTCGAATTACCGTTTGATCGTCCGTTACGACCATGATGGGCAGCGGGGCTATTTCGTCGCTGGTATGCTGGTGCCGAAACTGTCGACTGCGGAGAAGAGCTGGTGATGGTTGGATGTGATCTTGTGGCGCCATTGTGGCTAATCAATGGCTCTGAGCGGTGGTAGGCGCTGACAGCGGCATAACTAGTGGCCACCGGAGTTTGATGCAAAGATGATAAAGATGATGATGCGGTGGTGGCTGAGAGCGGTTGCTGCACAATTGACTGATCTGGCGCACGGCTGTTCCACTGACGTGCCGAGGCCAAGGCTGGCGATGAAAGCGGAGTTATCGGTAAAGCGATAGGAACCGGAACCACTCCGCCAGACGGCTCGAATGGGGCGGCGTTGGCAGACAATGACACTTTGCCCAGGCGGCGCTCTAAATCGGCGGTAGAAACGGAATGATTTGGTTTCGCGGTGGAACGCGTGTTGGCAGGATTTTGATGTATGTCCCCGCCGGATGGACGAGCGGGTGGCCCGGGAGTGGCGGCAGTGTGGCTTCGTCGCCGCTGACTAGCTGTGGATTTTGTATTTGAAGATGCGGTCGCAGTCACCGGATATATGTCGCTGCGAGTAGATAAAGTGGCTGAGCTGGCGGAGGCAGCCAGCAGATCAGCCGGTGCAGCGTGAGTCCAAGACAACCGTCGACGCTGACTATGGCCATTGTGTTTGTTGCGCCGTGAGGGTCCACCATCCACGGACACTGAGGAGGACGGAACATTGCGGTCAGAGCCCACCGACAACGTGTCATAGCGGTCAACATCTGCCGCATCAGACACGGACGACGAAGTCCATGGCAACTCGACAGCCGCGGCATCCCAGGCCCCATTTCCCTGTCGAAGTGCGTCTACGTAGTCGCTGCTTACTGGGCTCCATCCGGGCGCTGTATTGGTCTTGCTGGGCGGCAATTTGACATCCCCGTCTCTTTGTTGAACAGTATCACGCGGTTCAGTATGCCTGCGAGATTGTGTAAGTTGACTATAGTAGACACAGATACACAACAGACACGCACTACACGCTACACACATACCGCTTCCACGGAGGGAATATCCACGGCGAGGTGACTTGAGTGTTTGTTGGGTGTGATGCGGCCTTACCGGCGCTCTTGTCGCCGTGAAGAGCACTGGCAGCCACGTGCGAGTATGATACACCACCAGTAGCTGGTCTCTGTGGAGTGTTGGCGTGAAGTGGATTGGCCGGCTGCTCGGGGAGTGGGAAGGAGTGGTTTCCATTTGGGTGGCGGACGTCGCGGTCGCGATACCTTGAAGCACCAGGTAATGATTCTGGTGCCGTCATGGCTGTGCGCGGTACAGCTTGATGTGGTTGTTGCATAGGTGTGGCCACACCGTGGTCAATGGTGCGCGCCGACGACAGCTTTGTCAGCGAGTGAGGCATGGGCGTGCCACGCTGTGCCGAGCTCGGCAGCGGTGCGGCGTTGGTGGTCTGGCACGCAATGTTGCCGGTGGCCATGGGTGTATGTGTGCGTGCTTAAGAGTAAGTAGTGTGTCCAGCCAGAGGTCCAGCAGGCCAGGGAGGGGAGTGGGTATATAGGTATGTACAGCGCCGGCGCCAAATGCAGCGCACAGCGATACGGCAATTATAGCAAACGCCGGCGTCACTAGGCAGAGCGTTCTCGTGTGTCGGTGAATGTATGTAGGATACAAGTGTGAAATACGCAGGCTGTGTGAGTGACGACACAGCACAGCACAGCACAGCACAGCGACAAGCCAGCAGCCAGCACCTCCAACAGAGCAGAGCAGAGCAGGGGAGAACAATAATGCCGCAATTGACACACAAGAAAAAGATTGTCGACTGTTTCTCGGCCGTTGCGACAGTTGCCAGCGCGCGCCTGCTGTCTATATTACGGCGTGTCTGCTGTAAGCATGTGTGCCTTGCATCTGCTTTCCCACCAACTATACACATGAATATATTGTTATTGTAATGTGTGCAGCTTGTTATGGTGTCCCGATATTTGCCAAGACGTCATCAGGTAATCAGCTTGTCAACACCTTGTGTTCTAGCAGCTCTGTATAGCTCAGTATTTAGTATTGTTGTATGTAAACTCATAATATTGATGTTGCTACATATGACAGGAAATACTGAATACTGAGGTAAGTTGACACTGGTGATGGCGCTGTGGTGTTTGATCTCTACTTAGCCATCGTAATAGTAAATGTCCATGTACTACGTTCTTTTGCCACACAAAGCAAACAATAAGATAGTCCATCATTGGTATGATGGATACTCATGTAACAGAATTTAATCGTTGCTTGTGCTTAATGTCCACCATTGTCTACCAGTGGTCTAATTGCTAGTCAGCCTCCGAAGTTGCGGTAATTATGTAAATAACGTATAACCAGCAAAGTACGTTGACAAGAAGTTACGTACACATATTATGTACTGAACTGAGAGCATACTTTTCAGCTTGAATTTGTATAGCATATTTTTAACGCAGAAGCAACTATGCATTAACAGCAACTATTAAACAATTACAACAAGAGCCACTGTGAATCCATCGGTTAAGGTCGGCGCCGGAAACCGACCTTACTTTTCTGCCTTGCTGCCCCTGGCACATTTGCGCGCTTCCACCTCGCACTAATTCCCCTCGTACCAGCTCTCACTCCCCGCCACACCCACACTAGCCATGGCCGACTCTGAAGATATGCACTCTTTCGAAGGTGCTGGCGCGTCTGGCGCGTCCGCCACCTACCCCATTCAGTGCTCGGCCCTGCGCAAGAATGGCCACGTGGTGCTGAAGGGTCGCCCGTGCAAGATTGTGGACATGTCCACCTCCAAGACTGGTTCGTTTGTCTAACTGGATTAAAACGCTCTATTGTTAATCTAATTGTATTCTGTAGGCAAGCACGGCCACGCCAAGGTGCACTTGATCGGCATTGACATCTTCACCGGCAAGAAGCTGGAAGATCTGTGCCCGTCCACGCACAACATGGACGTGCCGAACGTGTCGCGAACTGAGTACACCCTGCTGGACATTGATGACGAGTTTTTGTCCCTGATGTTGCCCGTACGTGTAATCATATGATCTGTTATATCATGTGGCTATTAATTATCTTGCAATCATTAATTAATCATTAATTAATTGCCTGGTAGGATGGCTCCACCAAAGACGATGTGAACCTGCCCGAGGGTGAACTGGGCGCCAAGTTGAAGGCCGAGTTTGAGGAGGGCAAGGAGTTGATTGTGACTGTGATCACGGCGATGGGCGAGGAACAGGCGATCTCGTACAAGGATGCGCCAAAGTAGATTAAGTCAGTCGGCGAGCTACGACTCGGGCAGGCGCTCTGTCAGTTGAAGGCATGGCGCTCGTTTGCAGCCCTTATAAATAACTTGATAACCTTATCTGTTATTACTCTGTCAATGCAAGTCTTTTGCACCGATTATTGAAACGTGCAGAAATGTTTGTCTACGGCATACTCTGACATGCTTTCCACAATGTCTATTCAGGGTGATCACTGTCCCAGTGAGCGGCGGAGGAACGATGTTATGGACGAGACAATGCCGCCAGTGGAGTCGGTAGGCGCAACGTGAACATCCTTCAGCGGCTGGTCCACCTCTTTGCCCACACCCATCACGGCAAACATGCCCCAGTTTGCGTGCGCCCAGTGCTGCGGCTCGTGCACGCTGTCCACGGGGATGTCGGTGCGCATGCTAGCGAACGGGTTGGCACACGGCTCCATTGCCATGTTGAATTGGTGCGGCCACTGGGTGCGCAGGGCGTCCATGTCCGACCGCTGGTCCAGCTCATTCAATGACGTGACCACTGTCAGACAGCGTGTGTCCAGTATGCGATCGATGGCCGGGCGCCACATGTCGCGCGTAGCCCCATGGCCCAATCCGGCATTGAATAGGATGAATAGGTCGCGCTGTCGGTCAAATGGGCCGAATGCATCGTGCACCGACTCGTACGGCGCGGCAATGTACTCCATACGCAAGTTCACACTCACCGGCACAATCATCGAGTGAATGGTGGTCTTGACGGTGGCACTGTCCGTCTCCACCGATTCCTCGACGGCGGAACTATTGATTTCTGTATCTTCAATTGTTGATCGCTTGATAATATTAAGCGGGCGGCGATGGATGCGGGTGGAGGGCACAATATGTGGCTGTGCCGATGCTGGTGCAGCACTAGATGTCACGGGCAGGATGGGCGGCTGGGCTTCCGGTCCAACAAAGTACAATCGGAATGGTACGCCCGGAAATGTGAACGACAGCTGTTCCCATACGAACGCCGGCAAGCGGCACTCGGTGCGCGGGCCAACAATGAATATGCGGAACGGGTTGCTGTTGAATGCGGGCGCCGTCGGCTCAGTGGTGAACTGCGTGGATCGTCGTCGACTAGATTTTGGTGGTGCCAATTTCGCCGCGGCAACAGTTCCTGACTTAACGGCGTGCGACAGTCCTGTGCATATTAATGTGTAAGTGAGGTATATCTATATATATGAGTACATGTATGGCGTACATACCGCTGAATAAATGACGACCGGCGTCCGTGACACCTCCATTTAGCGCTGAAGCTGCCACTTGTTCTGCAGACGGCGGTGGACCGGCATCTTCTGCTGCCACCTCATCACTCACGGCATCAACAGTATCGGCGTCACCGCCCGCACCCGGTATGGCAGTACGTGTCCGCGGATACACCCACGGCTGATTAAACATGGCGGCCAGCGTGTAAGGATAGGTGAGGAAGCGAGAGACGTGCCGCTGTGCAATCGGCTGCTGCAGCAACGGCCGCACGAAGCCACGCGTTGTGAATATGGTCGGCCAGCTGGTGAAGTTGAGCACGTTGTCCACGGGCTGCCTGCCCGGGAACGCCATCTCCCACCGCTTACGGCCGCTCTTGTCGTCATGCTCGTCCTCGGTCCAGCGCCGCAGTGACGCGCACACCAACGCGTGTCTCTCCCGATCCTGCTCGTGATGTTCGGGTGTGCAGTGAGTGGGCCAGCCGCAGTCGGGGCACACGTGCTCTGGTCGGCACCGGCTCTGTGCACGTGTTGAGATACTAAACTCAACAGTGTACATGAATATGAAGTATACCTTGGGTGCCGGGTCACGGCGACTAGTGCCGTATGGTATGGTGGACAGGTCATTCCACTCTGTGGACGGTAGCCGGTCGTGGATGTCCAGACAGACGGGACACGAGGAGTACTGCACGCACTGGCGACCCATCTCGGCCAGATCCGGGTGCGGTGACTGGGCCAGCGGTACGAAGAGGGGTCGCGGGGGGTTTAGCCGCGACATCAGCCCTACATCGGTCAGGGCGGCGGCGGCGCGCTTCTTCTGCAGCGACTGCCACAGACGCGTCGACTCGACCGCGTGCGTTGCCCGCTTCAGCATTGTGTTGATTGTGATGCAATGCAGTTTGTAGATGAAAGATGAAAGAACAATATTCAATATTCGAAGAAGCATATTCATATGTGCATATGCTGTAATTTGAGTACTGTATGTATTTGAGCACAACTATGTAGGCTTTCGAATTCCGTTATGCGCAAGTCAGGTACAAGCTGCCTGTAGGCCGCATGAGTAAATATTGTGCCAAGAAATTTGGTAGTTGTGATTTTTGCATTTAGCAAGTAAGCCACACTACATAGCAAGTAGATACAGCGCATTGGATGATGGATGAAGGTGGTACAGCATAGTGGCTAATTGAAAGCTTTGCTAAAAGCTACGGTTCAACACCACATACGTTCTTGACTTGGCCTTACTCTTCTTACCTGGCTACTTACTTCCATAAGCTTCCACAGCTACTTCCACGGCACAATGTATAAATATATATATATATATAATTGTAGACAAGGACAATGAGGCCGATCGCGGTTCCGATCTCGCCAGTATTTAACAGCCGCCCAGATAAAAATATGCCGAGCGAAAAGGACGCCGGCAGCAATGAGCGTGACCCCGCCTACTTTGCGTACTACGCCCAACTGACGCACCAGGTCCGTGCGGTGTGGAGTGTGTATATTCAATGTCTCGGTGTCTTACCGTTCCGGTAGCAAAACATGCTGCAGGACAGCACCCGCACCGCCACCTACCACCAGGTCGTTGCCGAGATGGCCGAGGGCAGTTTTCGTGGCAAGCGGGTGATGGATGTCGGTGCTGGCAGTGGTGTATTGTCCTTTTTTGCCTGTCAAGCTGGTGCCGACCGCGTCTATGCCGGTGGGGTTGCCTAGTACTCTCGGCATGTATCCTCTCACTCACTGATGTCCAGTGGAGGCGAGTGCCATGGCAGCTAAACTGCAAGCCCTGGTGGACCACAGTTTGGAAAGCGGGGTGAATGCATTTCTACAGCCTGCAGGACGTCTTCGAGTGCTTAACCGGAAATTGGAGGACTTGACAAGCGCAGACATTGAGCCACATTCAAGTGAGTGCATAGTTATCATATGATATAAGCACTGCAAGTTTGTCTTGTCTACAACCTGTATAGTCGACACGATTATTTCAGAACCCATTGGAGTGCTGTTGGTGCACGAGCGAATGCTGGAATCGTTTGTGCAGGCGCGCGACAAATATCTGCGACCGGGAGGCCGCATATTACCCACAACCGGCACGATACTATTGGCGCCGTTCACTGACGGGCAGCTGTGGTCGGAGACTACTGCTAAAGCGCGGTTTTGGGAACAGACCGACTTTTATGGCATTGACTACACCCCGATGGCCGGCGAGGCGCGCAAAGAACTCTTTGCCAGTCCGGTGGTGGGCAGCTTTGCACCGCACTCCCTGCTCGCCGAGCCATCGGTCAACAGTTCGGCGTCACTGGACTTTCGCACAGTCACCTGCGAAGAGCTGCAGCATATTCGCATTCCGATTCGCTGGCAAGTGAGGGCCACAGGAGTGGTGCATGGCATCGCGGGATGGTTCGACTGTGCCTTCACGGACCAGCCATTCATGTCGGATCGTGCCGACTCATCGCCGCCACCCACCACATCCATTCTGTTGTCAACACATCCGGCCCAGCCCCTGACGCACTGGCAGCAGATACGATTTTTGCTGCGCGATCCATTGGCGGTGAATGCCGGCGACACTATTCGTGGCGAGATGACACTAGAGGCAAATGCCATGCGCAGCTACACCGTGTCGTGCAACTTGGGCATTGCGACAGCGGGCACCAGCGATGAACCGGCAGTGACAGCGACATCCCGCCGTGAGGGCACCTGGAACCTGCATGAACAGACCTACAACTATTCGTACTCGCAGCAAATGCAGCAACTACAACAGCAAGGGCAAACACCATCGTCGCAGCAGCTGATATCCATGCAAGAGTATGCCGGCATCTACAATCCGTCCAACTATGCCGCCATGCCGGGACATAGGAAATAGATCTCTTGGTGTATCGTATATAAATGAATATACAACTATAAACTTATAAATTTATAAGTTAAATAAGTTATAAGACTACGGCATGAAGGAATGTCTTGCTATACAGCGGGCACATCAGAGGCTGCAATTCATCACAATGCAGCAAATTGGTCAGGCCATTGTTGATCGAACTCGCCAGCTGGGACGTTCTGGTCTGCCAATTTAATTGTAAATAAAATTAATTTTTCACCCAAAAAAAAATTATATATTTATAAACTTACAATTATATAACCACAATTTACATATTGTGCATCGTTTCTTTTCTTGGAGGGAACATGTTTAAGCATAGTCATAGACAGTTGCCGATCAGACAGACAATCAGAATGACAATCCGCTCGGCACCAACTCATGGCCAGGCACCGGCGCTGTCTGCACAGAGCCGCGCTCGGCGCAAGCACCTCTGGACAAATCTCTTGCTGCTGGGGTACCGCCCGACAGCAGAGTTGGCTGCGCTGCGTGTCCCCATCGGTAATTGGCGCCGACGCATTGTCATGACAGTCAGAGTGTGCTGACTCCATCACACAGAGCACACAATGCAAACGTCAGCGACAGGAGATAGTGACGCAGTAGACAGCGATGCAGCATTGCAATGCGCCTACTTTAACGAAGCTGGCCGCAATGCCGGCAACGGACAAAAGCTCATGGAGTCTGCGCTGTGGCTTCTCTTCTCATCCATTAACGCAGCTGAGGCGAGCGAGGTATTTATATACTACCTATGTGTACAATATACACAGTGCCCTGACATAAATGCAGCGATTTGCCGAGTGCTGGCCGGTGGTGGACAGGATTGTTCAGGCGCGGGACTTTCGCGCTCAGTCATTCAAGTGGCTGGAACAGTTGAAACGCGATGGAGCTCTGCCAGTGGACCTGCAGCTGAGGCGGTCTGTACTGGACGAATATCGTGGCGACCGCTACGAAGAGACACTGATGTGGCTGTCGGTGCATGCATTACGCTCCGTCACTGCACAGATTAAAAGTCGCCTCAGCGGTGATGATGGCGCTGCAACAGATTCCCTGCCGCTGAGACTCCCGCCAGACACTGCCACTCAGCGCAAAATGACGGCTGAAGATTTTGACAGGGAACGACGCATTCGCCTAGCGTACATTGATCGATATCGCCGGCAACTGCTGGACACTGCACAAAAGTCTGCTAGCGCCGAGGCGGCGTACAAACAGTTGGCCGCACAGCTAGAGTCCGCATATCGAGACAGTGTCGTCCGTCAAGTAAGTTAAGCATAAGTACGTATTGCAGCCACTTACTGCAGCCAGAAATCGTCGCCGACAACGAAAATGGACAACACAGAGCAACAGCCGCTTTCAGACGCCGATGTCGATCGGGTACGCGAATTATATTCGCGGCTACAT
Organism: Aphelidium insulamus; assembly: GCA_036784855.1. Taxonomy (NCBI): domain Eukaryota; kingdom Fungi; phylum Aphelidiomycota; class Aphelidea; family Aphelidiaceae; genus Aphelidium; species Aphelidium insulamus. Next base: position 152,389 of record JAZDSV010000032.1, on the reverse strand, counting down.
AAACTGCTTGGTGACGGGCCGCCGAGATTTCTCCAGCACAATGATCGCGCCCGTCCGATATTAGATGGAAGCGCTGTCGCATCGTCGCTGATCATTCCGCCACAATTCCGCTCAAAGTGGGAATCAGAGATGCAGCGGCGTAGCTTGATTGTCGTGGATGACAATGGACAGATTGATATCGGTGCCGTTGTACAGCTCTGGAATCTGGTGGCGCCGTACTATCGGCACCACATAAATGGAGAGGATATTCCCGAATCGCACCGCCATGCCATTTTCGGTCATGCGGAAAATCATACGGAATTCATGGCGCAAGAGCTGCCGTCTGTCGATATTGAGACACAAAGTCGAAGGGAAAGGGAAGCTGAAGAGTTGCGACAGCTTGCAGATTCCACCCTGCAACGCTTAACCACCGGAATCAAGGTGCTACGCGCACAGCTGCCTTTGCCGCAATCCAAGAACGCGCCATTGTCGATACCTAGACTCCGATGGCCAACTCTCCACTTTGAAGATGAGGTTGAGGATGTGTCGACGGCTGGCGTCACTTCGCTGCAAGACACTCCCGCCGCTGTACGAAAGCTGTCTGACTCTGTCCGCGAATCGCTACAAACACCTTCACGAACTGTTCGCCGTGGCAATATACCTGCGCGGCAAAAGAGTGTTACTTTTGCGGCGCTCAACAGTGTGAATACAACTTTCAGAACCCCGAACGCCAAACGAGGAATATTAAAGACGATAATGGCGAACAATCTGCCCAGTACACCGAAATCTCAGTCATTCGCTGGCTACGACGCACTGAACGAGCAGTCAATTTGCTTTACACTGGATGAAGAGGTGGCCGATTTGGCAGATGAAAGCATGCTGCTCCTCTAATGGTTATTACGCAATACATGTGACATCATTTATGTACTCTATGTACATGTATTCAAATATGAATAAATCACCACGTCACCATGTAGCTATCGGTGACCGGAGCAGGATTGCACCGCGGCAATGAGCGCGTGTTTGAAGCGAGGCAATGGCAATCGGCGTGCTGGCACTCAATCATGCCGGCAATGCCCGCATTCCTTCATCATTCCACACCACACGAAAAATACTTAACTATGAAAATATCCCAACTGCTCGTCACTGCGGCCACGTTGCTGTGCATGGGGCTCTTTACGGCGGGCGTGCAATGCTCCATCGCCCCCTCTCCGTCTGCACTGCAGTATGGCCGCGAGATGCTACTCCATTTGAGAAAGCGTCAAACAACGCCGGACAGTGGCGACACAGCCGCAAGTGGCACAGCCGTGGCCGACAGCCAGAAAAGTAGCTCGCCCAGCCCGCCGCCAAGCCAGCCCAGCAGCACCGCATACGGCGAGTACAGTGATGCGTCGGTCAAGGCGGTGGCAGTTGTGCTCATGCTGACGGGGCTGCTGTTGCTGCTGTTTGGCCGGTACCTGTTCCGCACTGTTCTCTTCATTGGCGGCTTCTACGTCTTCTCCATCGTGGCATTCAGCATACTCATCAATGTGGAGCCGATTGATTCCGCTACGGGTCAGCCGGCGTGGGGCGACAAGCGCGAACTGATCTACGTGGGCATCTGTCTCGCGGGCGGACTCATTGGCGGCGTGTTGATGATGTTGCTGTGGCGCGTGGGACTGTTCTTTGTGGGGGCACTGGGCGGGTTCACGCTCGCCGTGTTTGTGCTCAGCTGGTCCTCCAACTCTGTCATTGCCAGTGATGTTGGTCGTAATGTGTTTATCGGCGGACTGGCGCTGGTGTGCGGAGTGCTGGCCCTGCTGTTTGAGCACACCGTCATCATTGCATCGACGGCGATTGCGGGTGCATTCGCCGTGATGATGGGCATTGATCTGTTTGCCAAGACGGGCTTCTACAACATTTGGACGGCGCTGCTCAAGGGCGATGCAAGCCGCTATCAGCTGAACAATAACGCCATCTACGGAATGCTTGGAGCGTGGCTATTCTTGGCTGTTATCGGCATGTTGGTTCAATATCGTTTGACAGCCAGCAAAATGCGCGAAGAATCGTATCGCAAGCGCTATAGCCGTGCTTGAGCATTGGCTGGTTTGCATAACTTATTTGCATTTGAACATCATTCCTGGAAATATATCATACCTTAATGAATTGAACATATTAATGTCAACGGTGTTTCTATTGCAAGCAAGCAACCTCTGCAAAGCAAGCAAGCAAAAGACATTTGTAAGGCAACTAAAACAGCGCGGCCAAATGAAGCGACCAATGAGAAGCGCTCAATATATTTCGCCAGCCAATCAGCGAGCGGGTTGTAGCTTGCGTAACGTTGCAGCTCACTTCTTGCTCTTTTGCTTCGTTAAGTATTAGTAGCACGCTTACTCCAGCCACTCGCACATCTATACAACTACACACACACACACACACACACACACACACATCGGTCATGGACGTATCACCTGTCACTGGAAACGTGTACTGGCTCATAACCATTCTCTACTCGCTGGTATGTACCGTGCTGATGCGTCGTCATGCTGGCTGCACTTACTGACCGTTATCGCAGTTCGCGTGGCTCATCACATTCATTGGTGTGATTGTCTTTCAGGCGGACCTGAATTCCAAGGGCATTCCCAATTCTGGAATTGTACTATCCACTGGATGGTGGACCACGTTTCTTACGCTTGCCGTCATACTGATGGTCGTGGTTAGTGGTGTGGCATATGTGGCATATGCATTGTGGTAACAATGTGCACATAGGCGGCCCTGGTGATGAATGCTGTGCGCAACTATCGCATTGCGATTGTGGGTCTGTTGGCATACTCGATGGCATTGATAACCGGTGAAGCTAGTGGAGCCCATGGTTCTTCAATTTCATTCAAGTCATCGGCATTTCTGGCCGGCTTGATCATGCTCTCACTGGTATTCATGGTGTGGATCGTGGTGCTGGGAGCTGAAGAAGACACGGCAATCTCGCGCACGGTTGGCTCCATGGGAATGGGAGGTGAAACCACCACGGGTGTGGTCGCTGCTGGATGGAATGGGTCCACGACAAACACTGCAACCACTAACGGCGGTTCGTGAAAACCTACTATATAGTTGATGTCTTACGCGCGATAGCAGCTGCACCGATAGACTACTCCAAGATCTCGGTTGAACCCGCCAACATCACCCCCGGTGCAACGTCCACCTCTACACCAAGCGCCACTCCGGCCAAACCAGCCAACCCCACCGCCTCGGTCATATCGACAATAAGCACCAACACGGGCCTCAAGGCCACGGCACTCTACAATTATGTCGGTAAGTTCACAGAGTGCCTGGAAATAATTACAATAAGTACTTAACATTAACACCTACCTCCCGTAGCCAACCCGGAGGACGCGAATGAGATTTCATTCGAGAAGGGCGACATGTTTGACGTTATCGACAACCAGGGCAAATGGTGGCAGGTGTCGAAGCAAAAGAATGGCCAGCTGGGAATTGCGCCCAGCAACTATCTGCAGATTGTCAACTAATTGCATCAGTCAGTCTAGCATGGCTATCGTTAAATAAATTATGGAGTTGTGTTCATTGCATGCAACGTAATATACTTGTCCTACTCAACATACTGTATATTAAGATTGTATTACTTTGATAGTACTACAAAGTGCCTTGAATAGTTCTAGACTTAAATCACTGTTTTGGCAGGGCTGTGTAGTGCAGAAGCTGTATTCTTACACGTCCGTATGTATGTTTAATTGTTTTTTCGGCCTGCTGGATATTATTGCAAATTATAATAATATGAATTGCTGCCTATGTTTGCTGTTACTTGTCTTGTCTTGCATTAACAGTGCACATTGATGAAGCCGCGACGCGACATTCGCGCGCCCAAGGACTTTCCGGGGTACAGGCTGGCGGTCCCAGAGTGCGGACCTGCCGTGACTGCTGGCCCCGCGCTGCCGTCCATTGCGGTGGCGGCATTGCAGCACGTAGCCGCGCCAGACCAGCAGCGCATGAAGAATAGCTTGTATTGGCAGTACCGCACCCAGCTGTGGAATCCACTCATCGCCACCGAGGACCGCCTGCTCTTTTACGCGCACGGCAAGCTATTCTGCATGCAGCGCGATGCAAGTGGTGTACTGGAGCAGTGCCGGCTCGTGTGGTTCAGGCCGGCCGACTCCCCGATGGATGGAAGTCGTCACGGCCTGGGGTCCATTTGCGCGGTGCGAGGGCCGCTCTGCAACGGTTACTTGGCGCTGATGGACGAGGCTGCACGCGTATACCTACTCCAGTGGAGTGAACAGGAGTCGCGATATGCTACCGTCCACTCATTGGAACTTCCAGAGTGCGCCAACATGGACCCCAACGCGGTGATGCACATTGCTGATGCTGCCACTAATGCTCGCCGGCCAGACGAGATCTTTATCGCGTACATCAAGTTTGGCGCTGGCCTTGACTCGGCGCGCGACAGGAAAGCCACGGTGAACGTGGTAAGCGTTAGTGTGTCGAGTGGCAATATGCAAACGGTACTGCTGTCATCGGCGCCTCAGACAAGTCCGACATTGCCATATCTGTGTCGCCTACTCAATGATGCCGCCTCGCTTCTCATTGCATCGCCAACACCGTTCCAGTCAACTAATGACGCCGTGTCAGAGTCAGCTGCGGAAACAACGGCGACAACTATCGAGAACACCACCCCGCTGCTCTCGTGGAGACAGACTGCCGAAGACTTGACTGTGGCCGTTTCCCTGCCAACAGTCGACGACAAGGCTCTGTTCACCTCCAAGCGGGCATCGCTCCGGTTCCACACTGCCAAAGTTCAGCTTTCGCTGCCGGCGGATTCGTCGCTGGCAACACTGCTCGAGTCAGATTATCGCCGGCACTTGGCGGACGCCGAATCGCGTCTGCGTTTCTTCTTTGACCACCCGTTGCACGGAGAAATATGTGCCGACTCTTCCTTCTGGACAATTGAGTCGGATGATTGTGCAATGTCCGTATTGACGCTTCATCTGGAAAAGTTGCATCACGGCACACGATGGCCGTATCTTCTGCGATCTAGTGAGCCTGGCCTGTTGGATGACAGATTGAATGTTCCCGAGACGTTGGACGCTTCCGCAGCCGCTTCTATCAAGGAGAGCCTGGAAAAGTACACTGCTCAACCGGCGCTCACAACGCCGCCTCGAAGCACCGCCGGACTGACAATGCAGCAAATCGCCGAGCAGCAAAACAAACTACGAGAACAACAAGAGTCGGAGGAGTGGCTCGGCGATATGCCATCAGCAGCATCGCAACGCTCCGCCTGCCCCGACGCTACGTCTGCCAGTAGCAGTATTCCAATGACTGCTGCGGCAGCAGTGATGGCCGAGGAAGATGATTGCGATTTGGAGCGGGCAGCCATCATTATGCAGACAATACCACTTGACGGTAGCACTGCTGACGCCATGGCGGAAACTCGCCGTATCGCTGGCTGCTCCTATCTGGGCAATGTATGTAGCGGCGATCGCTGCTTGCTGGGACTGCAGTACGATGTCGACATGTTGGTTGCTGACGCCTCTATGTTTACCGCAAAGGATGGTCTGCAGCCGCGGCATGTTGATACATTTCCCGCTCTGGGTTTCATCCAGGCATCCAAGACCAACAAAAAACTCGTCTCGTTTGCCACATCAGCCGGAGTGGAAGATATGAAAAGTGACTTTGCCTGCATTGTCGACCATCAAAACACAGTGTACACCTACAAGCATCTTGGTGCCTGGTCGCAAGTGCGCGGTGAACATGCAATAGTGTCTCTGCAGCAAGTGCTGGGCGTGGAAGATGATGTCTCTGTGCGGGGAATGGCACAGCTGTCTGGCGGAATTACGGCCATTCTCACGTCGACTCACTGCATTACGATGACATGGAACGAATAGCAATTGCATAGAAGCATGTTTTGTATATGTTTTGTGTATGGTATAGATTACAATTGTCACTTTGGCAACGAGGCTTTAGTGGCCCTGAGCACAGCAAATATTCTGTCCATCGCAAGTTCCAGCACGTGATCTGGGTGGGCGAATATGATGCGGAAAAATCCCGGTTCCTCCGAGTGAAATGCCATTGCACCCGGCGCCACATACACCTTGCCGTCCTCGATAAAGTTGATGAACACGTCGCGCTCCCGTTGCTTCAGTAGCGATAATTGCTCGTCGGAAGTGGCAAGTGGCTCTGTTGCATCCATATTGTCGCCACCGATAAAGTGCGAAAAATCGGCCCAAACAAAGAAGCCAGCAGTGGCCGGCAATACTCGAATTGGGAACGATTGGCGTTGCACAAATACTTCTTGCCCGAGGTCAGCGCTGTGCAGCACCGAACCGGCATCAATGCCCGGCCCAGCATCTGAGCAGTATTGTATGTTGAAATCCTCAATGCGTTTCAAGACAACATTCCGAGCATGGAGAAGTCGCTCTTCATTGGTGGCGATAAAGCCATCGCACCACTGCTTGACGGCAGCATCCCCGTCATCTGCCCGAATATTAATCAAAATCAAAAACAGTGACGACTGACCATGAAGCATCTTGCCAAGGAAGCGCTGGACAATCATGGGAGTGCCGGTGAAGTAGGAAATCTGGTTCACTGCCTGCATGACTTGATTGTTCTTGCTAACCAAGATGCCGGCACGGAACCCATTCATACAAAAGTCTTTGCTGAAACTCCACAGCCAGTGCACCGACTGCGGATTCGGCACTCGGTCCATGATGGACAGCACGCTGTCAAACTGGCCCGACGGAGCGACCTGTCGATCGAAAACGGAGAAGGCGTAAATCTCGTCCATCACCAGATGCAATTCATTGTCGGCACAAAACTGGGCCAGCATCAGCACGGTGGCGGCAGGATACGATATACCAAGCGGGTTGACAGGGTTCACTGCCAGCAATGCACGAACGCGGCTTCCTGTGCTTCGTGCGGCACTGAGGGCTGTACTACAATGTTCTACCGTCAGTGCATAGCCATCGGAGCTGTGTAGAGGGATCGGCACGATGCGCACGCCAGCACGCCGTTCCAAGTCCATGTCAAAGCCGCCATAGTACGGCGATGGAATCAGCACAATGTCGCCGGGATCGCACAGCACGTGGAACAACGACTCAACAGCCGAACCACACCCATTAAATATGGCACAGTCTTCAGGCACGACTGCATAGGGCAGAGGTACTTTCAGTCGCCTACACCGTCTGTCAATAATTCAACACCACATAATACGTACATACAATATACATACATACAATATACATATATATATATATATATATATATATATGTATATAATATTAGTATTACCGGTTGAGAAAGGCAGTCAGGGAGAGCTTGAAATCTTGGACGCCGGTGAAATCTCCGTAGCGAAAGTCGGCACGCCGTGGCACCACGACGGCATTGGCACCGCTCTCTGCACCCATCACTTGATTCCACTAGGTACACATGGCTGTGTCAGGGAGCAACACGAGTCAAGTGCATATATGTAAAGCACCTTTGCGGCAACTTGTTCAAACATGAGCTCATTCTCCGCCACGCCCAGATTGATGCAGCCGTCACGACGCGTGTCCCAGTCAAACGGATTAGCCATGACGCGCCTCAGACCCTCCATCAGGCCGTACTCATGTCGCAACCAGCCCGCGGCCCGATCCGATAGCATCGCCATGGATAAAGTGTTCCTTCAAATATAGCGTTCCATTGTTCTCTTATGCAAAATGTTGACTCTACATGACATACAACAGGCGGCAAATCATAGCTTAACCATTACGTTATACACCAGTTATTGTACATAATAGGTATAAAATATAATAGGTATATATATATATATATATGAAGTATTGCAATTCACAAGCAGTTGCGGGCTGCTAGCTGCAGCTCAGATATGGCGCGCCATCAACCAATCACAACCGGCGATGCTGATTCGTGATTTTCATGTCGGGCCAACTTTTCACTTCTTTTCAGCTTTCAGCTTTCGTCGTGAATATGCGTCCACTGGGGTCGTCGCGCTGTGCTGTAGTCCGTCTCAGTGCCCTGCTCGTGCTGCTGTGCTGCCATTCTCATGCTGCACCTCGCATGGAGGTCGCACAGAGGGTTGCATCTCAATATGCGCACGGCGGCGAATATTATGCCGATATGCGTGGTAAAAAAGTTGCAGGTTCGCAGCAGATGGAACAGCAGATTACGGGTTTCAGGCCGGCGCCCATGTCACAACCGAATGATCCCGCTGCATTTTACAGTCAAGACGATCTGGACAAGATAGCCGCCTTTCAGAAACAGGGCAAGAAACGCACAGCTAGCGATGCCGATAGCCTGGCAGTCAACGCACCAGATGACTCGAGGGAGAAGAAGCGGCAAAAACGCGTGCCGCATGTGACCGTCACTGCTTACACCCAGGCCAATGACAATGAGAAATATGAAGCTGATGGATACTTAAACCTGCGCAATCCGGTATATAATGGCTTGCGCGGTGGAGGCGCCTTTGTGGAACGCTCCCTCTCTGGTCTGGTGGACTGTGTCAGGCACCCGGAGGAGTGCGTTGAAGGCGCTGGCGAGGTTGTGGTGCATCCAATTAAAACTGTCAAAGCAGTAGAGAAACAGATCCAGATAACCACCGCGCGACAGGGTTTGGCGTACACGCTGGGCGGCGCAGCTGCTGCGGGTGCTATGGTTGTTGCGCCTACAGAAGGTGCTGCAGCGCTGCCTGCCGGACTGGTGACCAAGCCGATAGCCACTGTTGGCGCCATTGTCGGCGAATCTACCTCCATGGATGTCGTTGTCACATCGTCTGAAGTCGCCGAAAACGTAATAACTCCTACGGCCACTGCCGCCGATTCCGGAAAAACTGCCAAGGACGCGGATCATCAAAAGTTGCCGATGGGAAACGGAAACTTGGACGGCCCAAGATTTGGCAGCAGCGTCATAGATCTGAGGTTGAGTGATGCGTCCGAGGAATCTGACTGAGCGATACTGAGATTGAAGTTGAGAGCACATTAAAGATGATTTGAAGAATTTATGGCCCTTTTTGAATACTGATACAATCGGCTGTAGACAGAGGCTACTGAAGATGATAGCAAAACGATATCATATTGCGAATTATTCCTAGATTTAATACGTCTTACCTTCATTCTCAGCAAATACACAATAGCACGACATTCAACAGAGATCACGGCAAGCAGTGCAGCATTGTGTAGCTGATTAGGCAGGATTCATCAGATCGCCTGCAGCCTGGAATCGACCAATCACAGCGGCGCACGCAGCGATTTCCACGCGACGCCAGATTTTCTGCCTTCTTCCATTTTCGCGCTGCGCAAAATGCGGCCACCAAATTTATCGATGCATGGCGCCGTGGGTGCAGCGCTCCTAGTGCTGCTATGCTCATTCGAGGCGGTGAAGGGCAGAGCGCCACCGCGGTATGGTGGTGGCACAGCGTACTACGGAGCAGACGCCACAAATGGGGCACATTACGATGGCCCAGAATACGCAGGTAATAGCCTGAAAGCGCAGCAAACGGAGCGTAGTGCTCGTTCTGCAAACGACGAATTCGGGTTCTACGCGGCACCTGCATCTGCACAAGCCGGCCTCATTGATGGAGAAGACGATTCGCGTTTTTTTGGACGAATGAGAAAAACTGACGAGTTTGACAGCTTTATTGATCCTGCGTCAATGGGGCTGCGCAGGAAGGCGAAAAGAATTGCGCGCAAGGATGATTTTGGGTTCTTCCCGGTGCCAGGCTCTGCGCAGCTGGACCAGATCGATGACGATGGCCGTCTAAGCGGCCGGAAGAGAAAGCATGACGAAATTGAATCGCTTCCCGGCTCGATGGGTCTCGGCGATGACACGGCCGACTTCTACTCGGACGAAGTGGTGAAAAGGATTAAGCAGAACAACGAGAATGGAGAGCTTGTCGCTGATGTCGATGGCGTTGCCTACGACGAATCTGATATGACCAGGTTTGCCCCGGATGACAAGGAGGGACAAAAGCAGCGGAAGAAGCACGCACTCAAAGTAGGCGCCAATATTTACAATATCGCCGATCTGAATAAGGACTACGAGGCCGAGGGATATCTGAACCGGCGCAAGCCGCTCAACAACGCCATCGAGGGCGGCGTCGAGGTTGTTACGCGCACAGTTGTCGCTCCATTCAAGTGCGCGGCAAACCTACCCAATTGCCTCAGCGGTGCCGCGAAAGCATTGCGCCATCCCGTGCAATCCGTGCAAGGTATGGCGCATGAAGTCGTGGAGAACACATCGAGGAAGGGCATTGCAAACACTGTCGGACAAGCAGCAGCGATGGCGGGCATGGCCGCTGTCCCCGTCAAGGGAATCAGTGCGCCAGTGACGACTGCTGGCAAGGCGGTAGCGTCGGGGATAACAGATGCACGCATCGCTACCACGTTAGTCGCAGCCGCTGCCAACGCCGACGCCGCCTTGGCTCCCGTGGTAACGCTGGCCGATAGCAACAATGCGCGCGAAAAGCGTTTGCGCTCTCTGGAGTACCGCGAGAAGCGCCATGACCCCACCGACGGCAGCAGCCGGGCCGTATTTAACGAATTCCGCCTGGGAGATGCCGATTATATTGCTGCGGCTGCGTAGTTGAAGGAATTGACCACTTCAATAGAAATAATTTTGATAATTACTTGAGCATCATATGTAGAACTAACACACTGAGACCACGGTGTTCTACTCATGCTGCCACGGTGCCGGGCACAAGAGCCTGGGCGCACCACCGCGACCCCCACCTCGGTCTAGTTGCGGCCCATCCGTATAAAGTTGATATTCTCCGTGCGGAACTGATCGGCCCACTCCTGCAGCGCGTTGCACCGTGAGTTGGCAGTCATGAGAGATACAGCAAGCAGGAAGATAGCAAGTGAGTAGCAGACGAGCAGACACGGCGGATGGACAACACACGTGTAGGGGCAAACCGCCGTACCACGCCCTTCTCGTTGACGTAGTAGAGGTAGGCCGGGGCGACGCCGTACAGCAGCACCAGCCACTTGACCGCCCGCGCGTTCACCTTGAACTGGCCAAACTGTCCATAGTAGCGCTGGTACACCCACCGCTCGATGGCGGGGTCCTTCTTGTACTTTGTGTTGTACGGGTGGTTGAATGTGTGGTGCGGCATGGTGATTGAATCACTGTGTGTTGGGTCACTTGTATCAAGTCGTGAATTATGTACTGCTAATTTACTTGTGCCATACTACATACGCGTCGATTGTGAATGTGCAGTGTGGCTCTCTTGTGACTGCGATTTAACTCTTACTAGTTTCTTTTCCGTCAACCTTTACTTCGCGGTGCATCAACGCATGCTGGAGGTGACAATCTTTGGACTGTATGCGCTTACAAATGTAACTTCTCACAACGTTTCGTGTTGTCGTACACAGAGATAATGAATGTGCTATGAGATACATAGATTCTATGACTGTCTATGATTGCCTATGCCGAAGGAACAAAATAACTGTAAAGCAACGGCTAAACTTACGGCTAAACTGAAAGCAAAAAGACGTCGCCTGCAGGATTCGAACCTGCGCTCCCAGAGGGAAATGCCTTAGCAGGGCATCGCGTTAACCACTCCGCCAAAGCGACTGTTGTGTCACATATAGTTTTAATTTAAAATATTTCGTATTATCATGACATCAGTCGCCGACAGCGTGTGCTTTGACCGATCTCAAAATACAAATGTTGAATCTGTCACGGCTGGCCGGCGCGAGAAGTTGCTCCGTTCGCCGCGGCACAGCAGCACTACAACAGCAGTCAAGCCGCACCGCCTCTACGCTGGTGCTGTGCGAGCAAAAGAATGGCAAACTGGCATCCAGCACTCTGTCCGCCATCGCTGCCGCCGGTCAGATCCCCGCCAACCAGGTCACGGCGCTATTGCTGGGTGCCGCCGACGATGTGACCAAGAGTGCGCAAACGCTGTCCAGCACCAGTGGTGTCGCCAAGGTGTTGACGTGCGCCGATCCGTCATTCAAGAATGGCTTGGCGGAGGCCGTCTCGGCCACAGTTGCCGATGTTGTCACCAAAGGTTCGTGTCGATATAAAGTGCGTCTGTATTTGTGCGCGCAGTGCCTCACTATTGTTGGTGTATAGGTGGATACTCGCACGTTCTAGCGTCACACTCGGCGTTCGTCAAGAATGTCTTGCCGCGCGTTGCTGCCATGCTCGACACCGCTCCCATCAGTGATGTCATCAAAATTAGTGGCGAGGACACTTTTGTCCGTCCCATTTATGCCGGTATGCTCTACATATGTATATATCATCTGTATGTTGTTTACATGGCAGGGAATGCTATTGCCACTGTCAAGTCTACCGACAAGGTCAAGATGTTGACTGTGCGCAGTAGCGCCTTTCAGCCCAGCCAAGACAAGGCTTCGTCACCTGCACCTATCGAGTCCGTCTCTGCCGTCCCTACAGGTATAGAGTGATTTATGTTGCTACTTTAATGTGATTATTATTTTCCACAAAACTAATCGATCAGAATGTACCACAAAATGGGTGAAGGAAGAGGTGGCCACATCGGATCGCCCAGAACTTGGTGGCGCCAAGATTGTCATTGCTGGCGGTCGCGGTTTGAAAAATGGCGACAACTTTAAACTACTGTACACGCTGGCCGACAAGTGTGGCGCTGCTGGTCAGTTTAACGTTAGGTTGCTGTAAGATTGTATTATCATGTCATAGTTGGAGCGTCGCGCGCTGCTGTTGATGCTGGATTCGTGCCAAACGACCTGCAGATCGGGCAGACGGGCAAAGTGGTGGCGCCAGACTTGTACATTGCCGTGGGCATTTCAGGCGCCATTCAGCACTTGGCCGGCATGAAGGACAGCAAGGTGATTGTAGCCATCAACAAGGATCCGGAGGCGCCTATATTCCAAGTGGCTGACTACGGCCTGGTGGCCGACTTGTTTACCGCCGTGCCGGAAATGACGGACAAGATTTAACTCTACATACATCTGCGCTGTTTTGCAACATGAGCTGCAATAAAAGGCGGTATGGTAAACACATTGCACTTGAAGTGAGACCCGTGCTGTTTATTGATCTGCTCGCGGACTAAAAAATGCCGAAACCTTTTTGCTGGAATTCAAATTGGCCCGCTGTGACATCAGGTCGCCCAACTGCGCCAAACCCATGCCGAGCTTCTTGCTCCGCGACGGTGGACGGATAAGCTTCTTCACCAGCGCCGGCGCCGGCGTTGTGTCGCTGCTCTCCGTCTGACCACTCACCACTTTGAGCGTATCCACCGTGTGCCGCGCAAGCAGCTCGCTGCGTACGTGCCCGGCATTCAGCTCCGCCGGATCGTAGACATCGAGCGTGCAGTCAATGGCCAACAGCGGGTCCATCGCGGTGATAGACTCCACTTCTCGCAGCAGTCCGGCGCGCGCCGACGAGTACATCATGCGAGTCTTTGGCGGCACGGTGCTGGGGCAAAAGTAGACCAGGGCACGCTTGAATGGAGAATGCATCTTGTAGAGCAGGAACCGCGGTTGGTCCAGTGAGACCGGGAGTGGGCTCTCCAGGTTCTCCGCAGTGGCCGTGCGAACTGATTTGGTGACTAAAAGTTCCACGGAATTCTGCTCCGGTGTCATGGCCAGCTCGGCAACACGATCCAGCTCCAGCGCGCTCTTCTCCGAGCTCAAGAACGATCGCAGCTCTGCTGATGCCGTGGAACTCAGCGGCAGCTGTATGGGGCAAAATCCTCCAGACTTGGCCGCAGCTGTCTCCTTACTCTCCGTGTGCGAAGCTATCGTTCCGTCATCGATTATGAGGGCGCTTGGACGCGAATTGTTGTTATTGCTGTTGTTGTGCATCTGCGCGAATACTGATTTTACTTTTTCCACCTGTTCACGGCGCTCCACTTCTTGCGCTTCCAACTAGATGTTAAATCAGTTAGCGGGTGGTTTTATGCATAGATCTAGACTTTACGTACAATTTTGACCCGTTCAACCTCCTCTGCACTCATGTAGGCGGAAGGTGCATCGGCAGTAACGGAAGAGTTTGATGGTTCCGAGTATGCCAATGACGCCTCATTGAACTCTTCCTGTAAAAGGTGAGGCGCTCTGATAAAGATAAAACTTTGCACATGTGTACGTACCAACGAGTCAAATATCCACTCCTTCACAGTTGGAGGCGGGGTCAGACTCGCCAATTTCTTTTTCAGCGGTCCGATGCTCGACGCGTAAATCATGCGCGCCTTGACCGAGGTGGCAGAGGATGGAAAGTACGACACCAGGCCGATATCGCCACCGTGCAACCTCACCACATATATCCCAGACCTGTCATTTGTGATGAAGGGCTCTCCACGAGAGTCTTTAGCGGAGCGGAGCGTGGACAGAACTACGTCAGTTTAATCAATGCCATAATAGAATTGGCTTGCACTGACCGTCCTGAGTGGGGCGAGTTGACAGGGTGGCCTTGTCGCAAACGGTGAGCGCGCAGTCATCGGCCTGAGGACTACTGGGCATCGGAATAATCAACGGCGGAGCATCTTTCGCGTCGTCATCTGTAAGAGGTGGTGCAACGAGTGGCGGCGGCAGCGGGGGCGATGTGGGAGGGGGCGTCATCGGCTCGTGACGCAAGAGGCAGATCCACGGCGCGGCTTGGCGTAGACACGAATCCATGGTTACGGACACTATGCATCATAATGTGAGCACAGGGCATGCGAGCATATACACGCACGCACCATCCACATTGCAGCGATTGTCGGCCATTGCGCCCGACAATTGGAATGAAAGTGCAGCCATGTGCGCCACGATGTGAATTTCAGGGGCTCGTAATCTGTGCTGTGATTGGTTGATTGACCAGCAATTGGCCAATCATCGCGTCTTGATAATTCTGGCATTTCTTCATCTTTCAACATGGCGCCTGGTGGAAGCGACGTTGCCACTCTCTTTGACGACAACGACGGCGGGGACTCCACTGATAATCTCGGTATATCTGCCGACAGTGATGACGTTCTCCGCATAAACAAAGAGTACGCGGGTCAATTTGAAAAGATCAAGCGTCAGCAAGAGCTCCAAGCATGTAAGTCGTCCTCAAATTCTCATCACTCGGATACGCTAATGCACATTCACAGTAAAGCTAAAGTACGGCACTGACGGGGTTGAAGATGCAGGCGAAGACGAAGATGAGGACACGGACACGGACGAAGATGAGGTTGGCGTGGATTTGACTCCGGCAGTCGATGCGCAAATCCTGCAAACGATCGCGGCCATACGAACACGTGACGAGCGCGTCTACGATCCAAATTGTAATTTTTTCGCCGGTATGACTGTATGTGACCATAAATTGTTTGCTAATGTGTGTCTAGAGGAACAACTGAAAGCCCTGAATGCCAAGGCACAGGATATTGTAAAGGCTGGCGTTGATGCCGAATTGCAGCAGCAGCAGAAGCGTCAGTCAAGCAAAGCCATGTACCTCAAAGATTATCACCGGCAGACGCTTCTGGATGGACTGATTCCGGGCGCAGTGGAGGGCCCCGCGTTTTCTGGCGGCAAACAGCACAAACCCGTGGTGACTCACTTTGAGGAGCAAGATGCACTAAAGCGAGAATTGCTAGCAGCTGCCAACGGGGATGAATTTGCATCAGGCCGACAACCATCCACATCATCACCAGCCAAGGACGGTGAAGGTGAAGTGGAAGACGATTTTCTTGTGCTGCGCGAAAAGTCTGGCGAGGAGCAGCGCAACGAGGACGACGACTACAAGCGGTGGCTCATGTCCAACATCAAATCGTCGGACCGCACAATCACTGCATTCAGGGACTGGGTTGAGGCGCAGGAGTCGGGCAAGAAATCGGTGGAGCAAGCTGCCAGTAACGACGGCGAAGAGTTTCTGATGAACTTTGTGTTCAACCGCGGCTGGATCGATCGATCGCAGTCGCGGCTGCCCACATTGGACGAGGTGCTGAAGGAGGACGAGAAGCACTTAGAGATGGCGGAGGAGTTTGAGACAAAGTACAATTTCCGTTTCGAAGAGTTGGATGCGCTGCAGGGTGGCGGTGCATCATACGCCTTGCACAACCCGCCCGAGGACGTGTATGCCATCCCGACGCATGCGCGCCACGACCCCATGTCCATTCGGAGAAAGGATAGTAGGCGCGCCGAGGAACGTGAGCGGCGGAAACAGCGCCGTCAAGAGAAGCTCATCCAGAAAGAGGAGGAGCTGAAGCGGTTAAAGAATTTGAAGAAGAAGGAGATCTGGGAGAATTTGAAGCGAGTGCAGCAGCTGAGTGGCGTGGTGGACGAAAATGCGCTGATGGGCCTGTTTGAGGGCAAGGCCATGGATGAGGACTTTGACCCGGAGCAGTGGGACAAGGCAATGCAGGATGTCTTCAACGAAGATTACTATCAGGCACAAGACGACACCGTCAAGCCGCAGTTTGACGACGCAGACAAGAAGCCATTTGTGGCCGGCAGTGGCGGTAACAGCAAAGCCATTGCGGCTGAATTGGCAGACAGCGTTAATTTGGACGAGTACGAGTATGGTAATGGTCTGGACGAGGACCTCGAAGTAGACCAAGAAACCATGCTAGCCCTTCAAAAGGAGCAAAAGAAGAAGGTCAAGAAGAGCAAGAAGAAAAAGAGCGCAGATGGCGATGAAGATGATGCCGACGACGATTTCATAATGGACGCCGACTACGTGGAGGAGAATCCAGTTGAGGTGGATGATGACAGAACGCCACTTCCGCCTCTTGCCACGGACAAGCAAAAGAAGATTAGCGAATTTCTCGACGAGTACTACCAGCTGGACTACGAGGACATGGTACGTGTAGCATATCCATAATATTATTCAGTTAACAGTCGTAGATTGATGACTTGCCCACGAGGTTCAAGTACCGCCAGGTTCCTGCAGACAGCTTTGGCCTTAAGCCGGAAGAGATTATAGAGGCGGATGACAGCCAGCTGAACGAGTACTTGTCGCTGAAAAAGTTGGCGCCGTACCGCAGTACTGCCGCCGACCAGCGCTGGATTGCCACGTGGCGCAAGAACAGCAAGAAGCGACGCAAGGAATTCCGCAAGAAGCTCGCTGAAACGCTGGAAGCCGAAGCCAAGGCAGACTTGAAATCGGGCGCGCAGTCAACGCAAGGCGGGAATAAGGTGACACGCAAACGAAAAGCCGGCTCAACAGCACCTGTGGAAGTTGGCACGGACGTGTTGCTGCAGCCGAGTGCCGACGGCAAATCTCTTCTGCCCACCAAGAGGGAGGCGGTGGATGCCGATGGAAACAAGCTCAAGAAGAAGAAGAAAAAGAAGAAAAAGGAGAGCAGCGGGAGCACTGTGGTGGCCATCGAGACCGATCGAATGCGCGCATACGGCATCGCTGCCGGCGCTGTTGACAAGAAGCCGAGGCACAAGCACTGAGCTTTATTGAAAGTACATAATAGACATTTCTGCGCAGGCGCTGGTAGAAACAAGTTGTTCTCACGTGGCGCGAACATGCAAGTTTTAGCGTTTGCAATTTTCCATCGCAGATGACGTTAACGGCCGCCGAATCACCGGCCAATGCCGTGTGTCTGGTGGCCCAGCAGCGCGACATAGCGCACAAGTGCATGCAAGGTACTCTTCCAGGATATGGCGTATATGTATGTATGTAGTACATCATTCATTGGGCGTTAGGTGTGCTGCGATGCCTGGGCGCAGATGATTCGGCCGTCAACACGGCACCGACATCAGAATGGAACGCGGCGCTGCTCACCAACAAGTACTACTCGGCGTCGCTATCTATCCAAACCAGTGTGTCCAGCGCAGACGACAATGATTATGATCTTGACGCACGGCCTGCAGTGTGGATTCTGTGCCACGACGCCAAAGTGAGTAGATACGGTGTTCATGTTTATACTTCATTAGACTATAGAGCAACGTTGGGTGGCTGCGGCACTGGATGAAGCGACGAGCCGAGGCTCTGACCGATGAACAGCTGCTACTGCTTGTAGTGCTGAGCAGCGACAGTACAGACATGGCTGCTGTGGAAGAATTGCTGCAGTCCAGTGACTTTTCCGCCGTTGCCAACTATGATATTGGTACATTGGTACCATGACGTGGCAGATAGTTTGCATAACAAGTGCCATAGATGATGCCCAGAATGGAGAGTCCTGGCTGGAAGTCAAAGCGGCGCTGGACGGCAATTATGCCGCGTGGACAAATGTGCTAATGAATGCAGTCGAGTGCGCAAGAACTGTGGATGAAGTGGACACGCTGTGCTCACATACCACGGAAGAAGCAACTACCCGCACGGACCCCTTTGCTGAGATTGTTGGCACGGAAGATGATAGTAATATTACCAATATTCTGGGAGAAGAAGATGATGATGGCGATGACGCAGCACTATTGGAGCTTATGCACCACATTCAAGAGGCTCGCGGTAGGTGCATACTTTTATGCAAGCTTGTACAATTCATCTTTATACAGTGGCCGCCACGAAAGGGAATGCGGGAGATGATGAGGCCAGAAGACAAGTGGCAGAAAAGTTGGCACTCTCATTTGCACGCCGACTACTTGTGGACAGTGATTGTGAATAGATTTTGCTGGTATCTGTGCTGTCTGCTCTTGATTTTGCCCCACAAGAAAGTAGCACGGCGCTTCCCTATGTCGTTCCTTATTATTACGCGTTAGCTCAAGGTGGGATGTAGATGATGCTTCACCTGAGTTTAACTCTATTTACACGTGAACTAAACTGATTTTACCGAGACAACGCGTTGGCTGGATATAAGTGCATGTCATTGATATTACCGTGCCATAAACCGCGATGTTTCCGTTACACGGGATAATATTTGAGTTAACGCCGATAGGCCGACCTTGCAGTGCTTGCGTTACCACACATATGGAGAGTGCTGATTTACGCGTGCCGCGGAAAGTCAATGCTACTTAAAAAAGCAATTTGTTTGGCCGCAGCGATATAATCGTTAATATATGCTGCTACACAGCAGAAGTGCATGTTGAGGTGCGCGCGCCGTCCCCATTCCATTTGAAGCAGCAATATCGCAGGCCAAAAAACGGCAAGACCATCACCATAATGAAGGCCAAAGGGAAAAAGGTGGAAAACAGTTACATACTTTCCAAAACGGTTCATTATGGATGGGGTGGCAGCTTTGAATTGAGGTTTCCGAAACAACAAATTGGCCATCCGCTCTACTCCCAGTCCTTTATCGAGTGTTATGGGGACAATTTGGATGGTGCCGACTTTAAAGACAACACACGAGATGGCTCAAAGTGGAAAACCGAAAACGGTGCTAATATTGTCAATTGTGGCCGTAGCTGGGTTGGCGCCACTGCTGAATGCAAGTATCTGAAGAAGGCGCCTGCAACGTTTGTTCTCAATATGGCCGCCCATGGATAGAGCCGCGTCGTTGGTGTTGTTGGTCAAGCCAATTAGAATATGGAGTAACATAAACTTTGCGTGCCACTTCGTCTGCTAATATGTATTTAGCTTTCAGACCTTCTACGTATATGTGACGCTCTTGCGTTTCTACAGGGGTGGTACATATGTAGAGAGCGAGAGGGAACAGTCCGCAACATTATTGATGATCCCACTGCGAGAACGCCCGCAGGCATCGGCACGCCAGGACACACTACTCCCGGAGACCGCCGGTGCCGACAGCGTTGTGTCCGTCCCCGTGTCTGGTAGCGATGGTGCGGCGGGGCACGGTTATAGTGCCAAGGACAATGCTGCACTGTTGCGCCTACTGCTCTGCATGAGCGTGTCCATGCTCCTATTCGTCACGCTGCCGGTGGTGTTGCCCACGGTGTACCTGTCTGACCCGTGGATCTCGCTGGGAGATGTGGTGCGCATGGTGGACCCCGTCGTGACCCTGCCTCTGCTGTTTTTTGTGTTGTGGGGCGCCGGCCGAAACGTACTCTCAGTGCACACCCTGGCGGTGTTCATGGTGTGCGCCGCGGTCTATGTGCAGGGACACGGGCTGCACACCGCGGCCGCCATGTTCAAGGACCCGCTCAAGGTGCTGATGGACAGTCGCGCCGAGGTGGCCGGCAAGTATCCGCTGGTGCCGCGGCTCTACTCGTATATGCGCGACGACTGGGAGCATATCTACGCGCACTACATGTACGCTCTGGGAGCGCTGGGCATATCCGTGACGCACATGTACGCGTACCGCCATCACCGACACCCGGCACTCTGCAGCACGCGACAGCGGTTGGAGTTCGGGGTGGGCGTCCTGTGTTACGGCCTGCTGTTTGGGGCGGTGTGCGTCGAGTTCCCGGGCGGGCTGGCGCTGGGCTTGGTGTGGCTGGCGGGATATGCACTGCCATTGACGGTGTGGCTGTGGCGCCAGCGGGACTTTGCGGCGACTGCCACAACAGCCAGCAGAGTGCCACGGTGGGACAGGCGGTGGCAGATATTCGCGGCTGACCGGCAACTGTTCTCGCGCGGCGAACGTCTTGTGCTGCAGTTCTACTTGGCAGCCTACTGCGTGACACTGCTGGTCATCTTGGCGTACATTGCCGCGGTGGGTGGCTTCAAGTCGCGCGCCGATGCCGGCATTGCAACGTGAATATGTATGTCAAATGTACGCATATACAATCATTAGTGCCTCTTAAACACGCCAACTGCGCCAGCTGTTGGACAACGATATGCCGCGGTAGAGTGAGGTGCCACCGCGGCCACCCCGAGACCGAAGCCGCAGCACGTAGTACAGTGCACCGCACGCAAAGCCGCCCAAATGCCCCGCGCGGTCCACGTTGTCCTTGGACAACGACAGCAGGTCATATGCCGCCACCCCGAAGGCGCTATCAGCAAAAGTTAACATATGCTAGATGCTTAGCACTAAACATATATATATCAAGAATACTTGCAATATTATGGCCGGGATGGGCACAACTCCGTACAGATACAGCGGCTGCATACGAAACAGCAGTCCATATGATGCCAGCATGCCCATTATGGCACCACTAGCACCAAGTGATCCGCCATGAACATTCCGTTGACGCCGCTCGCCGTACTGCTGATACAGCGCACTAACAACCGAACTACTCAGGCCACTGCCGACGAAAAGTGTGGCCAGCGCCGGAACACTGAGCACCGCGCCCATCCCGCGCCCCAGATAGTACAGTCCCACCATGTTGGAGAGCAGGTGCCACACCTCGCGATGTGACACGGTACACGAAAGGAGCGTGGCCAGCGCCATGGGGTCGCGCATTGTGTCAGCCAGCCTCCAGTGGCTGCATGTGAAGTTGCGCTGCATGAAACGGAACGGGCCCATGTCGCCGCGGGTGGCACGGTTCTCGGCCGACTTCCACGCCAGGAACACGGCGCAGTTGGCAGCGATTGTCCCGTACACCAGTCTGTCTGTGGTCAGCCAAGGTGATGGCGAGGGATACCGCGTCCACGGCGACGCCGAGTGGCGCCATGATGTGCTCAGACTGCGCTGGAATTGTCGCAGCATGGATTTTTCTTGTTCATTCTTTCTTCTGTCGTCTTTCTTCTTTCCACTTTCTTTTTTTTTGGGTCAGGGTCAGGGTCGGCTTGGGTTGGAATTGCTTTTTGCTCTTGGTTAAGCAGGCACGCACTGCACACATTGCACAAACTTTTCGCAATGGCACCGCGTCTCTACATCGGTGGGCTGGCCTATGAGGCCAAGGAACGCGACTTGGAGCGTCTGTTTGGCAAGTTTGGTGAGATCCGCGACATCAACTTGAAGAGCGGCTTTGGCTTTGTGGTGCGTTCTCGCTGTGTGTGTGCTCCTGTACTCCATGTGTGTGTGCTGTCTATACGGGCGTGTACTTGGGCGCCGTAATTGAAGGGACCTTGGTGGTTGAAAGGCGCAGCTCCATTTTCTATGCAGCGCCGATCCTACCCGTCTCTATTCGCGTAGCACTCATAATGCTATGCGATGCGACGACCGGTCCCATATTATATGCGAATTATATTGAGTCCGGCTGTGGCTTATTACTGCGCTGCTTGTCGGAATTGAATTTGCTACATATGTTACTTATATATATATATATATATATATTTAATAGTCTAATAATCTGCCAGGAGTTCACGGATGAACGCGACGCCGAGGACGCCATCAAGGACCTGGATCGCTTGGAATTCCTTGGCCGCACCCTGACCGTGCAGTTTGCCCGCGGTGGCAGTGAACGCCGTCGCCCACCTTCCCGATCGCGCTCTCGCAGCGGTGACCGTCGTCGTGACTATGGCGGCGCGCGTCGCTACTCGCGCTCGCGATCTCGCAGTGCTGAGCGCTCGCGTCGCTTCGAGCGCCCGCGCAGCACTCCCCACCGCATGGCGATTGAGAACTTGCCCCGTGGTGCCAACTGGCAGGTACTGGAAACCCACTGAACGTTGCTGATGCTTGTACTCGTGGTATTGGTGGCTAGCTGAAATTGTTCTGTATCCTGGTTGTCATTATTCTGTATCCTTGGTATTGGTACTGGCGGTGTTCTCTTGTTACTTTGGTATTGGTGGTGTATTGGTTGGTTATTCCCTTGCATTATCCCTGGATGGCATACGCCCCGTCTCTGCTATATCTCCTGGAGCCTTTTCTTTATGATGTTGGCCTGGCCTGTGTGTTGGCCATTGGTCACAACCGGATCTGACATGGGCGCTGGCCATATGTAGGACATCAAGGATTTCGCCCGCCGTGCCGGTGAGGTGACTTATGCCGATGTGCGCCGTGAACGCAGTGATGAGGGGTAAGTTGGATAGTGTCTATATCATATGTCTTGTTAACCGATGCAGCATCTGCGACTTTTCGTCCCGTGAAGATTTGCTCCGCGCTTTGGACAAGTTGGACGGCGCCGACTTCAACGGCAACAAGGTTCACGTGTTTGAGGTAGGAGAAAATACCGGTGCTCGGCACCAAGGTGACTGCAAGTCTCACGATATGTAAAGGAGGGCACACAGCGTGGTCGTGGTTCGCCATCGCCCGTTCGTGGCCGCTCCCCGCCCCGCCGCGGATCTCGATCGCCTGCCCCGCGTCGTGAATCTCGCTCGCCGCCCCGTCGAGATTCACGTTCGCCTCCGCCGCGCCGTCGCTCACGATCCCCGCGCCGCAGCCGCTCGCGATCGCCCACCCCGCCACCGCGTCACTAGTCGAGTGGCATGGCGGTGTGAGTGTAAGCAAGAGCACACCACACCCACACGCGGTTACAGCACGCGTAAATGCCCACGGTTAAAAGAGAGAACACATGCAATGACTGTGTGTGTCTGTGTCTCTGTGTCGCTTACTGTGTCTGTCAATGTCATCGGTTCAGCTGTGGATAGAGAGCAGCGCGTGGCTGCTGCAGTTCCGGCGCCTGGTGGGCGGGAGTCTTCGGTCCATCTTGCCGGAGAAGCTGCCGCACGATGCGCAGGTGGTGGAGATGGTGGCACGGCCGCGGGTATGTGACGCTCTGCTCCACTCAGACGGCCTACACAAACTGCGATGCAGGATCGCGGCATATTCGTCCAGCTGGAGGTCAAGGGCGCCGGTGCCGACATGGTTGTGCCGGCACCGGTTGCAGACAGCCACGCGGCCATCAGCGCCGATATCGTGGCTGGACTGCGCAAGCACTTTCACACCACCAACACGGACTCGTGGTGGTATGTGTTCCGGCCGCATCTCATTCAGGCATGGCACTGCATTGCACACGGTGAGATTACATTTCTCACACCGCCTCGCAGGGCCGGCCGCTCCTAGACGATTTGGGCAGCAAAATGGCGTCCACCAAGCTGCATATTGACTTTGAATCGGCGGTCCCGCAGTTTGTACGTATATAGTACTTACATATACATGTACTATGCACAGTAGCAAACCTTTTATATGTAGGACGAGCTGTATTATGCGCTGCGGAAGTTCGGTCGCATGAGCGATTTGAAGTTTGAGTCCGGTTCGTCTTGCTGAGTGACTCTATTTACACTAACCTACTACTAGGCGCAAGCGGGAAGACATGGGCCACGGCACAGTATAAGCAGTTGCGGTCTGCATGCGCTGCCAAGGGCTGTTTGCACAATGCGTTGTTGCAGCCCAGCGGTGCACGTTCTATGATAAAGTATGAACAATTCATTGTAAGTCAAAATCTCTCTGCTATGTACTCACACAAGCTAACGCCGCATGTGCAGAAGACCAACGCCATCAAAAAGTTTGTTGTGGAGCATCCAAGAATATCGGCAAGTTGTTCATCATGCAGCAAACATAAGCCATCTGTTAATTTCCATCCGTAGGTCCCAATGTTGGCCGGATCAGCTGTCGGCCTCTCGTATCTGATCTTTGACCCGATTCGCATATACTCCATTGAAAAAACGCTGTCCACTCGGTTCGACATGTCTCGCTGGTGGTCGCTAGGCGTCCCGGAACTGATTACAAAGTACAAGCGTTACACGTCCAAGATAATGTACCGGGTACGTTGTAGTCTATGATATATTTTGCTTATTTCCGGCAGTGGGCCGGCAAAAGTCAGGATGGACATGGCGGTGAAGGCAACGGGCATCTTTTGACGGATGAAACGGATGCAGCGCAACATCGACTAGGCGCCCGGGCCAAGCTAAAGGAATGGCTCAAGGATGATCCAGGACATGTGCTCCTTGTCAGCGGGCCCGAGGGTACGTAAATTAAGCATTTGGGATATTATTGTTAAAAGTTTTGATTAGGATACGAAAAGACCCGTTTGGTGCAGTCGGTTGCCAGCGAGTCTGGGTATGAACTTACTACCATATGGAGATAATTCTAATATTGTATGCAGGCGCACCATGGTGCTGCAGTGCGACCACATTATTAGCGGTAATGAGCGGGACTTTGTTAGTAACTTGGCCACACAAGTCGGCTACTTTCCCGTATTCGCTGCGCTCAACAATCTATCCACATTCTTGGACACTATAGTCACTAGCACCACAGGCGCCAAAGCTGGCAAGTTATTTCCTATATGCAGTCACTAGCGTGTAACGTTGCGTCAAGGTCTGTCCACTTCCACCCAAGCGCAATGTAAGAAGATCCTGGAGCTTACGGCGGTGGCGCTGACGTTGGTGGTTACCAAAGAGAAGGCCAAGAGCAAGTCCGGCGCGGACGCAGATGATGCCGACCTCAACATTGCCACGTCCAACATTCCCACCGTGATTATATCCAATTTTTGCGACAGTCGCAGCACCGCTGGCATCTCATCCAAGCTAGTCGACGACTTCAACGAGACACTGATGGACTGGGCTGTGTATCTGGCGGCCAACAAGCTGGCACGCGTAATATTTGTCAGCACCACCGCAGATGGGTTGGCCACTGGTGGCGAGGCTGGCCGCGAACTGGCCAAGTACGTGGTCAATCGAGTAAACTTGGATCGGATATCGCTCGGAGACTCGAGTCGTGATGCTGCGGTGTCGTATTTGCACCGCCATCTGTCGGACAAGGACGGCGATAACGCCAAATTGAGTCACGTGGTGGATGCAGTCGGCGGTAGACTGAATGATTTGCACTCGCTGGTGTCCAAAGTTCGGTCTGGGCTCTCACTTGACGGTACGTTTCGCGTTAGTAGGACAACGATGATTCAATTCCGTAGAGGCACTGGAAGAACTTCTCAACCGAGCCGAGATTGATATTCGTCGGCGCGGATTGCTTGAACAGAGTCTTTTGGGTGCGGCTGGTAGCGGCGATGACACACGCAAGCAGTTTGGCTGGACGCAGCTCCAATTTTGGTACATTATGAAGCGCATCGCACGAGACGATTCGGTAAGTTGGAATATTATATCTAATCACAAATGTAAGCGCTGGCTGATATGGCTCAGGTACCCTATGATGCTTTGGTGCAGCATGGCCTCTTTGGCAATGACCCCGGCGCCATTCAAGCCATGGAGCGGGCCGAGTTGATATCGGTCGTGCATGAGAGCGGTCGGCCTACGACAATAACCGCATCCAAGCCGCTATATCTGTCAGCGTTTAAGCGTATCACTGTCGGCGACACCATATTCGACTTGCTAATTGCCAAGAAACTATATGAAAGCGAGACGGGCAAGATCCGCGAGATGGAGCGCGAATTGGCCGAGCTTACCACGCTGCTACAAGATGAACGCCTACTGGCCGCAATCGAACTGTCGTCTGCCACGGCAAACTCTTGGCTCGGCTCCTCAAAGAAGACTGTCAAGTTGGGAGGTGAAAATATTGACAGCCAACACCCGCTGGTGGCGCGGTACCGATTTGTCAGCGAACGCCTCCGTGACAGTCAACGCAATGCCGAGCAGCAATGGGACACGCAGATGCTGCTGAAAAAGTCTCTCGGTGCCGCCCGCGAAAAAGTCTCTAACCTCCCACGCAGATAACAGTACACGCAATATTACAGTTTACAATACACAGTATATATGTATGAGTCTAACACAAAGTTGGTAATCAACGCCTGACAGCAGGCGGCCTCCATGTCAGTTGACAGCTACGGCCACCAATCAGACGGCGCGGCGCCTGTTTGAATGAGCCGTAACCGAGGAGCACTTACACGCACAGGTGCACATCTATAGCTCCAGAGAACCTAGACTAGACTAGTTAACGCGAACAACCACACGCTCTGTCCAACAATGAATCCCGCCTGCGCCAAGTGTACCAAACCCGTCTACCCCACCGAGAAGCTGATGGCAATCGATCAGCCGTGGCACAAGGGCTGCTTCAAGGTACGTTCACACACAGGGAGTGACAGGCTCACATCCACGCCATCAATTGACATGCACACACGCAGTGCACAGAGTGCCAACTCACGCTCAACTTGAAGAACTTTCAATCCTTCGACCAGAAGCCGTACTGCCGCGCCCACTTGCCGCGCGTGCAGGCCAAAGGTTTGAATGGGGACAGTGTGGAGGCGCAGCGTCTGCGCAACGCATCCAACCTCGCATCCAACATTCAGTACCGTGCCGACTTTGAAAAGAGCAAGGGTGATGCGGGCGGCTACGGGCTGGATGCGCCGGCCATGCGTCAAATCGCCAAGAACACCGAGCAGCAGTCACTGGCAAAGTAAGTATCCATTCTATGTCCATGTATCGTGTACTGTGTCTATAGCAGCATATCCGAAGTGGACTTGTCTCATGCTGCTAGGTATCATCAGGCTAATCAGCACGAACCGGTGGCCGCACATGCTCTATCAGGCGGCCGACCGAGTGTGTCGTCAAACAACGCTCCGGCATACATTGCCACTACGCCATCCGGCGCCCAGCAACAGCAGCATCAGGACTCCTACGGACAAGAGCCGCCCATCCCACCCAAACTAATTCAGACACAGGCAGGTTCACTTCACTAATAATCACGTAACATTGACGGTGTTAGTACCGCGCGTCGTACGCGTACCACCCCGAGGCCGACGACGAGCTGGACTTTGAACTGGATGATGTTATTGTGGACGCCAAGGTTGTGGCTGAAGGCTGGCTGTACGGCACCAACAAACGCACCGGCAAGAGCGGTCTGGTACCGGAGCCATACACTGTCAAAGTGTGACCAGCAGACTTTTACTATCTGCTTGGCGCGTGGCTTCCACAACATGGACTTGCCACACGCGTGTAGTATCAATGAGAATGCATAGATTTTACATCGTATGATCTATGGCTGTACCAGATGAGACAGACCGTGAAGCTGTGCCACGTTGTCTCTCCACGGCTGGGACAGTGGAGGCAGGCATGCAGCTTCACTTTCGGCGTCGCTAAACCCTCGCCACCAGTCGTCGCTAGTTATGCAAAAATCATCTGCTTGCAGTTCGACTTGTGGCCGTAGCGCTCCCACTGATGCTTTGTCGTTCAAATGTGACAGGCGTCGCAAGGCAGTTTGAACAGATGTATAACAGGGTCCCGGCACCGGTGATTCCTTGTGCTGCGCCGCAGTCGGAAGGAACGGTGGAGTCGCCGCCAGCTGATGGTCAAATCGGCAGTACATGGCCGTCCAAAAGTGAATATCCTGGTGTGCCGGTGACATCTTCAACACGCCCTCGTGCCGCCTATACAATTAGCGTGCACTTTCACACCATGGACTCATACTTGCCTGTATACTGGATTCCTGTAGTGCGCGGCCGATTGTGCCAGATAGTCCCAGAGCGAGACGGCGCGGCGCATAATCTGCTGGTTGGTAGGACTGTTGCGCTCGCACTCGTTCTTGTACAGGAACGTGCCAAACGTGCACGAATGAGAGAATGTGTGCAAGTCCAACAGCAGCAGCTCATTGAACTCGAACGCCGTGGGATACAGCCGCAGAATGTGCGCTACATTAATGAGAATCACCTTAATTTCCAGTCATACAAAAATAGCGCACCTGTGCACTCTAGGAACTGCAGAAATACCGGCGACACCTCTTTTTCGTCCCGGCCACTTCCAGACGACGAGGAAGATGACGACCGCTTCGATCCGCCCCAATTGATCTGCGGCGAGATGTGGTGGCCGCAGCGCTCGGAGAACTTGTGCCCAAACGCCACCCACTCCTTCTCAATCAGCACCTGGAACCCGGGCAGCGTGCGATAGTGCGGGTCCAGACAAAGCGATGGCAGCGCGGAGAGCTGTGCCGTGCGATCCCAGCCGTCACTGCAGTGTATCAGCACATTCTCGCCGCCCTCAATGGACTCCACAATGAGCGCGGTGGCTTCGAGAATGGTGCGAATGTGCTTCAGCCAGCCCGAAGACTCCACCAGCGCCCACCACTTGTCGGCGTGCATAGCCGGGTCGCTGGCACGCACTGCCTCCAGCAGTTTGGTGACAGAGTCGCGCATCACGTGAATGTTGTCAATGTTCATAAAGAGGCGGTCGCAGTTCTTGTAGTGCTCGGTGCTCTCGGTGCCGGCACCCATTGCACGGTTGGCCATGGCGTTGCCAAGTGGTCGGGCGTCCACAATCACATTCCTCGATGGCGTCTGCTGTTGCTGTTGCTGAGAAAGCTGTTCCAACACTAACGGCTTGCTAGTGGAGGTGGGCGAGCTGGCCGGGGAGTTGGAAGGCGAGTTGGTGGCAGAGGTGGCGGTAAGTTGGAGACGGCTTCCCTGTTGAGAAGACTGTGGTTGACTGGCCGCGAATATGGCTTCCAGTAGACGCTCGTCTTGGATGCTGCGCTTGGCAGTTATGCCTACCATCGGCTGGCTGGAGCGGGTGATGGAGGCTTGGTTCGGAGAGTGAAGATAGGATAGTGCCGGGAACCTGTTGCGAGACCTATGCTTGGCCGCATGAAATAACACGGCATCGCTTATGCGGCTCGGCACAACCAGAAGGCGGGGATACGTTGGGCATAGCTGGGCAAAAGTTAATACAGACAAACAATATTTCTCATGTAACTGACCGTATAGTCACGGTTGGAATCGGTGAAACGCCAGGCAGCGCCAACGCCAAGCCTTTCAAATTCGGCCCATAATCGATCCGAAGACACATTGACACGACTGTCGTCACGACCTAGTCGACCGTCCAACTGCAGCAGCTCCGATGCAACCGCTTCATCTTTGCTAGGAGTCACAGCAATATTCTTTGTCTTGGGCGCTCGAAACGATACCGCCGGCGTCAGAAAGGCTTCATACGAGTGCGAGGCTGCATTAAGATATCAGTATATCTATATACGCACAGTGTGTAGTCATCGAGGAAAAACCTGAAAATCGACACGCAGGAGATATATAGTGATGCATTTGTACCAGAGAAGGAAGTTGAAAACAACTTTGCCACAGAGTCCATGACCATGGCGGCCGTGTTTTGCGCATCTTGCCCAACAGCCGGCAGGTATACAGTCAGCTGAAGAAAGTGTCTGCCGCGTTAGAGTAATTAATGCTATATTATACACACTAGCATACTTTGTGGACAGCTGCAGTGCGATGCACGGAATGGGGCGATCAGTCGGCGCGGCAGACACTGGTGTAACGTACACCACACCACCACTGGTCAGGCCAGAGTTCAGTGCACCAGAGCTGCCACTGCCGCCACCTCCCATCGACTGCCGTTCAATGCTAGCGATGAGCGAGTACGGAATCTACATATGATGTGGCCGCGTGAGCTGTATGAGCGCGGTATAGCGACAACGAATGAACCTACCCACTGCTCCAACAGCTTCTCCATACCACCGCCACTACCACTACCACCAGCAGCCGCGCGTGCAGTGAGTAGAAAGTGGTGCGACGTGAGGTGCAGCTGGGCCGGACATCCGATCACTCCGGGCGTGGCAGCACCGCTGGCCCACACGGACCCCGCAGACGGACTGAACTGCGGCGCATAGTACACTGAACACTGCCACATACATACAGGTTAGCTGGCTGTCCTGTACGAGTGTGGAGGCCCGTATGCATAGGTGCATAGAGTGTACGGTACCTACCCGCGTAATTGACAGCGCGTCCATTATGAACTGTTAATACATAGTTTCTCTATTGGTGCGTATTGAATACTCGGAGCTGTACGCGCTATACAAAGATCTCCGCGATTTTGCCAACGATAATGCAGACAACTCCCGCGCAGGTCAAGGCTAATGCAGTCCTCATGCAGCAGTTCTCGGGTAAACGCTCTCGCACCGCAGAAACGCACCCACAACCCTCCTCCATGCAGCAGATTCCATCTGGCGTCGGCATGGCCATTCCACTTTGTATGGCACATGCAGCCAACACAAGTAGCGCGATGAGTGCGAGTTGGGCGGATACTCGCATATGCATGTGTGCAGTTCAACCCGTCTACAATGTTCAAAGTCCGCCGACAGTGCATCGATACTGGGACCCAAGAGGGTTTGAAGGTCCGCTTACGAATGCTGCAGACTATCATAATGGGAAGCTGCCAAACGAATGATTACGTATAGGTATGAAGAGTATATTGAATAGAGTGTTATAGAAGCACTGATGAAATTATGCAAATTGAAATTTATGGAATTACATACATGTACTATAAAGTGAACTACGGGGAATGCTGCGCGCGCTCAATTATGCTGGGAACATCTAATAGCTGCAAGATTCAACATAGCGTAGATATCGCAGGAGCAGTCAACTGTAAGAAATAATACGGCTGCAAGTATATATGTAAGCCATGCGTGCCATGCACTTCAACAATATATATACAGAATTGATGCAATGATGATGCAATCATTTGGCTGCATCGCGCAATTGTGGCGCCACTGATCGTACGGTTTACGGCACGTGCGCCATAAATTACGCGCGCGTGCCGCCCATAAAAGATCTGCCCGCTGCTCTCACGCCGCCTCTCTGTCCTCAAGATCTCTGAAGATTTACGCATACGTACACACGTTCAGCAGTCAACATCGGATATATACATATATGGATCTCGAGTGGTGCCAGTGCGGCCGCAAGACTGTTAACGGCGCTCTGTACTGCAGTCCCGACTGCTACTTTGCCGAGGTGGGCTACACCGCGCATCAAGCACAGCTGCTGCAGAAAGTTTGTACGCCAACGATATCACAGCATCAGTATCGGCAAGTGTCCGCGACCCGGCATCCGCACTTTGACAGCAGCGGCGCGCTGGTTAAAGTATCTCCGGTACCGCCGCCAACAGCTTTACACAACAACAACAACAACAACTACAACAGTTACATGCACATTAACAGCGCCACAACAGCAACAGCACCGCCGAGGACGACGGACAACAAGCACTCTGGCAAGATGAGTAACTATTCTACTGGTGCAATGGTGCCGCGAAGTTGCAGCCGCCCGATAGCCATGTCACGCCTCTCTGCGCACTTTAACCGCCCGGTGGCCACGCACGTGTGGTGACTGTGTACTATATAATAGAATGTCTTGCACTGTACATGATATGTATATAATATGTGTGTATAATATATGCTGTTAATGCAGATAGTAGGCAGCTTCTATTTAAGTAAAAGTAAAATAGCGCGAAGAGCCTCATGAACGACGCGGCGCGGCAGGCAGCGTTGGCCGCGTTCGGTATCGGCTCGCTGGCCAACCGCTTCACGTCGTCGTCGTCGTCGTCGTCGACGGCAGCATCTACAACTACAGCAGGCAACACCGGTGCTGCATCTGGAGAGCAAGCAAGCGCATCTACCACCCCAGCCGCCACTGCTGAAGCCGAAGAGGCGCCAGAGTGGACGGGGCAGCGCTCGGTGGTCGCGTGGCGGCCGGATAATCTGCTGTGCAAGCGCTTCAATATCGCCGTGTTGCCGCAGTATGAAGCTGCTGCTGGTGCTGCTGCAGGCCAGTCGCAACTAGTTGGCACAGCGGGCCAGCAAGAACGACTACTCGCCAAGGCGCCCATGTCGGGCAGTGAACGCGTAGCCGCCGCCGAGGCCGAGGACATGCACAATGCAGCGGCCGTGGTGGACGCGGCGCTGGCCATACGCAATAAGCGCTTGGCAGAGGCTGCACAACGCGATCAGGCCGCAGCATTGGCGGCTGAACGCCGGGCAGCGACTGTCCCTCCCAAGATGGTGGACTCCAAGGTGGCCGCGGTGTCCATCAAGGCCGTCACCGACACGTCAAAAGTTGCATACTCACGGCAAGCAGCCAGTGCTCACTGGTCGGCACCACCTTTTTTAACTGATGGCGATGGTGGTGGTGATGGCACTGTGGCCAGCCATGACAGCGACAACGAGTCAAGCAGGCATCGACGACGACATCGAGACCGGCAATCACGCAGCCGTTCCCGCAGTCGCACTCCAGAGAGGCGCAAAAGTCGTCATGCGCGGTCACGCTCACGCTCCATATCACGTTCGAGGTCGAGGCGACGACGACATCGACACAGCGGCCGTCACAGTCACTCTAGCAGGAGGTCGCGGTCGCCACCTATAGATAATGAGCGCCGACGTCACAGCCACCACCACAGCAGACATGGCAGTAGCAGTAGACGTGACCATAGCTAATGGGCACTTGTTCAGCATGTGTATAGTTGTGTATAACGCTCTCAGCATACGTCTATAGTTGGATATAATGTCCCGCAGTTAAGCTTGTCATATGTATGTCTATAGTTGGATGTATTGATCTGTTCATCAGGCAACCACGGCCCGGACACCAAAGGACAGGGCGCTTCCCACGGCCAGGCCAATTGTCATGGCAAACACCATCATGGTGCCGCCACGAGCCTTGCCCGCATCGCCGCCCACAGTCACTTGCGCCGGGGCCTGCATCATGGCCAGCGCCACAAACCAGCCATTGGTGACGGCGAACGCAAACAGTCCCAACAAGTAGCCGGCGTCCGAGTTGACCACTAGCGGCAGAGCAGCGGGGCGTGGCAAAACTGTGCTGCCCTTTGCCCCGTCATCCGAGTCACTGGCTACTTGCACCACCACATTGCACACCAGAAAGAAGGGGATGAATAGCAGGCGCACCACCGTCAGCACCGTGAGCAGCGGGGGATTGTCAATGGTACCATAGTTGAAGTAGCTCTTGCCATCGCCATCAGTGCTAGAAAACCGGCGCGATATCCACGCTGGTATCGGCAGAGGGGGGAAACCAGGCAGTGCCTTGCCAAACCAGTCCCCGAGAGCAAACACCAAAAATGCAATCGGCACAAAGTAGACGCCATCGGTCCACTTGAGAGTGGTGCCCGTTGACGGCGGCTTCACCGACGCAATAAGGCCAATAAGAGAGGGAAACACGGCCAGCGTGGCCATGAATGTCAAAAACACCACGCTGATCATTGGCTGCAATTGGCGGAATATTGTCACCGCGCTGGGCGGGGTGGCATCGCGCGCGATTAGCAGGTCTTGCGTAGATACCTGGCTGTTGATCTCTGCGATGTCGCTAGCACTACTACTTCTGCTGCTGGCAGCATCATCGCCGCCCGAATGTTCAGCATCGGTGTCGGCGAAAAACTTTTCCGCCACCTGGTCCTCTGCATGCGGCACGGTGCGAGTGTAGTGCATGAACAGCGGTTGTCGACGCAGAGCAAAGACACTGGCCAGCGACAAGACAATGACGCCCAGCGCGAAGCAAAAGTATATCAGCGCCGAGTCGGACAGTTTCGAGTCGCCGCCGCTCTAGCACAGATTAATATACTGAAATTGACCTAGGACAATAACTACGTACAGATGTTGCGGCGTCCACCGAGCCAGATGGCGGGCTTATGAGAAGAGATACAATTTGCGCAATGCTTACTGCAGCCCCGGCCAACCCCTGTCCCGACATTACAGCTTGCGTGTATATGGGCGGGAAGAGCGACGACAGTCCAAATACACCTAGAAATAATGAGGTATAGCCAGTACAAAGAGCAATAGCAGTGTACCATTCTGCAAGTAGGCTGTGCTAACGCCACAGCAAATAACCAGCACAAAGCTTATATAGAAACTTGACGCCGGTTCCATGCCGGGAAAACGCGTCATCACCACGCACACGAGAAATACGGCGGCATTGAGTACAAGCGCCCAGACAATACGCGCCAATGGTCCCGCTCGCTGCACAAATGCAGCCGTCAATTACATGAGTTAGACGATAATTTGCGTACCAGCGTGAGTACCGCGCCGTGGGTGGACGGCACGAGCAGCAGCACGCCCAAACAGAGCACATTGCACAGCATGAACCCCACGCTGAACCAGTTCTGGAACGTGGTGGCAAAATCGGTGTCGTGGAAGCGCTCAAAGAAGTAGGCGTTGGCGGTGATGAACACGTTCCACGGGAACAGCATGGCGCAGCCCAGCAGAAAGTATATCAAGTAAGACAGGTACCAGGTGTCTGTGGGCGGGGCGAGAGCTGTTTCCGTCTCGTCCGTGATATCGGCTATCGCATTGGTGCTGGCGGGCGCGGTGCTGGCAAGTGTCTGTTCATTGTCGTCTTGCATATCAGGCACTCTGCTGTAGCGCACAGTGGGCGTCATTGGGTAAGCTGTGCGTGCGCCTCTTTGCGCGCTTTTCGCTGGCCGATTGTTCGCCTCGTTCTGCATTTTCGTTCTTTTTTTTACTTTTTTTCTTTCCAAACTTTTCTTCTTTGCAGCTGTATTCCTCTGCTTACATATGCAAGCACTTCCAATATAGATAAAATGCATTGTAAGCACAGAGAACAGAGTTGACTGTTGTATTGGAAGTGTAGTAGGAAGTGGGTGCCGTGCGGTTAAGGCGCAGCATCCATGGCCACTACTTGTTCTCCAGCTGCTTGAGAATCTCCTGTGCCTTGCGGCTCACCTCGTCCACATCACCCACCATGTAGAACGCGGCCTCGGGCAGATGGTCCTGCTTGCCCTCCAGAATGTCCTTGAAGGAGCGGATCGAGTCCTTCAGCTTCACCAGACGACCCTCGTGGCCAGTGAACACCTGTGCGGTGGAGAACGGCTGTGACATGAAACGCTGGATCTTGCGCGCACGCTCCACGGTCAGCTTGTCCTCCTCCGACAACTCGTCCATTCCCAGAATTGCAATAATATCCTGCAGCGACTTGTATGACTGCAGAATCTTTTGCACGCCAGTTGCGGTGTCATAGTGCTCATTTCCTGACAGTCGTTAACAATTATTATAAATAATGATCGCTATAAAATACTTGCCAACAATAAGCGGGTCCAGCATACGAGAGTTCGAGTCCAGCGGGTCGACGGCGGGGTAAATACCCAACTCGGCAATTGAACGCGACAGCACAGTGGTGGCGTCCAAGTGTGCAAAAGTGGTGGCAGGCGCAGGATCGGTCAAATCGTCGGCGGGCACGTAGACAGCCTGCACAGAAGTGATCGATCCCTTCTTGGTGGTGGTAATACGTTCTTGCATAGAACCCATATCAGTGGCCAGAGTGGGCTGGTAACCGACAGCGGACGGGATACGACCCAGCAGCGCAGACACTTCCGAACCGGCTTGAGTAAATCTATGAGAAATAAGTAAAAAAAATTCTGTGAAAAAGTAAGTACCGGAAAATGTTGTCAATGAACAGCAGCACATCCTGTCCCTCTTGGTCACGGAAGTACTCGGCAACAGTCAGACCGGTCAGAGCAACACGAGCACGAGCTCCGGGAGGCTCGTTCATCTGACCGTAGACAAGCGCGGCCTTGGACTCGCCGTCAAGCTTGATGACACCAGACGTAATCATCTCGTGGTACAGATCGTTACCCTCACGTGTACGCTCACCCACACCGCAAAACACAGAGAAACCGCCGTGAGCCTTGGCCACGTTGTTGATGAGTTCCTGAATGAGCACGGTCTTGCCCACACCGGCACCGCCAAACAGACCAATCTTACCACCACGGGCGTACGGGGCGAGCAAGTCCACGACCTTGATACCCGTCTCCAGCACCTCGGGAGTGGTGGACTGGTCCACAAACTCGGGCGGGGAAGCTAAAGAAATCATTGCCATTATTGCACTTCAAAAACGATATTCTGCACTAACCATGGATAGGCAGCTGGTGCTTGGTGGTGATGGGACCACGCTCGTCTACCGGCTCACCAATAACGTTCATAATGCGGCCAAGACACTCACGACCGACGGGTACGGTGATCGGAGCACCGGTGTCGAGCACCTTTTGACCACGAACCAAACCCTCAGTACCGTCCATGGCAATGGTGCGCACGGTGTTCTCCCTAAAAAGATTGTGTTCAGACAAGCCAATGCTGAATGCTCCAAGAAATATACCCCAGATGCTGAGCAACCTCCAGCACAAGACGCGATGAAGCATTCTGCACTTCCAGGGCGTTCAGAATGGGCGGCAGGTTTCCCGAGTCGAACTGCACGTCCACGACGGCACCAATAACGGATCGCACTTGGCCCATGGTGGTGTCGGTGGCGTACGAGCGACCTGCATTGCACTGTGTCAGCAGCCGGGTAGAAGTACCACACATCACACCACAATTTCGCACCCTTTATTCCGGCCAGGACCGGCACGGCCGGCTGCAGCGCAGAGGAGCGGACGCCGTTGGAACGGCTCAGCGCACGAACGCTGCCACGAGCAATAGAACTGAGCATAATTCCTGCGTGGGCGGAGGCACAGAGTAAGCACCAAGACTATTGCCGACACAATGCAACATAAAGTCACATGGCTCTACATACCGGCAGCAAAGCTATGGTGCGTGTATGTGCGTGTGTAGCGTTGACTGCTGGGCGGTCGCGGATGAAGCAAAACGATTTCACGCCGACCGAAACGGTTTCGGGCGGTTAAGGTTTCGGCTGTGCGTGCTGGAATTTTTCTTTTTTTTTCTCCTGTCGTCATGGCCTTTATTATGAAAACATAATAAAAGGTGGTGTAGTTGCGCCAGTACCACTAATGACATGTACTCTGGTATAGAGCTGCACCTTATCCGTTGTCCCTCACTTAATTTTTGTAATGTATCACCTAGTAAGTTAAATTGATTAACTCTTGTCATCTGTCATTGTCCACAAGTTTTAAATAGAGAAGAGGTCTGCAAGTCAGCCATTTCCTGGGCTGCAATATACGTACATATAGAGAAGATAGATTAAATAGTTATTTAGTAATAAGATTAAATAGTTGATGAGTGCCGTATATGTGGACAGGTGGAGGCCGCGTATGTGACAGACGATAAACCACGTCGTATGAAGCAAGCCATGTTCTGATGAATGTGTTAATATACGATCATATATCATTGGCAACAGTATTGGTATTTAGACGTGCAGAATTAGCATCGTGCACAGATAGCTGAGAAATGCCACGAGTTGTTTGTTGTCACTCTGTTCGTCAACGATTCCGTCGTGGCTGATAATGCCGGCATTTGCGGTGCAGCTGGCAGCTGACAATACTACTAACGGTAGTGCACTTGTCAGCCGGACAGGTGTCATTGTGCTGCCAGGTATTGTATACTCTTGTTACTTGTAATCACTTGTCAACGCACACCGCCGCACAGTGGGAGCCGGCAAGATATCAGCTGTCGAACAATCGCCCTCGGACAACAGCGAAAACCTGCTCGCTGGTCAGTCACAAGGCTAATGATCTTGGCTCACAGTACTGACATCTACGAATAGTGCACAAGGATCCGCCCATGATGGATGAA
This sequence comes from Aphelidium insulamus, assembly GCA_036784855.1. NCBI lineage: Eukaryota > Fungi > Aphelidiomycota > Aphelidea > Aphelidiaceae > Aphelidium > Aphelidium insulamus. Next base: position 114,675 of record JAZDSV010000032.1, on the reverse strand, counting down.
GATATCGACGGCAAAATTGAGGCTGCCCGCCGAAAGCGCCGTGTCATCCAGCGTGACCTGGAGCGGATACTGCGAGAGTACAACCAGATTAAAGAAAGGTTTTTGCCAGCTACATAGTGTCATGATCGACTTGATTACATACGGTAATATAGGTTCTACATAACAAAGGAAGCCGCCTTGAAAGCCGAGGTGGCTGCTGTTCACGCAGGCAAGTGGGTGAAATGTGTTCTACAGTTATGGTCACGGCGTCGCAGGGACTCATCCGGAACTGAAAAAGCAACTTGATGACATTCAGGGAGTGTACAATGCTAGGAAAAATGTTGCACAAGGACGCCTCTCAATGACACGTCGCTCCCTGGACAAGGAACATGAATTTATGGTTGAAAGTAGCTTGCAACAACTATATGTACGTGAAGTGGTGTATTGTTCATTGGTATCGGGATATAATTTGTACAACATAGAGTGACCGGTGCCACGTTCGATATCTGATGGTGAACGAGTCGGCATTACAGTTGCACAAATTGGAATGCGAATATCGGGCATTTTTAAGCGGTGAGATATTATCTCACGGATATCTTTTAAGCCATGCTCACTTTGCACAGCTGCCCAGATTGCCGCCGAAGAGCAGCAGATTGAAGAATCGGTGGCCACCTCGTACCGATTGCGTGAACGCATGCCAGAAGCAGCGTGGAACATTTTCCCACATTCCGTCACTTCTCTTCACCAGGCAGAGATTGACTGTGACGTGGCAGAGATTCGCGCCCGAGCCGTGTCGACGTGAAACTGCACCGTAGACTGTTTAGAGACATTTGTTGGATAAATCAGTAGACCGAGTACATTTAACAATTGTCCGTGGAAAATCTCGTGAGCAACAAGCGCCACCTAAAGCCTTATGAAATTGGCAGTGTTGACGCATGTTAAAAGGCCATACATACATTCATATTTACATGCACACAAATCCATCAACGATTCTGCTGTTTAAGCAAATATCTGCGGAGCGATCGGCGCCGCGTTTTCTCCGGTTTCAAGTCCGCGCATTGTTCCGTCTCTGTTTAAGCAAAGTGAGATCCACACGGCCACCTGCAACACCCACAGCTTGCCGTATAAATGGTACTGTGTGTGAGGTGTTGACTGCGGCATTACTCTCCCTGTTAACCATCATGTGCTTCGTAGTCTAAACGTCAGCGCCCCGAAGGTGACGATTCAGCATTATTTGATGGCGCCAGTGCATCACAGGCCGATGCCTCTTTCCGACAGCCCGGGGAGGCCGGTGCCACACTGGACCCTGATGCCGACAATGCCCCTGCGAGCGAGAGTAGTGCTGCCGTGGGTCTGTTCACCGATGTGGATGTGCGCGAAGAAGATATTGTCGAACCGGAGGACGATGTGTATGACGGCGACAGCGTGCATGAGGGCGAGCAGTTTTCTCTCGGCGACGAAGATGAGCAGGACGATGGCGAGGACTTGTTTGGCGATGGGTTTGAACGGCAAGTTGCGCTTGGGTATTGATGAGTAGATAAGTATTTTACACCATTGCAGCGACTACCGCGGCAACTCCGACAAGGATGTGTATGATCCAGCCGACGTGGACGATCGCCAGTATTCGGAGTTGAGCATTGCCGACCGTATGGTCATTGACGCGGCTCTGGACAGACGTGACCGTGCCATTGCTCGCAAGCAGGGCCGCATTCCGTCTGCTTTCATTGGAGGTCCGCATTAGATTTGTACTTTTCTCTAATGAACGCGCCTCAGACGATGAGGACGACAATTTGTTGGCACGTATGCCGCGCCGCAGGCGTCACCGCGCCAATGCCGAAGATGAGGACGAAGACGATAATCTAGATGCATTTGTACGGCAAGTGCTATAATGCTGCTCTGTGACACTGTATTAGGACCCTGCGTTTGCACTTGAGGATCTTAAGGGCAAATCCGTTGCTGAATGGCTCCTGCTGGACCAGCCGAGCCGACACACTGCACATCGATTCCGCAAGTTCTTGCTCGAGTACACGGACGGCAAGGGCATGTCAGTGTACACGGAAAAGATTCAGCGAATGTGCGAAAACAATTGGTGCTCGCTGGAAGTAGACTTTGGCCAGTTGTATTCTGTGGAGCCAGCGATTGCGATGTGGGTGGCGGAAGCCCCAGCTGTGACATTGAAGATATTTAACGAAGTGGCAACTGCGTTTGTCAAGGAGCAGTTTGACAGCTATGATCGTATTAGCCCGGAAATTTATGTCCGAATCTCAAACTGCCCAACTGCTGAGGCACTGCGCGATTTGCGGTATGCATTCGCAGTCCAGTCGTACTAACTCTCATCCGCACAGTCACATTCACGTCAACCGCCTGATTCGAGTTTCTGGTGTAATCACTCGCCGGTCCAGTGTGCTGCCGCAAATTAAATACGTAACTTTCTCCTGCACGCCATGCGGATACATTATCGGCCCATTCTATCAAGGAATTGAGCCTGTGCGTGTCAGCAGATGCCCTGGCTGCCAACGCGGCGGTCCGTTCGAGGTCCGCAGCGAGCAGTCGTCTTACCGTGATTTTCAAAAAATCACACTGCAAGAATCACCAGGTTCGGTCCCGCCAGGGAGATTGCCGCGCCATAAGGAAGTGATTTTGTTGGCTGATCTGGTCGACTATGTTCGCCCCGGTGAAGAAGTCGAGGTGACTGGCATCTACACAAACATTCTGGACGCCCAGCTCAATTCCACGAATGGCTTTCCGTTGTTTGCCACTGTTATTGAAGCAAATCATATCAGCAAGCGTGAAGACGCCTTTGCCAGCTACAAGTTGAGCCAGTCTGATCGAGCGGCCATTATGGAGCTCGGTCGCGATCCCCGCATCGGCCGCCGGGTAATTTACAATTGGAATGTTTGATTACCAAACTCAGCTTGCCAGATCATCAAAAGCATTGCACCGTCAATTTATGGACACGAGTCAATCAAGACTGCCATCGCGCTGTCCCTGTTCAGCGGCGTACAAAAAGATATCCAAGGAAAGCATCGTCTTCGGGGAGATATCAACATTCTCATGATGGGTGACCCCGGTACGGCCAAGTCGCAGTTTTTGAAGTATGTCGAAAAGACAGCGAATCGGGCCGTTTTCACCACCGGCCAAGGTATATTAGACTAACGGTAATTGTCGGCGAAGATGCTAATGGTTAGGTGCATCTGCCGTTGGTCTGACTGCATCGGTCATAAAGAGCCCCATCACTCGTGAATGGACATTGGAAGGCGGTGCACTTGTGCTGGCTGACAAGGGTGTCTGCTTGATCGACGAGTTTGACAAGATGAATGATCAGGATCGGTAAGCACATACTCTTCTGAATCCAATCTCACTCATTGCAGGACATCCATCCACGAGGCAATGGAACAACAGTCGATTTCGGTGTCGAAAGCAGGCATTGTCTGCACCTTACAAGCCCGTTGTGCGGTTATTGCCGCAGCCAATCCCCGCACTGGCCGCTACAATCCCACGCACAGTTTTCAGGACAATGTGGAACTTACGGAACCGATTCTGTCGCGTTTTGATGTGCTCTGTGTCGTCAAGGACACGGTAGATATCGAGACTGACGAAAAGCTGGCCCGCTTTGTGGTCAATAGTCACATGCGCAGCCACCCAGATTATAAGCGTGCTGAGGGTGGCATGGCCGAAGAAGTTGATGACGATGTAGGCGTGAATTATGACACTAGTAATGAAATTTGACCGTGCAGATCATTGACCAAGTGCTACTTCGCAAGTACATCATGTACGCAAGAGACAATGTGAAGCCCAAGCTGAACCACCTGGATCAAGATAAGCTGGCCAAGGTCTACTCGGCGCTGCGCAAAGAAAGCATTGTACGAATTGTGATTGTACATCTTGTCATTTTTCCCACCAATGATCTGCGCAGGCTTGCGGCTCCATTCCAATGACGGTTCGTCACGTAGAATCCATGATTCGAATGGCAGAAGCGCGGGCAAAGATGCATTTGCGTGAATATGTACGCCAGGATGACTTGGACGTGGCAATCCAGGTGATGCTGGAGAGCTTCTTGGCGGCCAACAAACTGTCAGTGGTGAAATCCCTTCGATCGGTAAGTATTGGGGTGCTGGCTGCATCTGTTACACTCCTCCAACACTTTACAAACAGAAATTCCAAAAGTACATGATTAGCTTCCGTGACCACGAAGAGTTGCTGCACCACTTGCTAAAGACCATGACCACGGAACAGCTGCGCTACAAGGCAATCACGCAGCGCCGCCGAAACAATGACGATGTGGAGCTGGTCAGCAACGAAATCGACTTGGACATGGACGAGTTTGAAGTCAAGGTGTGTACTGCAATTATATGTGTAGAGTTCCCCACTAATTTTATTTTTTTTATTTTAATTTCACTAACCGGTGAAATAGGCACGAGAGCTCAATATTCACGATGTCAAACCATTCTTCACATCAAACACCTTCACGCACAATGGCTACCGTCTGGAGCAGCGGGCCGATGCTCGTGGACGCAATGTCGACGTTATTGTGAAGAGCGTCTAGTGTAATTATGCTTGCTTTTATGGCTCAGTAAACCTCTCATTGAACTTGAATATGAATGTGAGTGCATGTGCAAATATACTCAACACCTGCTGTTACTAGAGACGCGTTACTGGATAGTATGATATCTGTATGTAGTAGGTAGAGTGAAAGAGAGCGGGTGAGAAGAGTATTTATTTAGAAAGGAGAAAAACTTCATGCCAGACGACGCCAACACGTCCGCGCCTGCAAGCGCTGCGGCGACGAAGAAGAAAAAGCGCGCCCGGCCGCCAAAGCCGCGCGGTGCTGCCAATGGAAATGGTGGCGCCGCTTCTTTCTCTTCTGGTGGCGGCACCGCAGCCTCGACATCGGCCACTGCATCCACGTCGGCTTCCACAACTGCATCCACTGCGGTAACACCGCCACCGCATGCAGCATCTCCCGCCGCCCGCAACTCTGCTAGACAGCAACAGCGTCAGCATCGCCGCCGTGTCCCTGCGGACCAGCCATCCGCGAGAACCAATGCGAGCATGAATGAAGCTGGGAGAAAGGCCAATATCAGTCAGCGCAGGCAAGCCATCGACGCCCAGCCGCGGTTATCGATGGACCTACGCGAGCGTCTGCAGTCCACACTGGCCTCGGGGAAGCATGAGTGCATGATATGCTACGATGTGGTTCGGCAACGCGAGGAAACCTGGAACTGCGACCGGTGCTACGCCGTGCTGCATTTGGGTTGCGTGCGCAAATGGGCCATGGCGCCGTCTTCATCCACGGCGGCGTCATCTTCATCTGGGCAGTCTGGTGCCGGCACTTCGCCGTCGACACAACAGCAGCCGTGGCGCTGTCCAGGCTGCCAGGCCACGCGTGTCAGCGTGCCGCAGCACTATGAATGTTTCTGTGGCAAGGTGCTGAGACCGTCGCCGGATGCCTTTTGCACGCCGCACTCTTGCGGCCAGACGTGTGGCCGGCAGAAGCTGACTGGTGGCACAGAGTCGATGCCGTGCGGTCACCGCTGTACCTTGCCGTGTCACCCCGGTCCGTGTCCGCCCTGCGATCAAATGGTTACGATGCCGTGTCATTGTGGACGCGGCCGGTTGTCGGTGCGGTGTGGCGCCGCTGATTCCCTCAGCTGCGGCCAAGTGTGCGGCCGTGTGTTGGACTGCGGGGTGCATTCGTGCACGCTGCAATGTCACGCCGGCCCGTGCCAGCAGTGCGCGGTGGTCACGCCGTACAGCTGCCACTGCGGCGCCGAGACGCGGTTCAACTTTTGTGGCGAGCAGGAATTACCGCTGGCTGCCTCTGCGTTCTCTTGCGGCAAGAAGTGCGGGGTGCCGTACGCCAATTGCACTGTGCACACTTGCCAGCTGCCATGCCATCCAGCCGCGCACTCTGACCATCAAGAGTGTCCTCTATCGCCGTCACGGGTTACCACCTGTCCTTGCGGCCGACTTGCGCTGGACCCCAGTGCTAGGAAGGTGTGCACTGATCCGGTGCCGACGTGTGCGGCCGTGTGTGGCAAGCAAATTGTACTCGAGTGTGGCCATGATGTGCTGTGCCAGCGCACTTGTCACATTGGCCAGTGTTTGGAGGGTGAGGTCCCCAAGTGTCGGCATGAAGAACTGCAAACTTGTCGCTGTGGCCGGGTGACGAAACTGGTGCGCTGCGACGGCCACACCAAACGCACCGAAGGCTCGCTACTATGCGACACCGTCTGTGGTGTGATGAACACGTGCGGCAAACATCGCTGCGGCACAGTGTGTTGCCCGCTGTCAGCATCTGGCGCTGCCCATCCGTGCAATGTACCGTGTGGAAAGTTGTATCGCTGCGGCAAGCACCGCTGCCAGAAACAGTGCCATCGCGGCCAGTGTGGTCCGTGCGCCTACCGCTCTGACCAGGCGATTGTTTGTGCCTGCGGTCGCACCAGGGTGGTGAGTACCAAACTTCTTGTTTATCGCAACACCATTCAGCACATTCAACATTCATAATATTGTTAATCATATACATGTAGGAACCACCAATTGTTTGCAGCACCAAGATACCAAAGTGCCCAGAGCCGTGCAGCATTCCTCGGACGTGCGGCCATGATCTGTTGCTGGCCTACACGGCCGCATACTCCTCGCACCCGTGCCATGACGCATCGGAGCCTTGTCCCGTAAGCTTTGTGTAAACATGGTTTTCTATTTCTCATTGGTATGTAGCCTTGCGTGATATTCACCGAGAAGCGATGTCTCTGCGGCAAGTCCGTCATGCACAATGTCAGATGTCATCAGACGGAAGTGATGTGCGGCGAACTGTGCGGAGCCACTCTGCCATGCGGACACCAGTGTCGGCGTGGATGCCATCGGCCGCCCTGCCTGACCGACACTGAGCGGTGTAGGGAGCCATGTGGTCGACCACTGGACTGCGGTCATCCCTGTGCCAGTCTGTGCCATCCCGACACCGCGGACTGTGCCCAGCTGAATGTATGTCGTGTGCAGGTGGTTCGAAAGTGTCGTTGCGGCGCCGCGACTCGACAAGAACTGTGTTGCGAAGTGTTGCCGGAGCAGCGCCGCATTCCCATTCCATGTACGGACACATGTGCCGCATTGCAACGCAACCAGCGGCTGATGCGCGCGCTCCAAATCGACCCTGCCGCGGACGCTGCTGGCGGCAACTCTGCTATGCCTCGACACTACTATTCAGAGGCCGTACTTGAATTTGCCATGAAGAATTGGCAGTGGACGCTGGATGTGGAAGCGCAGTTGATGTCGCTGGTGAACGATCAGAAGCAGCAAGTGCTGCGCTTCCCGCCAATGAACGACGCCAGACGCCGGTTCATTATGAATCTTGTGCAGCAGAATTACTTTGGCGTCCGAGCTGCTGTCACGGATTTCGGCCCGTCGCGCAGTGTTGAAGTGGTGAAGGAGCCGGGTGCCGCAGTGATTGCAGCGCCAAAAGTGAGCTTGGAAAAGGTACACGCGGGGCAGCAATTGGCAGCCAACAGCGGCAGACAGCTTGTTGATCTGCGAGTGGCCGACAGTCGGGCCGCTGCCGAGAAGCGCTCTGCTTGCATACTCAACCATGCGCATATACTGTCGCGGATGCCTGAAGCATTAGACGAAGTGGCACAGCGGTTGGCAGAGTATTTCTCCCGCGAGCCGGTCGTGGTGTCTGCAGCCAAGCAAAAGCGCCCTGCTATACCTCTGGTGAATTGCATAGTTGTTGGAGGCGATGGAAACACTGAAAATGGTGTGCTAGCCGTCACCGACTGTTTCAATGACGCTGCCGGGGCCATTTTGCACGAGGCAGCGACGCTGACAAGAGTGCCGTGCAGCTGTGAATGCACTGGCTGTTTGCTATACTCACACAAGGCGCCCTTTGACTGGACGGTGAGTGCTGCATAGGAGTTAGAGTTGCTGTCATGTTAATTACATTTAACAGGACTTTGGGTGTACGGTGCGCCACTGGCGCGATAGGTCCGGGCTGCCTACCATTGATTATGGAAGCGTTGCTGATGCTCTGCGCTCATCATCCGCCGTGTCGTTGCAGGATGGTGATGTCGCCGCGGTTTCGAGCACCGCATGGCAAATTGTGGGCGAAGATGTCACTGACGTGGGCAAATCTATGCCAACTGACCTGATATGCTGGATTGTATGGACATCAGTCGGGTTGGCGATGACCAGCGCGGAAGCGAGTGCTGTAATTGATGCCGGAGTCGTGGATAGCTCAGGCAAGGCAAGAGTGGTCACTGCCAATACAATAGTCGCCACAATCAAGGATCTGGCTTCCAAGGCGCAGAAACCTGCAACCTCACTTCCACGAGGCGCCGCGCCTTCGGCAATAACGCAGCCAAATCCTTTTCAGCTTCCTCCATAAAGATTTTGTGTGTTAGAATAGTAATCAGACTGCTATCCATTTCACTGTAGTATTTACATATATGCATAATTGCAATGGCAGTGTCAAATGAGCGGGAGGCTTGGCTGTGTGATGCCAATGAAGCCATATGCATGCGGCTAGGTTGTGCAGGCTCAACAAGGGGGTGCCGTTGGCGTTGCTGACTGCCTTACGTAGTTCCCACAGTTGGCGCCAATGCAGCCGATATCACCGAATTTCACCCCGAGTTCACGTATCCGTTCTTCGGGGAAGACCAGGTGATCTATGGCTTTCAAGGGTTGCGAGTGCATGTAAGCTGCATCATATTAAGTAGCAGCTATGTGTGTATCTTGCACTCAGACACGCGGCATTAGGTCGACTTCACGGCGGCCTCGTTGTTTCCCTACTTGCACGTGTCATACGACAAGTGCACCCGGGATGCAGACGTGGACACCGCCATACTGCAACCACTGCTGGACAAGATGTATCCGCATTGTAGCGACCCAATGTCCGCCAAGGGCGCTTTGTGGGCAACCACCGACGACGAGTTCAAGCAGTTTCAAGTGATGGACAAGCAGTGGCAACCTCCGGGGACAAAGGTGTTTGAATACTCCATTGATGCAGATGATGGTGACGGCAAAGATGAGCAAAGCATGAGCGCCACATTCGAAGTCTACAAGGTCCGGGGACAGAGTGCTGGAATACGTGAATACTGATTGCGGCAGGCAGGAATGGAGACTCCCGGTCTGATCGATTATCATCGGCGATTGCAGTGCATGCTATTGTTCTTCATTGAGGGCTCAACCTACATTGAAGAAGAGGACGACAAGTGGGAGATTTACATATTGTACGCTACAAGTACATAAACGAGAAATATTCACTAATTGGCGTTAGGGTACGTAAGCAAGCGAACCACGACGGCTGCAATGTCAGCTACTCGACAGTTGGTTATGCCACTTGCTACCCGTTCCTGTTCTACCCCGACAAGAAGAGAATGCGCATCAGCCAGTTTCTCATCTTGCCGCCATTTCAAAGTTCTGGACACGGTGGTATTGTAACTGATGTGTAAATTACCGTGATACGTAAAAAATGCGCAGGCCGTCTGTACCGTTTCCTGTACGACATGTATCTGCAGCGGGATGATGTCGCAGAAATTTGCGTCGAGGATCCGTCAGACGGCTTCACCGCCATGAGATTGAAGAATGATTTGCGACGCTTGTTGGACGCGGAGGAGGATTTGCTGGCTGTGGATTCGACGAGCTCTGTGCCAACTTCGGACAGCGTGGATGCTGTGCGAAAGCGATACAAATTCAGCCGGCAGCACATGTCGCAGCTGGCGGAAATTTATGTGCTGGCCAAGATGCCGCAGCCCACGGATGCTAAGCGGTTTCGAGATTATCGCGTGTGGGTAAAGAAGCGAATATTCAAGAAGAATGAGGAAGTTTTTTCCACTATTGACGATGACAATCAGGTCAAGGAGAAGATCGCAGAAGTATTTGACACACGCAAGTTGCTTTATGTTATTATCATGTGTAGTGCAATAACGTATTCGCAGTGCAAGAAGACTATCGACAGATAATTGGACAATGACAATCGTGTTGGAAATAAACTATCGTGCTACCCACTGCTCGACTGCTGCTGGACATATAAGTTGCACCATAGGCGATGGAAGCGAGTCTGTGTCATGCGCAAGGCCACATCAGTCGCACGCTCCAAGGCGTCGGCCATAAAGTCGGCGTCCGCTCTCTCGGCAGCAGTGTTTCGCCGACTGGCCAACTGCAGTTGTAGCAGTGGCCCGTACCGGACTAGGAAAAACAAGTCGCGATCGTTCAGTAATGGTATGGCGTTTGCGAAGAAGCGCAGCATGGGCTCCCGCACGTCGATGGAGAGATTTTGATGCGCTGTGCAGTAGTGTAACAGGTCTGCGCCGATCTACAGATCATCTGTGTTACGGAATGTACTTTCCATTGTGCACCCAACTTACTCGACGAGTCAGGTGCGATATCAAGTACTGTTCGGCAGCGGCGGGGCAAATGTCGGGCACTATAAGCCAGGTCTTTTTGTCGGAGCGCACCACAGCCTCGGCGCCATCCAGCGTCAAGTTGGCGAACAAATTAGTGAGACGCTCCACGAGGGATGAGGCGCCGGGTATCTTGCCGTCCGCCACCACTCGGTCAAATATTGCGAGCAGCCGCGGAAGAGCGCCGTGAATGTTGCCCAGCGCGCGTCGGTATACTTGGTAGTTGGACATTTCGCTGATAATCTCTAGGGCAATCAAGCGCATCGTCCGCTGTTCGCCGTACATCTCCCCTCCCGCATTCGGTGCCATATTTGCGATGGTGGTGAACTGCTCGTAGGAGAATGTATTGGGCGTCAGCGTAAACATGGTGTCATTAATGGAATCGCCGGCAAATGCACTGTCACACACGATGGTGAGCAGGGTTCGCATGCCGCCCTGCGCGAGAAACACGCGGGCCTTTTCACGGAAAAATTCCGTGTCATTAAAGTCGAACGCGTACTCCCAGTAGAGAAAACGGGCGGCGCGTGCACGATGCGTCAGTGTCAGTGTGGGCGACGCTGTCACGTTGAGGAGAAAGCGACTGTCCGGCGCGCGATCCATTGTTCTTGTTGTGTGTGTGTGTGTGTGTGTATTGTTATTGCTTCCTTAGGGTTGTGCATGTATTGTATGATTGTGTCAGGGTTGTGCAAATGGAGTGCGCGCCAATATATACATGAAATCATCTTGCAATCTATTTCTTTGCACGCGCAATAAACTGTGCTGTATGTACTACAGCTACCAAACGTGAGTGGCGGTGAGGTTGTATGTTAGGGGCGATGTTCGATGTCGATGCATCACTATTGGCCAACTGCTGCTCCGCGATAGCGCCTGTTCCCTCTCGATCACTCCGGTGCCGTTGTTGTCGTACGTCGGTGGCTGCCTCGGCACATCACGGCCAGATGTGTGTTTATTGGAGAGGTATCTAGTCTCCAGGTGCGATGCGGTATTAATGGCGGGAGAGGTGTTGCCCGCGGACACAGACAGTTGAAACAGTGGCCCGATCGAGGCGAATCCGGGACCATTCGATGGCGATGATTGCCGTTGCTTGCCGTGCTGTTGCTGATGCAGGCCGACTTCATTGAAAAAACAGTCGGGGCTGCAGTAGAGCGCGCCGTTGACGGTTTTGCGGCCGCACTGGCACCACTCGAGATCCATTGATGCTGTTGCTGCAACGACAGAATGGGTAAGCGTGCAGTCGGTGTGACACGCAGAGACTGGTCGGTTGGAGATGTGGCAAGTTGGTCAGAGCAGAGTCTCTTGGCCCATTTTATAGCGGTAAGGCGTTGGGATGGCGTGCTTGTGCGCAACGTACGATGATGACGCCACCGCGCGACAAACAAGCGAATACACGCGCGTCTAGTGTTTCCGTGGAGATACAGTCCCCAGTGGGCTGGCTGACGATAGCGATAAGGGTTCAAATTGCCGGTGCAATTGCGTGCAGAGGCAGCGGAACGATATGGCCAGAAAGAACCACAGAAGAGCCGTGGGAAGATTGAGGCCGGCTTTATAAGATCGCCTGTCATCTGGTTGTAGTCATTTGAGGCGTTTTCGGTTACATGCGCACTTGACTCACATCAACAACACGTGCGTGTGATTATACACACTGTGTATTACACAGTGTTCGGTGTATGGATATATGTATGTATGTATGCATGTGTGATACGTGCGCCGCTAGTGATGAAACAGTCGCCACTGAGTGCGCGCAACCACCATGCCGTAGCCGTCTGCCGCATCCAGTACTTGCTGGTCCTGCACCGAGCCACCCGGCGCTGCACAGAATGAGACACCGGACCGCGCTGCACGGTGCACGTTGTCTGCAAATGGGAAGAAGGCGTCAGATGCCAGCGCCACTCCGCGTTGACGGCCGATCCAGTCTGCGGCAAGTTAAGTTCATCAAGTAGCAGCACTATACAGGATAGATATACCGCGGCGCTCCTCTGGTGTCAAAAACGGTGGAACAGTCTCAAACATTGCCTTCCTAACCAAAGATGATTATGCACATTCAATACTGAAGCAGAGCATCATACCACGCCTGAAGCTCGACGCTGGTATCGTCAACGCCCTCCAGCTCTCCCGACACAAACAGGTCGATTGCGTTGGATTTGTCGGCTCGTTTCGTACCCGCCTTGAACTTGAGCGCAAGGACTCTGGGATGGAAGCGGAGCCAAAAGTTGTCGGCTTTGGAGCCAGCAAGGCGGGTGCAGTGGATGCGCGACTGCTGCCCCGCGCCCAAACCGACAATCATGCCATTCTTGGCGTACGCAACTGAGTTGGACTGACTGTACTTTAAGGCAATGGTGGCGACAATGAGATCGCGCAAGCCGCTGTCGGTCATCTCTGCATTCTTGGACACAATATCCTTGAAACCGTCTGCCGAGATGGCGGCATCGTTGCGCCGCTGCTCCAAATACAGGCCACACACTTGACGCGTCTCTGTTGCCGGTGCAACGTATCCCGCGTCCATCTGCCATGCGTGAGCAAATTACTTCATACAGATGACGATACATTCATTGCAGTACCTGCAGCACGCAGTACTTGCCACCCTTCTTCTGGCGCAGTATGGCCAGCGCTTCGTCATCATAGCCCGGTGCAATAATGCCGTCCGACACCTCCTTGGCGATGATGGATGCGGTGGCCAAATCGCACACACCACTCAGCGCCACCCAGTCGCCGAAACTAGACATGCGATCGGCGCCGCGGGCACGAGCGTACGCACATGCCTGTGCACTCAGATGCGGCTCATTCTCCACCTGCATCACACGCTTCTCCTCGTCGCTCAGCGGCAGTCCAACCGCAGCACCAGCCGGCGACACGTGCTTGAACGAGGCCGCCGCCACCATTCCGGTCGCCTTGTTCAACTCTTGCACAAGTGGCCAGGCGTTCAGCGCGTCCAACAAGTTTATGTAGCCCGGACTGCCATTCAGCACTTCACAAGAATGAGTACGCCATATGTAAACATCCATCCACACCTTTGAAGGGCAGGTCGGCAAAGCCAGGAGCGTAAACCTGCGCAGGTGCCTGGTGCGGGTTCATCCCGTAGCGAAGGGTCAGCTGAGAGGCACCACCGCCGGCATACTCTTTGCGCAGGTAGTCCGTAATGGCCGCATCATACTCGGCCGTATGCTGGAATGCCTTGAGTGCCAGCCGCTGGCGCACGCTGTCACCAACAGCCACGGCGGCACCACCCTGCGTTCCCGCTGCCGCCTGCAACTCCCGGACGAGAAGCGGATAGTCCTGCGGGTCGCACAGCACGGTGACACGCGCATGGTTCTTGGCGGCGGCACGCAGCAGTGTCACGCCGCCAATGTCAATCTCCTCCACCGCGTCGGCCATGGTGACACCACCGGCGCGCGACACCGTGTTCTGGAACGGGTACAGGTTGCACACCACGTAGTCGATAAAGTTGTAGCCACGCTGCAGCATATCGGCGACATCGCTGGCCAGATCTCGTCGCGCCAGGATGCCGCCATGCACGGCCGGGTGAAGCGTCTTTACGCGCCCGCCCAGCATCTCGGGCGCCTTGGTCACGTCCGCCACATCCCTGCACGCACACACGCACACACATCAGATACACGGTGTGAGAATCATGCGTGCGCGGTACTTGCATCACGGTCAGGCCAGAGTCGCGCAGAAGACGCGCGGTGCCGCCAGACGCCAGCAGGCACACGCCCAGATCTGCCAGCGCGGTGGCCAGCTCCACAATGCCAGACTTGTCGGACACGGACAGCAGCGCTACACACGTGTTACGGCGGCATGCAGGGGGCAAGCACCAAACTTGCCGTATTTAGACTCGGTCATTGCGGAAATATGGAATTACAATTGTCTGTGGGAATTGGCCGTGTGATGGCACTGCGACTGTGGGAAAAGGGGAAACAGTGTTTATGTCAACCTGGCTTCATTTAATTACACTCATATTAACTCTGTCATCTGTACTTTCAGCCACTATCTAGTATACAATGGTCAAATACTGATGAACCATATTTTCATGATTATTGTTGTATGAGGTTCGTTCATACGCGGTTGGCATTAGTGTCCTAAAGTTTGTGCGGGTATTATGTACATATCAGATCACATTACCTGTCCAAATGCTTTGCTTAGATATTATAAAGCGCTCTGTTTCATTGTGGACATCAGCTATTCTCCCTCAATTCTCGCCTAAACATCAACTTGTCATTAAACTGTGAGAAATACAAGGTGTACTAGCGCGCCGCATCTCGGCAACCGTGCCCGATCTGCTCCTTGGTCACCCAAGTTGTGACTGGTCGCTATAAATAGACGCTTGGTCGCGTCGCCGTGTGTCAAGACTAATAATCGCGACACAGAACAGCACAACCATAACTAAGGAGTCGAATGAGAACTACTGCGGTGGAGCACACGTCAAATCCGGGAGACGCACACCTTGTGGAGGACAAGCTTGACGAGACACCTGCGCGAACTACACGTGACATACTTATGACAACCAACGCTGTTATAATGGCCGAGTTGGGCGAGGCGCCGTCTGTTCCGGTGTTGGCGCTGCACCAGGCTCTACACGCGCAGAAAGACGAGCAGTTTGGTTCGGCGCTGTTGGCGGCAACGCGAAAGACGCAGTCCATGAGTGACTTGCCGTCGTCGAAACGGGCCGCGAGTCTGCCCAGCGGTCAAGGCAGCAGATTAAACAATGTTGTCGCGTCTGCCGCCGTTGAGGGCGCCGAACTGCCAGAGTGTACGTGCTGTAGGGTGATCTGGATCATCACCATTAATGTAAACAGTGGCTGCCGATGAGACCACGCCGGGAACACCGTATTTGGATCGGTCGCCGCCGGTCACGTCGCCCAAGGCGCATCATAATCACTCGCCGCTCAGGTCCACCACCGTTGCAATGGACCAGGAGCGGGCTGCGGTTACAATTCAACGGTTTTACCGTTTCTACTGCATCAAAGTCCATTTCAATAAGCTTGTTCGATCTGTCAGCCAGGAGCCGGCTGCCAAGAAGTTGACGCACAGTATGCAACTTGAAGCACTTATACTATATCTGACTCTCGCTTGCAGGACAGAGAAGGCTATCGGTAATGTTGTGGGCACTTAATCAAGGTATTTGGCCAATTAATTGAGTATGCTTCGAGGTCTCATTGTGTAGAATCAACTCGCGCCACCATCAACGACGTGATACAAAAGTCCAACACTGTGGTGGAAAATATTTCGGATGCAGCCGTGTCTCCTCCACAAATAAAGTCGCAGGAGCTATATGAAACGCCAAACGTGGACGTGAGCATTCAAGTCCCTCTGGCCAGTGATGGCACTGATGCAGGCGATTCAAACGTTGTGGTGTCCAAGAACAAACTTTTGCGGCGAGGTATCCGAGAGTTTAACGGAGATGCCAACAAGGGTGTGGCGATGCTGGTGATAAATGGTTGCATTCCGAATGAGGCGCAAGCGATTGCCAAGTTTCTTTTGTCGGAACCAAGCCTAAGTAAAGTCAAAATCGGAGAGTACTTGGGAGCTGGGTAAGTTTTATACTATTTTAAAATGCGTTGCCTACCATTCGCGCAGGGAGGATATGCAGAACCGCGTATTGCGAGAATTCATATCTCAGCTGGACTTTACTGGCAGCGAATTCGATACTGGGTTACGGCAAGTGAACTCCATGCAAGCATTTGTATTGCATATCTACGGCTAACATTATGTAGGATTCTTTTACGAACATTTCGCCTTCCGGGTGAAGCACAAAAAATTGATCGAGTAATGATGGAATTTGCAAGAAAGTATTGCACCGACAATCCAACCGTATTCTCCAATTCAGACACGGCCTACGTGCTCGCCTATTCCTTGATCATGTTGAACACTGACGCGCACAACCCAAACGTGAAGAAGAAAATGACACAAGCAGACTTTTTGCGCAACAACAGGGGAATCGATAATAAGCAAGACTTGCCCGAGTCGGTTCTGTGCAAGCTGTTCTCCAACATTGTTACCAACGAGATCAAGATGAACGAAAATGATAATGTCGTCAAGATAACCGAGGTCTGCTCTCAGATACAAGGAAAATTGCCGGCAAGTACTGTGCCTTTCTGGGGTGCAAACTTATATGATTGTAGAATCTTGCTACATCCCAGCGGCAATTCATTCGCGAATTTGTCACGCAACAGATCGCCGATTTGTCGCGACAAAACCTGCATCGGCATGAAAGAATAGTGTTTCTGTTCAACGACTATCTCATTATCACGAAGCCACGAACTTCCCAGTTGGCAACGTATAGTGGAACAGCAACATCAGAAATATCCCAGATTTCAGCAGCTACTTCGACCAATACTGCCACCCTGCATCATGCTGCAAACAAGTATCAGTTGCGGCACGTATTCAACATGGTGGAGATGACGGCCGTAGACGTACCCGATTCCGCACATCACACCAACACCGCCGACATCTGGAATCCTAACGGGCGTCTGATAACGCTATCTTTTGCAACCGCGGAAGAGAAGCGGATTCTCTTGGAACTACTGGAAACGTTTATAGAAGATGTGAACGACATTGAGGAGGAAAAGCGAAAGAAGCTTCAAGCTCTAACTCCCGGGCGGTCCAGCACCGCCAAGCGCATGATCGAACTGGCCTACGCTGATATCATGGTTACCACGCATGTTGACATTGACACGCCTACTGAAGAAGTAAGGGCTCCGAATCGCTACGCAAAATTTGGAGGGTTGAGAGCAGCTCGCACTGTGCTTATGGAACAAACGCACTTGCTTCAGGGTAAACGGTCGAAAAAGAGCCGGCTGCCATCCAGCGGGACAAAAGCACCATTACACGAATATTTGCGTGGAAACGAGCGGGATTTAGAACAGTTTGGAATCCAGGTGATGTTGGATGCGCCATCACCTAGTCCAGAGGAGGTAGTACCACCCACCACTATTGTATACTCTGCAGACGGAGATGAAAATGATTTTGACGATACTACTCATCGTGCAAAGTCACCACCGCCCACATCGCCTGAACCTGTGAAGAAGGCGGATGGATCATTTTTAACAGCCCACAGTTCCGTGGACACCAAAATGCTGCGAAGAAATACTGTAACTGGGTATACCGTAAAACCAGAGGTCGAACTGAGACATGTTGACTAGACACGCGTACAATACATGCATAATTTTGAAGGTCGCTTGTTTCGTGCCGCAGTTGTGGCGCAGTCACAACAACCCTGACCCTGACCTTCCTGACCTTAGAGGTCCTTTTGCCACCCCAATAAAACCGCATTCTCGCACGCCGCACCGACTCATTGCCGCCACGTCGCATTCCACACAGCACCATCCACACCACACCCACAGCACTACATAATGGCAGACGTTGGAGACGACTTGATTGACTACGAAGAGGAGGAGGAGGCGATCACCCAGCCCACCGTCAAGGGCGGCAAGGCCAACGGCGTGGTTGCCGACAACGGACTCGCCGCGCAAAAGGACATCAAGAAGGGGTCGTACGCCGGCATACACTCTACCGGTTTCCGAGACTTTCTGCTGAAACCCGAGCTGCTGCGTGCCATTGTTGACTGCGGTTTCGAGCATCCATCCGAGGGTAAATCCACCACACCACCACCACACACACACATATATATATTCTGTGCCTGAGAGCGGCGCCGGCCTCTGGCAATGTGGCACCTTCACGAAAATTTGCGTTTTCTGTTGGTCATTGAGCATGCTGGCGCTATGCGGTGGATGAGGAGCGTCCTGCATCTCGTCCACCCCGGTCCACTATCGACTATTATACACTCTCACTCATTTGTACGAATGCGGTTACGGTTCTGACGTCAATTTCTCTAGTTCAGCAAGAATGCATCCCTCAAGCTATTCTCGGTATGGACATTCTCTGCCAAGCCAAGTCTGGAATGGGCAAGACCGCCGTGTTTGTGCTGGCGACACTGCAGCAGATTGAGCCGCGCCCCGACGAAGTTGCCGTCATTGTTTTGTGCCACACGCGCGAGCTGGCGTTCCAGATCAAGAATGAATACGCGCGCTTCGCCAAGTACATGCCCGACGTCAAGACTGCCGGTACCACTAGCCCATCGTCATCATCAATCGCGAGCTAACAACGTGTTAAAGTGTTTTACGGCGGCGTAAGCATCAAGCTCAACCAGGAGACGCTGAAGAACGATTGTCCGCACATTGTGGTCGGCACTCCCGGCCGCATCTTGGCTCTTATTCGCGACCGATCTCTCAAGCTAAAGAAGACCAAGCACTTTGTGCTCGATGAGTGCGACCGCCTGCTGGATCAAATTGGTATGAATTTGGCTTTCATTACAACTCAATAATCTAATGCTTCCTAGATATGCGCCGCGACGTGCAAGAAATTTTCCGTTCCACGCCGCACGAGAAGCAGTGCATGATGTTTAGCGCCACATTGAGCAAGGAAGTGCGACCCATCTGCAAAAAATTCATGCAAAATGTACGATTAAAATCCAAATGTGTTCATCGCATTGAAATGCTGACTATTTAGCCGCTCGAGATTTATGTGGACGACGAGACCAAGCTCACTCTGCATGGCCTGCAACAGCATTACATTAAATTGCAGGAGAATGAGAAGAACAGAAAGTTGAATGACTTGCTGGACACGCTAGAATTCAACCAGGTTTGCATCTTTGTGAGATCTGTTGCTCGCGCCATTGAGCTCAACAAACTGCTCACTGAATGCAATTTTCCCTCGATTTGCATCCACTCTGGACTGACTCAGGAGGAGCGGTTAGTGTATTTTTAGTCAGTTGTCTTCGTTGTTCTCATTCATTGTAGTATCGAACGGTACAAGTCGTTCAAAGACTTCCAGAAGCGCATAATGGTGGCCACTGATATCTTTGGCCGCGGCATTGACATTGAACGTGTGAACATTGTCATCAACTATGATATGCCAGAGAGCGCAGACAGCTACCTGCATCGCGTTGGACGTGCGGGCCGTTTCGGCACCAAGGGTCTTGCCGTCACGTTTGTCTCGTCGGCGGAGGACACTGAGATTCTGAACAAGGTGCAGGAACGGTTCGAGGTCAACATAACCGAGTTGCCGGACCAGATTGACATCACATCGTACAGTACGTATCCCATTCTGATCAGACATTCTGGGTCTCACAGCGTCTGCAGTGAACTCTTAAGCTGCAGTGGCGATCTCGGCGCATATATCATGCAATATTGCCAACAATAAAGCTTCCTTAAGAATTGCAATTGTTTCCTTAACTACATTGAGCACCCACAATAAAGAGCATGCCAGAATCCGTTCAAGTGCTTGGATGGGAGCGCATCAACGAGATTATCAGCGCCGGCCAGCTGCATCTACTGGGCCGCTCGCCGGAACAGAGCGCCGTCTACAACCAGTGGTTGTTGGGCATTACGGCGCAGTACCGGCGTCCCGACGACTATCTGCTGCACAAGGTGTTCCAATTCGAGACCACGCCAGCACCGGATTCCGACCAGCTCTGCTCCTCAAGTAGCGTACGTGCGCACGGTGTCTCATATGACACCGTGCTGAGACGAAACGACTTTCCCTACAACTTTGAGGAGGGTATCCTGCACCTGTGCCTGTGGTCACTGCGCGAGTTGGATACCGCGGCACTGGAGCAGTGTCTGCGATGGGCACTGGAACCGCCAGCCGCTGATGGGGAGAATAGCACCGCGCCGGCGTGGTTCAAGTTTGAAGATGATGGCGGCAGAATTGCGGCGGCTAAAGTCGAATCCTACGTCTACTTTGTTAATCCGGTCGCGCTAAAGTCCATTCGCACAATATGGCACTGCCACGTTATGCTGCACATGGCCAAATAAAGCGTCGTAGTATAAATGTATGTAAGTTCGTACATACAAAAAATATAGGACTACATCCTTGAGGAACTTGTGCATATTTTGGGATGGCGTAGTGCTAAACGATCAGTTGTGGCATATTTTGGTTGGATTGTGGTGTCACGGCTATAACCAGTGAATATACTGTGAGTATTACGACAAAAGAGTATTACTACAAAAGAGTATTACTACAAAAGAGTATTACGACAAAATGTATTAAAAAGACGTCGCCTGCAGGATTCGAACCTGCGCTCCCAGAGGGAAATGCCTTAGCAGGGCATCGCGTTAACCACTCCGCCAAAGCGACTACTTGAAACAGTAATTGTCTTAATACTATTGTACCGTAATTATCTATCTTGATGCCAACATTGCATTATAACTCTGCGCATGGCCAACACTGCAATGAATCGCGGGCAGTGGCTGGTGCTGTATGCATCGCAGACGGGCAATGCCGAATGGATTGCCAAAAACATTGCCGGCGCGTCCACATCTCCAGACAAGCACCCTGCTGCATGGAAGTGCCTATGCATGGACGAGTACACGGATACGGTGCGTGGTTGCCGAAGGTGATAGATATCTTTACACGGACTAGGTGCACGAAGAGTTCAAGCAATTGTGTGCCACCACAACCAAGGCTGCTCTAGTGTATGTCAGTAGCACTACCGGTGATGGCGATGCACCCGACAACGCCCTCAAATACTGGCGGTTCATGCGGCGCCTATGCAAGGCAGATCCGAAACCATTTGACAATGTGCCGTTCACCGTCTTGGGTAAGGCATCGTAGTACATACATATTAGACGGGTACTTCATTACATTACAGGACTTGGTGACACAAACTACAGCAACTTTGGAGCGCATCCGAAAAAGATTGAAAAGAAAATGTTGGAAATGGGCGGTACGCTGTTTTATCAGCGCCTGGTCGCAGACGAAGTGGAGGGGTAAGTGCAACTATAATTTGTGGATATCTTATCTAGTATGTACATAGTCTGGAAGGTCAGGTTGACCCCTGGATAGCGGGACTGTGGCCTGCGTTGAACAAGCTCTGGGGCATTGCCGATGCTGGAATTGCATTGCCCGTAGTTGCAAGTGATGCACCACAGATAGCTGTGATAAGCGAAAAGAGCCACAGCGATAAAAATGATACTGAAACTGAAAAAGTTGCTACCGCCATCAACAATGTCGCGCTGTCCACGTCAACGGTGCCGAAAGGGGCATACAAACTTGTGCTCCCATGGAAGCAGTTGGCTGCTGCGTTGGCAGCCGGCAGTCTGTCGCTAACAGCAGTGCCGCGTGTACCTAGCCGACTCGTTGATGTCAAATGGACTGGTCACAGCAGGGCAGCGTTGTCACTGACCGATTTTTCTCTTCGAGCGCATACATCATTGCAGGATTCTTCTCCGCCGGGAGCCGCGACGTTCGACGAGACCAGCAGCACTTCTTCGCCGCTTGCACTGGCATCGCTGGCATCGGTGCATTGCTTGACCACTCAAAATGCAGTCAAGCGCACTCTTTGTGTGGGCCTGGATATTCGTCACCTGAAATGGGAGTTTCATCCGGGAGATGCGGTGGGTATACTGTGCGAGAACGATTCGGAGCTGGTGGATGCTATAATTGCTCGGCTTGGCTTGAAGGCAGATGCGGAACTAACAATAAGCTCTCCAGAGTTGCCAGTAGACAGCTCCGCCACGCCCGCTTCTGGTTCGTGCAATTTATTAATTGCCCTCGATATGTAAGTTTATAAACGTCTAGTACCGTCACATCTGCTGCGACCAAACACGTTCACGGTGGCAGAATTGTTTCGCTACGTGCTGGACATTACTGGCCAGCCGCGAAAGGCATTTTATCGCATGCTGGCAGAGTATTGTGCTCACGACTCTGCTCAGCATCAAATGCTGCTCTTTTTGTGCAGCAAGCAAGGTTGGACTGTGTGCTGTCTGCATTACTTGCATTAATGCTGTCTGTAGGTGCCGCGGTGCTGCGAGCAGTGCAGCAACAGTTCCGGCCAACACTTCTGGACTGGCTCGTCACATTCAGCGAGGCTCGGCCGCCGCTGCAGCGACTGATGGACGTTGTGCCACCACTCGCACCCCGCCTCTACTCCATTACCAATACGCGAGCAGATGATTTGCGAATCGCCTTCAATGTGGTGGACTATTCAGTGACCATGGATCACCAGCTGTTGCCGGCAGTGGACGGCTTCCCGCCAGCCGACACTGGTAACGATTCTATATCAGCGACGGTGCAGTGCCGACGGCGTGGTGTGTGCACTCCGTGGCTGGACCGGATGCTGGGCGAAGTTGCCGCGCCCACATCACTGTCACAGGTGGGCGCACCCCAACCCCCACCCAATCCCGGCATGATGGTGCCGATACTGCCGCGAGCACAGCGGGACTTCCGCGTCCCCGTGGACCGCACCACTCCCATAATAATGATTGGACCGGGCACCGGCGTGGCGCCGTTCATGGGATTCTGCGAGCAGCGATGCCGACAACAGCGAGAGCAGCAGCCACCACAGGATGCAGACCTGCCCGACACGTGGCTACTGTATGGCTGTAGACACCGCGACCGTGACTGGCTGTTCCGCGCGGAAATGGAATCGATGCGGCGGGACTTCAAGTGCATGCGAATCGATGTGTGCTTCTCGCGGGATGTGACGACGGAGCAACACCGGCAACTCGGAGGTGACACACTCCCACTACGCTATGTCCAGGACATGATGCGAGCCAACGGTGCCGAGTTGATGCGGTGGCTGTGTGACCGCAATGCATCGATATTTGTGTGCGGGTACGTGGGTGCTGTTGTGTCTGCAGTGTGATACTCATTATTGCAGTGACGCGGCGGGAATGGCCAAAGATGTGCACGCCACACTACTCTCCCTGCTGACTGAACACCGCGGCAAGTCTGCTGTAGAGGCGACACAGCTGCTGGCAGAGTGGACGGCACAGAAGCGATACGTGCGCGACATTTGGGGATGACAATGATGCATAAACACTGCAAATAGTACTAGTACATACGATACGTCCGTGCGTGCGTGTATAATGGCTGTATTAGCACATTGAGAGCTCAGTGCTGCGATGGCTGCTGGTCGGTCTGCTTGGACTGCTGCCACGGCGCGGGATACTAAGCGTGAAGTGTGTGATATGATATATGTGTTCTATGTGTACATCGCACAATAGTACCTTCTCGGCAACGTGGTGCCATTGACCGCCCGGCGCGTACTGCTTACCAAACAGCATACTGGCGTACCATCGGCGCGGCTCCCTGTGATGCTCCTACGCGCACACAAGTCAACTCAGAACCATGTATACCATATATATATATATATATGGTATATACTAGGTACACACCTCAATGCGACTCGAGTAGTAAAAGGTCAGCGCCGTGACCGGCACTATTATGGCGATGGTGATGGCGTGCACATTCTTGCGCCAGTACTTGGGGTCCGTCCACCACCCGCCCGTCGGCGACCACACCCAGTTAGGGTATCTGCGTGGCGTAGTGAGCGTGGACTGATTTGATTACTTGTATATAGAATTGTCTGCGTACGGATAGTGCACGCCACTAGACTTGGCCCAGTCATTAGGTCCGCCCTGCACGAGTGGTCAGCCGCATTAGTGAGATGCTTGTGGCAGGCCGGCGGCTGGGTCAGCGTCCGGCCCTTGGCGCACATCCACGGCCGCTTACATACCATAATTGTGTGTGTGTGTGTGTTGATTACTGTGCCGCTTAATCAACCGTTAATTCAGTCTCAACAAGATTATAATCTTATCGTAATCTGTCGTAAAACTATAGTTTTACGACAGTTGCATATCAAGTATTAATATCAAGTAGTGTGCATTACGGCTGTTGTTTTAGACTATACCCACTCTATGTACTCAACTGTACGCCACTCTCTAAATATCTACCGTGTGGAATGGACTGTGCATCATATGCTTGCATGCATGTAACAAAGTCTATAATATATTATACATTATATAATACTATAATATAATATAGTCTATAATATATTGCGTCGAGATGCACGGAACCTGGACACTTTTGGCGCGGCGTCTGTGACCACATCACTCCCGCCATCTGCAGTGTCCTTGTTGGCGGTGGCCGGTTTTGTGCTCTGCAAGTTGAATGGTTCAATGCGGTCTCGCACAACGCTTGGTAATCTGTTAAGTGGTGACTTCTGAAGCTTGCTTATGCCAGCAGATCCGGTGTCAGTGCCACTATTGCGCACACCTTGCCGAGCGTAGAAGCGCTGTGCAGCAGTGGCATACGCTGCATCCACTTCATAGGCCAACTTGTCGCGTACAATCTCTGTGGCTGCGGGCACAGTCTCGACCAAATCTTGCTCCATGAGTAGTGTTGAAGGTTGGTTGATGCTACCTTGCTGATGCTGTTGCTGCTGCTGTAGTCGCTGTTGCTGTTTAAGGTGCCGAATCCAATGCTCTTCCATTATAGCTCGCGGTACGCCCATTATGGTGTTGAACACTTCCTCGTCCTCTTCATCTTCCTCTTCCTCCTCATCGTAGTCCTCATCGTAGTCTTCATCGTCATGGTCCATTGCTGCGTCATTTTCGCCGTCGTCATTGGAGTCACTCATCGGGGCACGTTTAATGCCGCCGACAGTTGTATCATCCCCTCGCGGCACAGTTAGTTCGACATCCACGCACTCTGTGACCGCGGCATCGTTATCGTCTGGCTTTGCTGCAATGGCCATGGCGGCCAAGTCCTCATCAAGCTTCAGTGGCGGATCACCAGTGGTCATTGCCTCTTCCGCGGAAGTCACGTCGATATCATCAATAGTATCTTTTATATCGCCGTTCTCGCCCGTGAGCCTGTCCAGCTCGGTCATCACTTGCTGCCAGTCCTGAGCGGTCAGCGCGCCTTCTTGATCTCCTGCCTCGCCAGTGGTATCGAAGACTTCGTCCGCAAACCTCACCACTCGCTCCCGTCTGTTGGATGGAGCGGCCGCCTGCACCACCGGCACCGTATAATCGCCATCGCCACCCTCGTCACCGGGGTAGGGCTCGCGTATGTCCACAATCTGGTTGCCGTCGTGGTCGGTGGGTGGCACGACCTGCTGCACGCTCTCACTCAGCTGCCTGATCAAATCGGCGATATTGGTGTCGGCACTGCTGGATTGCACCGCGGGCGTGGATGTGGCCATGTTTGCATGAGCAGCATTCGCGGTGGCTGCGGCTGGCGGCGTCACGGCCTCGGCAGCGTCCAGAATGCGCGCGATTTTCTTCATGATTCCTTAAATGCCATAATTATGACTCGCTCTATTAAGCGCCGTCACTGCTGCACGCTGATGGCAATGTTGTCTGCGCTGCTGGCTGCCGACACATTGACAGAGCTGCTGTACGATATGCTGGCAGGTGCTACCGAGTTGTCTGCTGTCACCGCCGCGGCACTCTGCAACTGGTAGTCCTCTTCGTCGTAGTTTTCGCTCAACAGTCGGTAAATATATGACGGTGGGTGGCCCCCACTGTATGCATATTATTGTACGCAAATAATTTTATATATATCCACATAATACATTCACATTCATATGTCTTACGCGTTGGTTACGAATAAGCTTATTAGATCTGGGGCAATATAATCGTAGAATGGGTTCAGCACTTGGACGCGGTCAATGATTTCTGCAAAAGTCACTTCTAATATGTACACATATGTATATATATCTTGTACCATCTTCAAAGCGCAGAACTGGATCGGGTCCCACGCAGAGGTTGAATGTGTCGTCGCTGTATGGTTGAAGTGGCGACAGTTTGAACAGAGCTGTCAGCACCACACACGGCACGTGATGGTAGCTAGCAGCTCTGGTGAGCATGTGCATGCCGCTAGAGGCAATCAGGCCGCCATTGGCCAGCACCGAGTGGCAGCCGAGAATGACCTTATATTAGTCAACTAGATCATGCTAGCTTGAGTAAAGATCGCTCACCTTGTTCACGCGGGACATGACAGCGTATATTGCAGAGTCTGGAATCAGTGTAGTATCAATTCCATGCTTCGAGAGTGACACGGCCAACTTTTGTCCCGAAAACCTGTTTACTCACATCAAGGGCCATACCATGGTGGTATAATCTAAATACATGCATACATCGTACATATGCATACGATATACACTTATATGCACACATAAACGTACAATGGGGCCGTCTCGCAGACAATGACCTGGAATTTACGCTTGCGATGCGCGGCCTTGAGAAAGTCTTCGACAGTCTTGCTCTTCCCGGCAGTCATTATGATCTCGCTGTGGCACAGCGAATGAGGTCAATATGTATACAAGCAGCACATATCAGTGACGTACTTGCTGTGAATGTGGTCGATGGACTGGTTGGAGATGTTGACATAGATCCCCTCCACCTCGTCCATCAACTCATTGACCGCCTGGATAAATAGCGGTTTGAGCGCGTGGTGCATGTCCGGCAGCGAAAAGTCTGCGCGCGCATTGATCCCCGAGTGCAGCAGGTTGTACATGGAGATGCCGGTGAATGCGGCATCGGTCTGCGTGACGTGTGGGTGGCTGCCGGTGTTGCCAGCGGAACCACCGACAGCGGCCGGCACATTAAGCGACCGCACATACTCGACATACTCTTCCTTGACGGAGCGTAGCACGCGTCGCACCACATTGCCCACCGCCAGCTCTGCGCGCATAGGCAAGTTCAATACATCATACCGGCATTGCAATATATATAAACCTATTGGCTGTGCTGCCACCAGCTTGTGGCCCACATCGCGCAGTATGGTGAGCAAGTGCTGGCAGGTGGGCCACCGCGCCGACGACACGATCAGGCGCATCAGCTGGAGCGTCTCCGTGGCGCACGCATACGACCCCATCACAAGCCTGCATGTGAGTTAATATACGTCCGCTGGTAACAACTATCGATACATGCCTGCGCTTGAGACGCGTGGCCAGGTGGTCCACGTGGGCCGAGATGTCATTGCGGCCAATATTGGCGGCCGCGGTGGACATTAATTAGGTGTAGTGTGTAGTGTGCCACTGACAATGAAAATACAAACATGTGCAAACTGATGCGCAGATGTTCGCGAGTAATTACATGCGGTAGTCCAGATAATTGCTCAACAAGAAGAATACACAGTACCAGAGTACTGTGTACATTTAGAGAGCCAAAGTAGAATTTCTTGTTGTGGCCAATTAAATATTATTGACCACAATATTATTGCATATCATTTAAATAGTAGTATAGTGTGTTGGGTAAGAATGTGATGCACTCAATATGTATGTCCGTATTCTAGAGGCAAGTTTGATCATTGCGTTGCTTACATGCAACGCAGTGATGCTTATGGGCGAAGTATACGCGATATACAAAGTATTATGCACTAATTCCAATAATTAACATTTCACTTTATGCAATCTTAATAGTACTATCATGGCTATAACAGGAAAGAAAGAAGTCCAATGGAAATGTATATATTTTTTACTACTAACACATGCTAATTGGAGACAGACAGGTGAATGAGAGTAACTAACTAGCATACATAGAGTGTAGTCATATTTTTCTACTACATCTGAATGACATGTAGCTTGTACAGTGCTTGTACAAGCTACTTGTAAAAATCATTGATAAGTTGCCTTGTTGAAAGTTGTCCAATAATAGGGCTTAATTACCAGTGTACCAAACACATAAATAAGAACACAACTGGCCAAGCGATAAGCCGATTGTGTGCAATGCAGGACGACGACGTCTGGGCGTCGCTGCTTGCCGACTCGGCCGACAGTCCAGAGCCGCGACGGCATCATCCCCCGAATGATGGGTCGGATGGCAAGGGCCGCCCATCTACCTCATCTACCGTGGTGCCAGAGTCTTCTACGGCAAAGGTGACCGGCGACGAAGCACCTGGGGTACTCCCGAAGCACCATGCCGACAACAACAACACCGATGGCGAGCCTGCTGCCCATTCGCATGGCGTATCTATTGGCTCTGCCACATCAGAGACTATATACACGGCCAGCGGAGCCTCCACGGCCTCACTAAACACCTCGACGGCCGCCTCTATGCGAACCACGACCTCGTCCGCACACACGGCCTCCACCTCCACCTCAACCACCTACACCGCTACAACCACAACCACAACAACTGGGTCCACTGCTAAATCATCGTCATCTCATATTGCCTCGCGAGAGGGCCCGGCCGTGGATTCAGCACCTGCGAGGAATTCGGAGGCGACTGATCCGGAGGAGCCAGCGTCCGCTAGCCGTGCCGACACTTATCGCCGTCACTACTTGGCACGGTGTCAACGGGCGGAACAGCAATACCGGCAGGTGTATACGCGAGACAGGCTTCGTACCAGGCAACAGATACAAGCCGTCAAACAGCGCGTGCAGGACACGGACCTGCGGCTAAATGCGGCCCAATTGGAGTGGCGGCGGCGAGCTCGAACCGGTGTCACAGCTGTCCCGCCGCGCAGTCGTCGGTCTGGCACACCGGCCGCCGCAGTGTTGCCCGCGCCTGAATCCTACCGACTGGTCCACAGCGGGACCACCAGGAAGCGTATGCGTCGCTGTCAAGCCAGCATTGATCTTCAAGCCAGGCAAGTTTTGGCTGTACAAGCGTTTGTGCCATGTTGTATCACAGTAATTGACTCTGTTCATCTTACTATTTGATGCATGATCTAACAGTTTGAACAGCGTGTTTGCGGGAGAGTTTGCGGACGACTTGGCCGCGATGGACGAGGTGCTTGTGCCGATCAGAGTAGACGTGGACACTGGTGTACCGGACACGCCACACTTTTGCGACACATTCACGTGGAACCTGCACGATCCGATGGTCACGCCAGAGGCTTTTGCGGCGATGCTGTGCGAAGATTTCGCCATGAATGAGCAGATAACTGCGGTTGTGGTTCCGGAAATTGCAAGGCAAATCCATGCGCAGCTCGCCGACTATGCACAGACAGTCTATCCCGCCGTGGAGCGGCAGCAAGTGTTTTCGCTGCTCGCCAGCATTGACGAGGCGCAGCACAAGTTTATCGTGAAGCGTATCCGAGCACAAGGCGATGATTATTTTACCGTCCGCAATGCTGAAGACGAGGATTTGGATGTGCGGCAGTTCTGCGCCAAGCGGGTGTTACTTCACCGATTTTTGCAAGATTCCGCCGCCGCCGCCGTTTCACCGTCTCAACTTTCACCCAGTGTAGACGAGCGTCTTGGCGCACTGCAGATGTTGTCGGTGGAGCTTCCAGGCGAGTTGCGGCTACCAATACGCATCAGTGTCACAGTGGGTGATGTGGAGTTGCGTGACAAATTCGAATGGGACTTGCTGAACTGTCCGCTCGGCTCCGCTGGTCTCTACTCACTCTCAGCCACGCCAGAGTACATGGCGGGCGTCCTCTGCCACGAACTGGGGCTGGGCGGTGAGTTCCACACGGCGGTGGCGCATCAAATCCGCGAACAAATGTGCAGCGCAGTGAAGAGCATACGGCGCAGCGGGTACGGATTCGACGGCGCCCCAGTGCTGGACTCCGTCATGTCGGACTGGTTCCTAGGCACACTGGACGATGGCGATGCGCAATCGACTGGTGCCGTAGACCGTTTGTTGCGCCGTTTTGGCGGAGCAGTGCGCACAAATAATCGATGGCTGCTACAAGTCAGCGATATGCCGGTGGATGTGCCCGCCGTGAAGAAACGGAGTACTACAGCGCGAGGTACCAGCGTGCAGCCGCTGGAGGATGTGCGCGATTCATGGACTCCGCACATCTTGCACCTGACAGAGTACGACATGGACCGCAGCAATCGGGACAAGGATCGTGAACTGCGGCGAAAGCGGCGAAGCGTGCGTGGAAGGCGGGCTGGCGGTGCAACAGCCGCACCTACCGCCGTGCAGCATGCCACCACCGCCGCTTGGAGTGCCGATAAGAACGTGTCGGCCCGAACACTACTGCTTGACAGTCTCAAAGCCGATGACGACAGTGCAACACAGTTCATAGCTGGCACAAAGCAGTCGGCGATTGCAGAACGGCGCCACTCGGTGCCGGATGTCTCCGCCCCGCCTCCCACGCTGCGCAGTTTGGTGTGGCGCGCACAAACTTCAATTTTAGCGCCATCGGTCGGCGATCCAGTTGACGCCACCACAACTCGCCAATGGCTTTGCAAGTTCACGTATATCTCTGACGGCGCCGCGCGAAATTCCACGGCAACCTCCACTACACCGGCCGGGAGCTCCACGCCGTCAATGTCTACAAGAAGTGCTGCGCCTGCTGGGGGTGGAACTCCCCGCAGAAGCCGTCTGGCCGCACAAATTGCCCAGTCGAATATTAGCGCCATTGCAAGTGCCGAGGCTGAACTCCCTGCACAGTACCCACGCCAACCGGATCAGATGGCCTCTTCGCAGTCACCCCCTCCGCCATCACCATCAACAAGGCATCATTCGCAGCAATTACCCTGGCGACCAACATTCCCTCAGCCACCTCGCACGTACGTTGTGCCGCCAGCTCCACCACCCACCACCATTCCACAGCAATATCAACAACAACAACAGCAGCAGCAGCATATACAATACTTTAACAATAACAACAACACTGGCGGCACAATGCCCAGGATGGTAGTATCGTCGCACGGCCGCGCTGGCATCTCGTCCATGCCGATTCATCCTCCCATTCCGCAACAACAACAACAACAACTGAGTCCCGTTGAATGGTTCTGCCTCAGCTGCGGGTGCACCAGCATGCACACCAACCACACATACTACCCCGGCCCTAACAATGAGTTGTCAATGTGCAGAAATTGGTAAGATAAGCATGTTGAATCTGTTGGTGTTACAAATTAGCTCAATTATGTATGTATCTGTAGCGGGCAATACTACGCACAGTATGGCAGGCTGCAATTTGGCGTGGGGTTGGCCATGTGTGGCGAGATGGGCGCACGTCTCATTCCGTTTCTCTCGCGGCAAGCAGTCCAGCAGTACTACTCACTGCTCAACAAGGGCACACGGAACCAGTACCAGCAGGAGTTAAGGAATCCCAGGCAACAGCAATAGCCATAGAACAGCATGTGCATTAATTGTGTCTACATCTATTTTTCGTCTACGTAGTCGGCAGAGTCTTCGACATGGTCGGTATCGGCCGCAGTGATGATTAATGGCGGCGGCACGGGCTTGTCAACGTATTGCGGATCGCGCAGCCACTGCTTGACAATCAGCGCATCCCGCTGCCACAGATTGATCAGACGATCGCGAGTCTTGCGGTTGATATCAAGCGGTTTGCTCCGTGACACATAGTGATAGACTTTGGCGTTCCGCCGCAGCAGGATCGCCTTGAATATGGGTCGTATGGCCTTGATGCGCCGCACGTGATACTCGGGCGGGATGCGGGTGTACTTGCCCTGCGCCTCAAAGTAGCGGTAGAGGAACTCTTGCGTGGGGCAGCATGGCCGGTGCTTCAGCTTGGCGATCCATTTGCGCATGTCGTCGAATGTCTCGACGCTCGGGCGCAGAATAATCAGCCCAGAGTTGAGACCTATTTGCCCCACGCCCAACTGACTGGCGGGATCCTTGTACTTGGTGTTCAACTTGCGCCACGGCTCATCGAACCAGGCTGACAGGGTCGAGGCGTTGGAGTTTGGAGAAGGGACCACTGGATCGTAGAAGATTATCTTTTCCGCTGGGTCCACCATGGGCGACCCCGCCAGTTCCTCGTAGTCAAATAGCGAGTCAATATTGCTCACCACCACCATATCAGTGTCGATTAGGAGCACCTTGTGGTACTGCGTGAACGTCCACACATACAGCTTGTTCCACAACGTCAGATCGCGCCCAGTGGCCACACTCCCCGGCTTCAGGTATCCGAGTCGAGTGTCTTGCAGCTGCGATGGAATTTCCAGTGGTGTCACGCCGGCGTTGACAAGCAGCTCCCGATTCTCGGCCGACACGTCAATCACCATGGCGGCAAATACGCCACGTTGAGACTTTACTCGCCGCAGCTGCTCAAACAGCACCAGCGTGTTGAATATGTCCTTGTCGTGGGCGCATAGTGTTATGTAGGCGTTTGATTCGGGTGTGGCCTGCTCTGTCGGTACAGATTCCACTGGTCTCCGGTCTGCTGGAGCTTGTACATTGTTTACGTTCACTTCCACGTCGTTATCAGCCTCCTCATCTAAGGATGCTTCCATTGCTGGCGACCGTTCTTCCTCGTCCGCGGCAGCTAGAACTTCATCAACAAAGTCATCTGCAATGGGGTCTGCTTGAGCTGGGTCCACGTCGAGTGCGTCTGCCTGTGCATAGTCTTGCCGAGATATGTCTGTACTGATGACGTCTGCCTCGGCCAGATCTATCGCCACTTGGTCGTCTGTGTTCGCGGCTGGTTCGGTCCCAGCCCTCTCATCTTCCAACTGCCACGCTTTGTCATTGACTGGGAGAATATCGTTTAGAGGTTCCGCGTCGAAAAAGTCCACGCCGAGCGCTTCCTCCATGCCTCCGCCATCATCATCATCATCTTCTTCTTCTGTGCGATCAGGCGGAACAACTTCCGGCACGCCGTCTACAAAGTCGTCGTCGTCATCAGCGGAGACTGAGCCGCCAGCAATGCCATAATCACGCGCAGTTAGTTCGTCTTCGGCGGAGTTTGCTTCAGACAGTTCCGGGCTGTTGCGCGAGTGCTCAGAATCAGACACCGGCTCCTCCGCCAGGTCCATGACAACATCCGCAGGATCCATAAACTTGAAGGCCTGTTCATCATAGGTGGCGCCGTCACCTCTACCAGTGCCATCCACATCTGCTGGTAATACAGGCGCATCAATATCGCGTTTCCCCGTGCCTTCGTCCTCTACGGGCTTGATGTCTTTATGATGGCGCTTCTTGCCGGCACGCTGCTTGCTTCCCTTGCGACCTCGCCCTGCCGCGTGCCTGCCAGTGGGGTCGTTGTCAGAGTAGGTCACCCCGCCGTCTGCTGAGGGCCTTTGCGTGCGACACAGCGCCGGGTCGCCGTCACAAACTGCGGGGTAACCGTCCTGCTCCTCCGCATCCAGCACCATATCAAGCTCCTTATCATCACCAAACAGCACACCACCAGCACCGCCACCACCAGATGAGGAGGACGGCGAGGAGCGGTGCCGTGACATGGACGGCACGGGCGGCTCACGAGCCACTTGGATCACCCGGCGCGACTGTCTCCGCCCATCGTCGTACGTGCCAAAGTCGTACGCGTGCGGCGAGTATGGCTGGCTGGTCTACGGACAGTGCGCAGTTAGTGTGTGTGTGCATAGCTGTGTGTGTGTGTCTGCATAGTGCTATGCATGGCCCGACACTTATACAATAGCACGTACGGGCAGCGAGGACGGAGTGGGAAAGTTGGAGAGCATGTAGTAGAAGCTGTAGATGAGCAGCAAGAGCGGTGTCAGCATCACTGCACGCCGCAGCCACGGCAGCAGCGACGATGCCCCGACGGCGGAGCGCATCTGGCGTTGCGGATAGTTTCGGCCACGCAAACACGGCGTTTGCTGTTATTGACACATTGACACATTGGCACATTGGCACATTGGCACATTGGCAAGATTATCTATGGCGATATGTCGTCGGTGCATTGTGTGCAACATATACACCAGACAGCGTATCATATGAAATATATTGCATGTTAATGCTGGCAACATTCTCGGCTAGCCATTCAGTGGTGCACTGGCCATGGCACCCTCGAAGCGCAGCATTTGCCGTGCGGGCGATGTCGGTTTGCGCTGTGCGTCGCCGCTACTGTTACAATTGCTGCCAGTTCGGTTTGCTGTTGAAGAAGTGGCGGAGTTGGAAGATTCTCCAGACACGGCGGCAGGCCTCGCCGACAACACCGACAGTGCAGTCATATCAGACGCTGCGGGCACGGCGGCCACTTGTTCGTGGAACCAGCGGAATATCTTGGACTTTACGTCCCACGGCACTTTGCCGCCCAGATGCAGAAACACATTGGTGATCTGGCTAAACTCCCAGCCGGTGAATACCACGCGCAGAAACAGTTCCTTCTTGCGGCCAAGCGCGTCTGCCTCCTCGTCGCTGGTTGTCGGGGTGGCGATCCAGCGCTGCATCACCGCCAGGCACAGCTCGGCGACAAATGGCGCGCGCCAACGATCCGCCAGACGCTTGACCACCGTGCCGAGTTGCTGTTCATCCTGCCACCGCGCCGTGACACCATTCACCAGATATATAATAGATTTTAGACGCCACTCGGTGATGAGCCACTGCATCGCCACCACTATCTGGTCCACGGAGTAGTCGTTGGCCACGCGGGACAGATGTGACACGGCCGCGGGCAAGTTGGATTCGCGTTTGACCCACTCGCTAAATACTGCCGAGCATTTGCGATCCATGGCCGACAGTGTGGTCGTGATATCATCCGGGCTGGTGATGCGCTGTGGCACTTGTTCGCCGCAACTAAATGGCGGCAGCTGCTCTGCATTCTCTGCACAGGTGCATTAGTATATGCTATGAGAGAAGAATATGATAGCTGTACGTACTCGAGTATGATGGGTTGGCCATGATGTCTGTGTAGCAGATATATATGTATGTATATATATATATATGTTTTCTGTCTGTCTGTATAGTATTACTGCAATATTGCGTGTGATGCAGTTCTTCTCTCTTCTTCGTGTAGATGTAGACGATGACGACGCGCGCGAATGCCACCTTAAGTAGCAGACAGATCGAACGATGGTCGGCGATGCAGCCCGCGCAATCCGCCAATGACAGCGCGCCGTGATGATCATTGATTGATTGATTGATGCCTGATCGCGTGTTCTTCGTAATTGTGGCGTCGATGCAACGTTGATCGTGCCGGTTGCATCGCGGTCACGCGGGTGGTTGTAGGTCTTGTATTGGTTGCCAGGGCATTAATAAAGTTTAAGTACAACAATATCAGTATTATGTACGCATAGACTTTAATACTCTATTGTTAATCGAACTTTATGTTGTTGGACGGAGCTTCATACTTGTCTAGCCAGATATCTTCGGTGCGGTCGTCGTCGCTGTCTTGCGCATTAAAAAACCGCGTCAAGTGGCTGGAGTAAGCATCCAGCGAGGGCGATGGCTGACCCAGTGATCGATACTTGTTCTCCAATTTAGTACGGAGCGCCACGTACTCTTCCACGGGGGACTCCAACGATTCCTGCACTTTGCACACCAGCTCCATCTCGTCATTGTCCAGTAGGGGTTTTACATCTGGCGTCAGCTGGCCGTTCACCAGTCGAATCACGCCGATATTCCACTTGACAACGTCAGCTGGCTCTGGCTGGACTAGAGGGGCTCGCCTAGAGGCCACGCGCTCCGCATAGATCGACACATAGTGCTGGTTGGAGGTGGCCAGTATGAGGCGGATGTGCGAGCCGGGCCACCGCTCAATCGCCCTCACGGCAATGTTGTTCAGTATGCCCAGCGACAGCGTGAAGAACGTGTCGCCCATCTTGGACCCGCCAAACAGGCAATAGTCCATTTCCTCGCGCGACACATACTGGAACCCGAATATCTGCGCGGTGTTGTGGTACGCTACAAACAGGCCGTCCATGTTGCCGATCCGCACCTGGAACGAGTACTTGAGGAAGGCGGTGCGCATCATGTCGTAGTACTCGCGCGTGAACGAGTTCCACATGCCGTGCAGCTTGTTGATGTGGTAGTCGCGGAACTCTTTTGGGTTGCTGCGGCTGCTCATGCGCACCGCCACCGTGGCACGGGTCTTGATGTCGAATGTTTTGCGTGGCAGCAGCGGGTGCATGCAGTCCAGCTGTGACCGCAACAACATGTCGCCAAAGTGGCAGTACGAAAACGACTCATCCGCGTGTTTCACGGTGTTTAGGTCCACGTCGGTGGCATTCAGATACTTGGCATACTCGTCTTTTTCCTTGGTGAAGAAGCTTTCCAATGATGTTCCCTGCGGCATTATAGATAATTTCTTTTACACTGAAACAAACCTGCTGCGAGAGAATTGTCGGCGTGTCCTCCAGTCCCAGACGATCATAGTTAATACTGTAAATTCCCTTGTCGTTCGGCGCCAGCAGTATAGCCGTGGGCATTGTGGTGTTGCGCGAAAACTTGGGAGTCTGGCAATCACGCATTAACGGTATATCAGAACATTGCATAGATAAACAACTCACCGACGTCTGGAACTCTGCTGGGAGCAAGTCCAGGCGAACACCTTGAAATCCCGACAGCAAAAAGTATATTTGAGACAGAGCACCCGACATTGACGACGTGGAGCCGGTGATGCGAGTCTGGTACCGGACCGCAAGCGCGTGCAAAAACATGTCATCTGACGGCGGCACAAATGGGCGCGCGATGCCGTAGTTGAAGTCCTCTGGTTGGGTGATATGCCGCACGTACGGATCAAAGTTGAATACTTTGGTGCGCGGGTCACGCAGAAAATGTACGCCGGGGCTGCACGGGGCATCATTAGCTAGATGGTATATCATCCATACATAGCACTTGCTTGAAGAGCACGCGATCCAGACCATGCTTCAGGGTGGGCACAACCACTAAATCCGTTGGTGGATAGTCTGCATATTCAGCATGTTACATGTTTAATATGATACACACGCGCGCATACACTTTAGTGGGGCCGACGCGGAAACGAGTTCCTCCGTGAGTAGGCGAAACTTTTTCTTCTTGCGTGGCTTTGTGGACTTTGGTGACGCGACCGCATCGGCGCTGCCCGCGTCCTTTGGAGGTGCAGACTCGCAGCATGTCGTAGTGGTATGCACATAGCGTATTCTGCGTGAAAATGCCAGCGACTTGGCCCTCAAGCACGGCAGCGAGATGCTGAATTTATTGATTATCTGTGGCATTGTGAAGTTTGATTGATGAAATGTTGGCTTGAGCATCTCAACTCTGTCGGCGCTGCTGCATTTGGCATTAATGACAATGTGTGGTCCATTTGCATAATATCGCACATATGTCACAATTAATATATGCGAACCTTTGACTTGGTGGCCACAATGTGCAAATCGTCGTTCAAGCATTGCTCCACTTGCGATGACAATGCTGAATTCAGTGGCAGTGACCTCTTTGATGCAGCGCGGCCTTTTGTCGTGTAGGTCTTTGCGCGTTTCTAGATGTGTATTTATGCTTTTCTAAGCATTCATGATGTGCTAATACCTTGCTTGCGATTGTAGGCGACGAAGTTTCTGCAGTGCCGCTAGCTGGCTTGTCGCGATCTTTCTCAGGGACAGTCTAAAATCGTGAGCATTGGTCAATGCCACTTCTGGGACGTACGACAACTTCGAACCCGGATGCTTCATCTTCATCCTCATACACTGATGTGAAGCGTCCTTTGTCGCCCTGTAACCATAAGTGGTCAACTTTTTGTGTATGTGTTTTACCTTGGACAAAACTGCATCCATCGAGTTTGAAAGGGTGCGCTGCAAGTTATTTCTTTTTCATCACCTTTTAGAGCGTACCTGCAATTTATTCTCTTTTGCTGTCAGAGACGCTTTTTTTTGCTGTCGGACTTCCTCCAGTGCGTTTTTGAGCTGTGTGGCCAACGAGTTCTTTTCTGTCTCCAAATCTTTGAATTTTTGCTATCACTATAAGCCTCGTCCATAATGAAATTGCAGTCATACAAATTCGCTCCGCTGTATATACTGCCATTTTTCTTTGTCGCGAATTGAGTCGGCTCTCAATGCTTCTATTTGAGCAGCGTGCTAGGCAAGAATGGTTATTTTTTCTTTTGGCAGAATTAGTAGGTACCTCTGCCTTCAGTGACTCGATCGTATTCTCCAAGGATAACTTTTCGTCTCGCAGTCGATTAAACTACGGATAAAGTGAGCTCGGGGGAATGGCAGCCTATAACTGAGACCTCTTCATCAGTAGTCGATGATTTGTCCAGTTGCGATAGTTTGTTGTTTAGCAATTTTACTTGCGCTGTCAAGTTTTCGTTTTCGGATAATGAAGATTGCAGCGCTGCAGCTTCAAGTTTATGCTGAGCTTGAATTTCCAAGAGCTGAGCATTAAGAATCTCCTTTTCTTTTGCGATGCGAGATAACTGGCTTTCAATTGCGCCTCTGTCATTGCGAAAGGCAACCAACATATTCACGATGGGCTCGACTTTTTCTTGGATCAGCCTCTGGGCTTGTACGTCGCGTTGTTCACTTTTACTCGATAAAGATTGCTCAAGCATTGTTAGCGCGCCCTCTACTTGAAGAACATGTTTCGTAATTTGATCGCAATGTTCCTTCCAGCCACCAGCGTTTTTGACCGAATTGCCCTAATAGTGAACGAAATCGGTATGTGACGACACTTACCACACTGGATATTTCCGAAGCGTGTAGCTCGTATGCTGCAGAGAATTTTTGCCATAGCTGATCCATGTGGGTTCGCAAAATGTCATCAAGTGCTGCTGATTCGCTGCATTTGGATCGTTCTGCCGCTTCCATGTCGCAGATCTTGCTTCGTAATTTCTAATTCAGTAAAGAGTAATGCAATTTCCGACGATTTGTCCGCCAAAAGATTTGTCTTGTCAGTTATATCACGTCGAAGTTGGAGCACAGTGGCCTTCAGCTCGTCACATTGATGTGCTAACACTGCAACTTCAGATGCCTTGTCATCTGAGTGCGTCGATGTCCAGGGTCAATACAAGAATGTCAGCAGTTCATGGCTCTTACTTCTCTCACAAAAAGCTACTTCGTATTCGGCTTGAAGTTGCTGAATTCGACGCTGAGACGATTCCTCTGATTGTTCAAATCTCCCCTTGACTGTGCAAAGCTCTTTCTCGGCCGCGGTCAATTTGTTTTCTAGAGCGATGGATTGCTGTGTGGCTGTCTCCAAGTTGCATTTCTCTAGTAATAATTCTCTAGCCACATAATTCATCACTCAAGAAGCACACGTACCAGAATGAAGCTGGCTGGAAAGATCACTAATCTGTGCCTCTTGAGCGCTTTTGAGCTTTTCTAGATCTAACGGTCATTAATGCAAATATTGAATAGGTAGCAATCTAACCGCAGAGGCGCACATCAAGTGCCTTTCGAGCGTCCAGTTTTTCTTCTTCGATAACTGTCAATTGCTCCTCCAGCTTGCTAATGGTGTCATTGTACAGCTGTTGTTTTTTGGAGGACTCGATAATACTGCAGGTCCATGAGCAGAAAAATGCGCCACAAATTGGCCGCTTACAGTGTGTGAAGAACTTCAAAGTTTTCTTGCGAAATAATAACTTGCTTCGCCGCCGTTTGAAGCTGAGATTTTGTTTCACGCAGAACACTCTCCTTTTCGGTTAATGCCGCTTCCGCTTGTTTCAAGTTCGATTTCTGCAAAATGAAATCACCAGATAGGTGAAGAGTATGGCACGAACCACGAATTTCAGCTGTTGCTCTTGTGCTTCGCGTTCATGGCGCATGGATTCCAGTGAATCGGACACCGTTCGCAAAGCCACCGTAACAGTATCAACCGAGGAAGTCGCTTGCTGAGAACTACCGATCCTGGAAGTAGACTTGTCGTTTGATGCCAAAAATTTGACCGCGGATGAATCGACATCGGAGCGCATTCGGCTGGTAGGCCGAGATGGTGTTTCCACCAGTGGTGATTGATCAACTGAGACACCGTTTCGCGGGGCGGCGGTAAGTTTGGGTTGCCACGTTGATGCGGGTCGAGCTTTCGCCAAGGCAGTGGGTGCATCATCCGTGTCGTCGTAGGATGACACCGTATTACTTCTCGATGCTCCCGAATGTGACGGCTTGAATGGCACCTTCAATGCTGGTGGCGTTGTGCCTGTCAGTGGCACGGACAACTTCATACATCGAGCAGCTGCAAACGGATTGAACGCGGCAGAAGGTCGATCAGATATTGCTGATGCGTCCGGAGAGTCTATGCTGGCAGCCTTGATGCGTGCCGAAGGACTTTTCGTGCTTCCTGCCGCTTCTGCAGCTGCTCCACTGTCAGAGCTGTGTCGCGGTTGAGAATAGTCACGACGGTCCGCCCTTGTCAAATCAGAAGCTCTAAATAGCGCCGAGTTCATGGGCGGCGAAGACGAGTCGCCGTGTTGACCGTGCGCCTGCTTGTCACCCGGACTGTCAGGCCGATGGGCGCTCATCTGTTGCAACCGTGTTTTGTAGAATGAAAGACAATCGAATAAAAAGGGGTAATTAGGGTTGTGCATTGCAGAAAAGGAGTGGAAGGAGTGTAAGCACGTAATTGTCAAGTTCCGTGCGAGTGTGCTGACGTACAACCATCGATATAGTTGGGTGCACGGTGCATGAATTTCATCGTGTGAGCCCGCCGGTCTGGTATGTACAATACATCCACAACTTTTATTACACGAATGTATTCAAGCATCATGTATCTTCATTATCTCTCACCGCCGGCGATATGTTCATCTTCATTGTCAGCAGGAGCTTCAGATTCAGCCTCGTGAACTGACACTGCGGCGGCTGGATCCAGGTGGGCGTGCAGCGTGGCCAGCTGATGAAGCGTTTCCGTGCCAATATCTTTTGTCATGGCGTGTGGCTGCTCTATGAACGCTTTGAGTGATGCAGCGGCACCCGGCGCAGATATGGGACGCGTGGAAATGATCTGCAATTCCGTCACCGCTTGGATCGACATTTGCAAGATTGCGCGCTTTTCTTGTCCTTTTCTTCTTTCACTGTTCGTCTTCAGTACATACATATGGCGGAAAAGATTGCCAATTATTACGGCGGCCAGTCCGTGGCACCGCTGAAAAGCGGTTGCAAGTACTGGGATGTCATTACGCCACATACCGGTGCCGTCATTGCCCGTGTGCCAATGTGCACCGCGGAAGAGGTCAACGCAGCCGCCACTGCTGCCAGCGCCGCCTACGCCGACTGGTCCAAACGCACCATCAAGTTTCGCACGCAGATATTGATACGGTTTCACCAGCTGGTGGCCGGCAAGTACTTGGATGAGTTGGCGGACCTTATAGTGTGCGAACATGGTAAGTGTGTACGTGACTGACGTCTGTTGATGCACGAGTACAGGCAAGACCAAGCCCGAGGCCGTAGCAGAAGTGAACAAGGGCATTGAGACGGTTGAATATGCCATGAGTTTGCCGCAGCTGGCTCAAGGTCGTATGTTGGAGGTGTCTCGCGGTGTCTACTGCCACGATGAACGCTGTGCTCTCGGCGTGGTGGCCAGCATTGTGCCCTTGTACGTGTCTGCTGTCTCTGCTTTCTATATCTGGATATACAGCTGATATCTGACAGCAACTTTCCGTTCATGGTCCCCTTCTGGACTATTGGACATGCACTGGCGATGGGAAATACAATGATAGTAAAGCCCAGCGAAAAGGTGCCACTGACAATGACGCGCGTGGTGTCGATATTCAAAGAGGCTGGTCTGCCAGACGGCGTGCTCAATATCGTCCACGGTGACGCTAGAGGTTTGACATATCTCCTACATATGCGTTTTCAGAGTGATAAAACTTGTAGTTGTCAACGCCATTTGCGATCATTCTGCGATCAAGGCTGTTACCTTTGTGGGAACAAGCCGCGTTGCTGAAATGGTTACACAGCGGTGCAGACGTCTTAGCAAGCGAGTATTGGCTCTGGGTGGCGCCAAGAACCATCTTGTTGCCGCACCCGACTGCAATCTTGAAATGACGGCACAGGGTGCGAATAGTTGAATCTTCCCACGCTATGCATATAATATCTAACGATTCAAACCATCACAGATGTCGTCAGCAGCTTCAGTGGCTGTAGTGGACAGCGATGCATGGCTGCCTCGGTTCTGCTCACAATCGGCGACCGGCAAGACCTGATCAAGTTGATTGTCGAAAAGGCCAGTAAAATCACCCCCGGATCCGCGGCGGGCAACATGGGCCCGGTCATCAATCAGGAATCCCTGGACCGGATCTCTAATTACGTCGAAGAGGCAGTGACCAAGTACGGCGCGGATCTAGTGCTCGATGGTCGGAAGTGGGCAGCGTCTAAAAATAGTGGCTTCTGGATTGGGCCGACAGTGCTAATTTGCCGCTCGCCCACCGACCCTGCCATGACTGACGAGATCTTCGGACCGGTTCTGTCAGTGTTTGTATGCAGTACCGCCGACGAAGCCATCGACATTGAAAACAAGAGCCCCTACGGCAATGCCGCATGCATCTACACGGAGAGCGGCCAGACAGCGGAATGGTTCACCGCACGCTTCAGTGCCGGGATGCTGGGAGTCAACATTGGTGTCCCGGTGCCGAGAGAACCATTTTCTTTTGGCGGCATTAATGCTAGTAACTTTGGAGACTGCGACATCACGGGCGATGCTGCCATGGTATGCTATGCACTAGTTGTGAATTCTGTTGTATGTAACTCTGCAGGAATTCTTTTCATATCGCAAAAAGGTCACCACCAAGTGGACAAAGCCGACACAGCAAACGTGGCTTAACTGACACAAACTGTATGAACAACTGCGTACTTAACACATGGCAAAGCTTTGTAAAAATACACCCACATATCACGTTGAGATATGTTAACAATTTTGCATGGTAACAACT
Source organism: Aphelidium insulamus (assembly GCA_036784855.1). Lineage (NCBI taxonomy): Eukaryota > Fungi > Aphelidiomycota > Aphelidea > Aphelidiaceae > Aphelidium > Aphelidium insulamus. The sequence goes on along the minus strand of JAZDSV010000032.1, from coordinate 72,070 downwards.
CTGCAACACAGAGAGTTATACTATGTTGTATTCAACATGCGGCTTGCGAACGCATCTAGGCCTTCAGGTTGATACGGCCGGTCTTGGACGGCTTGGCAGCGGGCTTCTGCGCCATGATCAGAGCTGAGACGCGGGCAAGTGCAGCCTTCTTCAGGTCGGGCCGGTAGTGGTTCTTGGCCAGGCCGAGCACAGACTTGGCGGCACGGCGAACACCAGCGCGGGCAATCACGGACGAGGTGGTGCGCTTGGCCGGCTTGTTCAGCATAGCCTTCTTCTGGGTGGTGACGCGGACACCCTTTGCCTCAGGGCCGGCGCTGACGCCAACAACCTACACAATGAACACGCGTCAGTGCATGTAAATATGCGTATTATTCATGGCAACCTTGCACGGGGCCAGGCCAGAGTACTTGAAGCTGTTCAAGTTGAGCAAGTTGTTGGGTTCCTTGCTGAACTGAATGCCGGAGCGCTTCACCAGGAACGAGTTGTTGTCCTTGACCAGCAACCAGACGAGATCGGCCGACATTTCGCGTTATGTGTTGTGGTAGCTGTGGTACTGTGCAATGTAAAAAGTTTTCCCAACCTAACGCTTTTCGGTTAAGGCTATTTTTCTTAATTCCTGAATTTTTCTTTTCCTTCTCAGCCTCTTCGCGCAAGGCGGCAATTAATAGTTACAGTTTAGAATTTACTGTGATTGATATTAACGGTCCATTTGTCATAAATTCATCGTAAGTCACTCTTTGAGTGGTTTTGTACGCCAGTGCGGAAGAAGAATAGGCGGAAGAGTACGGCGGAAGAAGCAAATTCGCACTCTGTCAAAGTGCGATTTGTTCATGCGCAATCAAGCACGTGCAACCTGCGTGTTGCTACTGTACTGTCTACTGGCAGTGCAGGTGGGGTTTTCCGTGCCACCGCCAAAACAGCAGCAGAAACAGGTGTACGCTCCAGCTGTTGGCGGTGCCGAGCAGCAGCAAGCGGCAGACGGTGACATCGGCGCCTCAAAGGCCAGCAAATTTCGACGTCTATTTGAACAAAAGGACAAGGGGGCAAAGAAGGGCGGCAAAGCTGCGGCGGCACCTGCGCCCGAGGATGCTCAACTACCGCATCAGCTGGCCACTCCGAGGCGATATCAGGAAATCACTCGCCAGTTGAATCGGATAGTTGCCGTGCTTCTCCGCGCCAAGCAGCACATCAGCAACAAGGACACCATTGACACGGATCCCGCCTCGCAGGACGATATCACTGATGATGCCGCTGCGGATGAAGAGCTGCCCACTGATATGTCGGCGCGCCTGGCCGTCGTGGATATGGAACTGCAACAGTTGATGCAGCTTATTCGCACGGTAAACTTTTGCGTCGACGCCCTGAACGAAGTGATGGCGGAGGATGTGACGCGTGGCATACTGTCGGTGGAATACACTGGCGACGATGGCCGACTGATGACGAATATCAGTCTGCAGGAAGTGTTGGCCACCAGTCAGTTGCCACTGGACAGACATCGCCTGACTTTTGACGTCGTGCATGAACAGTCGTGGCGTGAAGCATTCGACAAGCTCCGTGTCATTAGCGAGGTGGTCATGCACGAACTGCAGTCCATGACCTATGATGCACAGCAATTATCGCAGCAAGACACTGCCAAGGCAAATCTTTTGCTGGGCAAGTTAATTTCATCGCCAGCGATACAGCAGCCCAGTGGCCAAGTCGGCAGCAACCTGACTACTGACGGAAATGGCGTCGGCAGTGATGCGCGTCCGACAGATGATGACGCCTTCATCGTCAACGAGTTTGTTAAAGGTGTCGAGGGCACCGTGGAGCAGTTGGAAGAACAGATTCACAGTCGAGAGAAAGAACACTTGATTCCTGGGAATGAAAAGGGAAGCCTCGAGACCGTGATGAAGCTAGCGGAGGAATATGGTGACACCGAACTATCCTCATTGCCGCCGGATGACGATTTGTACGACACGGGCAGTTCTCCCTTGGCTGACTTTCGGGAACGGCGCAAAAATCTGACAATCTCAGATGTGAAGAAGGAAATTAACTCACGGGTTTCAATGTTTCCAAAGTCGCGAGACCAGTTGGACCCGCCAAAGAAGACTGCCAGCACGCTGGTAGACGCCGAGAATAATCAATACGTGTTGTCGCGCTCCAACGACCCGACTGCTCACGTGGAGGACGCCAAATTGTTCCACGACATAATATTTCTCACTATTGCCTCATCGCTCTTTGGCTACTTGTTCTGCCTGGTCAGGTTGCCGCCATTCTTTGGGTATATTTTGTCCGGAATCGTACTTGGGCCGACGCAATTCAACCGCATTAGGGTATCTGCACACTATCGTGTTTTTATCGTCACTCACACGATCTGCAGTCATTGATACAAATTGAGACGTTAGCACAGTTTGGTGTGTTGTTTATTCTGTTTGTACTTGGACTCGAGTTCTCTTTCGAAAAAGTAAAGAAGAACTGGCGCATAACGCTGCTGGGCGGCATTCTGACAATGTTCCTTACAACTGCAGCTTTTGCGGTGATAACACGGTTTTTCTCCTTCAGCTGGAACCAGTCTATATTTCTTGGTGCCACGATTTCACTGTCTTCGACGGCGGTGGTGCTTCAGTGCGCTGGGAACGATGGATCGCTGGACACCAGTTACGGACGAGGCATGCTCGGCATACTGATAATGCAAGATCTCGGCCTTGGCCTGCTTCTGGCTGTACTACCTATATTGGCGATACATAGCGGTCAGGCTGGCGCAACGTCGTGGATGACGATGGTGCAGTTGGGGACTGTTGTCTGGCGAATGTCGGCTTTCGGCTTTGCCAGCTGGGCGATCAAGAAGATTGCGATGGGATGGATTATGAATGCTGTTAATGCACGCGGCAACAAGGAGCTGAGTTTCATGGTGTCGATCGCCGTGTGCTTTCTGTTCCTGCTGGCAAGTGAATGTGCCCTTTTATGCACACTTGCGTCATCTGACCTCACTCAGGCAGCAGACTACTTTGGTATCTCCATTGAAGTCGGCTGTTTTGTGGCAGGCCTGGTTCTGAATAGCAGACAGGTACCGATGGACCCCGGTATATTTCATCGGATTGAGTCTGTGCGTGACCTGTTTGGCTGCTTGTTTTTTGCGTCAATCGGCTTGCACATTTATCCGCACTTTCTGCTGAACCAGGCGCCACTTATGCTTCTCATGACATTCACTATAATGGGATTCAAAACGATAATTGCGTACGTCGCACTAAACTTGATGCTTGGAGTGGAAGCCCCGGTTGCGGCAATGATCGGCATCGGGTTGTCGCAAATCAGCGAGTTTGCGTTTGTGCTAGCGAGCCGCGCGAAATCACTTGGCATCGTGCAGAAGGAGACCTACTACGTTATGGTGGGTATAACCAGCGTCAGCCTGATGATGACACCGTTCACGTGGAAAGTCGCCAATATCCTGATATCCCGGCAAAGTGCGCGCAGTTCGCTATCTGGCGCCGGCAAGCACGGACACGGGGATGACGACGGAGCTAGTGCCGAAGAGCTGGAGTATTTTTCAACAAGTCAACACACATCACCCGATGGCTCGACGACGTCACCCACCGCTCCCCTGCCCAGCGGTAACGAAGTTTTATCAAACTCGTTTAGGCGCCAGGCACGCCAACACAGCCAGGTATCGCTGGGGCATTCACGAGCCGCAGATATTGCGCCAACTGCTACATCCACTCTATCTCGAACATTCGACATTGTAATGCCGCTCGCTGCACCGGAGCTCTCACCACCCAGTGGCATTGGAGACTTCGAGGCAACGCTCGGCGCCGTCGTGGCAGTCAGTTAATAGTCATCAATATACATGCACATTGCAAAAATTCTATTCTACTTTGGCGGTCGCACGTCCCAGGCTGGTCGAGATGACTGCAGATTTTGTTGCAGCATGTCCTTTACAGATGATTCCAGCGTCTTGATGGGGTCAGGAGACGCGCTCTGCCGCCGAATCTCTTCCAGGGGCGGTAGAGTGGACGGGAGTAGCAGGGACGTGGAAGGCGGCGCGTCCGCAGCCATCGCAGGCCGCTTACCGCCGTTTCGCGCGTGTTGCGACATGGATCCACCGGGCGACGCATCATGCACTACGGGAATACTGGGCGTAAGCAGCTTCATTAACGCGTAGCCGACCACCAGCGGCGCCAGCACTGTCAAAGCCTTCTTTGCCCTGCTAGCCATTTTGTACGTGATGGGATGCTTAAACTCTTTGCAAATTCTATTTCACGCAATTACTGGCGCTGAAATCCGCCATCGACTGCCAGCCAGCCTGGCATACTCTACGCGGTGGCCATACAATCGGGGATGACTTGTCAGCATCGAGCAAAAATTGGCCCATGCTGGATAAGTAATGAATTCCTGCAATACAATGTCAAGTTGAAAGCAAAAACTCTGACGATACCTGATGGAAGTCGTGTTATTGGGTTCTGTGTGATAAACGTCAGTTCATTATGAATGGAAGACAATGTTTTAATACCTGTCTGATATCCAAAAGTTCTAGTTGGGAGCAAGAGCATAATGATTCAGGGAGGGCCGATATAATATTGTGCCAGAGTATCAGTTCTCGCAAACTTTGCAACTTTTCCAGCGCGGCAGGTACGACTTGGATGGCGTTGGCGGATAAATCAAGTACTTCAAGATACCGCAAAGCATCTACTCCACGGGGCCATGCCGTCAGCGAACACTGCTGCATACGCAACTGCACTCGAAGTTAAAAGATCCATGAGATCAACGTCAGAAACCTTTCGCAACGAAGGAAGCCGTGTGAGATCGACGCCGTTGCGTGCAAGAGTGTTGAAACTGATATCCAAACTTTCCAACGATCTCATGTCACGCAAAGCTAATATATCCGCAAGTTTGTTGGCTCTGTACGGGTAAGTGAGAATACATACTACTAGCGCACTCTCACCCCAAATCAAGCTGACGCAAATTGACAAATAATCTCCAGTCTATCGCCCTGATAGCTTCTGATGTCAAACAGTTGACCGCTAGTCGGAGCGACTTGAGGTTGGATGCCCCGCCAATGCCCGGGTCAATGGATGATATTTCATTATGAGAACAGTCCAAGGTCTGGAGGCTATCCATTCCGGACAGAAAGGCCGGGATTTCTCGTAAAAGATTGCTGCTCAAATTCAAGTGCAATAATGTAGGAATGCGAGCCAGCTCCGTCGGAATAGTAACCAGTGAACAACCAGCTAAAGTTAGTGAGAGCAACGTGTACATACTGGCGGACAGATGCGCCCTAATTGACTCGATGCCATGCACTGAGGGGTGCCTATAGCTGCTGAGCCACCAGCTTATGAATAACTCAAACTAACCCGAGATCCAATTTCACGGCATCGTACGCAATGTTGACAGGCGGGCCCAGCAATGTCGATTCAGCTGTAGTTTGAGTATTCTGGTGTTCAGTGACTGCCGTCAAAACTGGTTGCTCAAAATTTGCTGCTGACAATTCCGAATTTAAAGCTGCGCGCTTTTTTTCGCCACCATCGACTTCATCATTCAAGAATGTCTCCAGATCTTCAAGTTCGTCCAGTGACAAATTGAGCTTGTCGCCCTTCTTTGCAAAATTCTTATTCCCGGGTAAATTCAAAAACAAGTCCAATGACGAGGATTTGGACGGCATCGACACCAGTGACTTGGAGCTAGCCTCGGATAGCAGTTCTACGGTCGCTTTGACAGCAATGGGTGGCGACAGGTCGGCAATACTTCCTTCAGATGAGCGCTTCACTCCTCCTCCGCTGGCGTTGATTGCGTCCGCCGACCGTTTAAGTGACATCTGTAATTGTCCCTCGTGTAAGCTTGTACGCGACAGCTTTTGCGATGCTGGACTCGGCGAAGTCACGGCGGTATCAACAGCCGCAGAGTGGCTAATAAGTGCCGGCAGCGCAGCGCTGGGAAACCTCAGCGGTTTTCGAAGGTTCTCGGATTCATCGGCGAGCGCTTCAATGTCGGCAAAATCGTCGTCGGCATCATCGACATCGCCACGGCTAGCCTGATGTAGTTCTTGGCTTCGCCTTGTGGCAAACACAGTTGTGGAACTTCCAATTGGCGGTTGAACCTGTGGTGGGACAATCATGGATTCTGGTCGGATGGATGACAGGTCAAAGCGGTGCGAAGCGAGAGTTTCCAGCGTGGACTGTGATGCAGAGTTTTGTCGGCGAGAGGTAACAGTGGCGATATGTCGCTCCGCAAACGCAGTATTGCGCCGAGAAGGGGGCGAATCGAAAGAGGACCTGGCTGATGCATAGGACGACACAGTGTCGGATGGCGCGGTCAACTGTGAGGTCCGACGGGAGTCGGGCTTGGATGGGTGCTGCCACAGGGTTTTTCATTACAACAGTGGGAGGTGGTAGGCAGATAACCCACCTGAGAAGTGCCGCGACGAGGGACTGTAGGCGACTGGCGAACAGGCAGTGCATTTACCTCGTCGTCAATGAGCAGGCTGTCAAGGGAGTCTTCCACGCCAAGCAGGGTGGACCATGCCGAAGCCTTTTCGGAGGGGCGCTGCGATGTCATTAGAGTTGTGTGTTACAATCAAGTTGTTGAAGTGAGTGTTAACTGGTTAAAGCTGTATGTAATATCGTTGAGATCTATCTAGGTCTGCAGTAGTCAAATGCATCTCTCTATATCATACATGACATGTAGCCATTCAAGTCGCAGCGAGAATGGGGTGGTGTTTAAAAACACCATTTGAATATGTCCAACACATATGCATGTAATGCCACAAGCTATTTACTGAGCAGTCGACGTGTACTTGGTCACGGCCTTGGTGCCCTCGGACACGGCGTGCTTGGCCAGTTCACCTGGGAGCAGCAGACGGACGGCGGTCTGGATCTCGCGGGACGCAATGGTCGACTTCTTGTTGTAGGCAGCAAGCTTGGACGCCTCACCGGCAATACGGCCGAAGATGTCATTGACAAACGAGTTGAGAATAGACATGGCCTTGTTGCTGATGCCGACGTCGGGGTGCACCTGGCGCAGCACGCGGTAGATGTACGTGTTGTAGGTCTCCTTGCGGGCAGACTTTTTCTTCTTGCTGGCGTCGACGACCTTGGGCTTCTTGCCCGCGGGCTGCTTGGAGGCGGGCTTCTTGGCGGCTTCGGCTTTGGGCGGCATATTAAGAGTTGAGTGACTGTCTGTGTAATAAACTGTAGAAGGCGGGGTAGGTGGCGTAACAGCGGGCAATCAAGCGCCCAATTTATAGGCGCGACCAGTGTCAAAGCCAATCCGTTTGTTGTGGCGGCGGCGTTTCGGTTGCGCCGGATTGGCCTTGACATCGGTCGCGCCTATAAATTGGGCGATTGATTGCTGTTGGTTTTCTCTGCACTGACTGTCTGTGTGTTATATCGACTCTCACTTATACATCTACATCTACTTTTACAATGGCTGGAGGAAAGAACGCCGCTGCACCCGCCGCCAAGGCTACCAAGTCCCGCTCGTCCAAGGCCGGTCTGCAGTTCCCCGTGGGCCGCATTCACCGCAAACTGCGCAAGGGCAGCTACGCCAAGCGCATTGGTGCCGGCGCCCCCGTGTACCTGGCCGCCGCCGATCCTGGAGTACCTGACTGCTGAAATTCTCGAGTTGGCCGGTAACGCCGCGCGTGACAACAAGAAGACCCGTATCATTCCGCGTCACTTGCAGCTGGCCATCCGCAACGACGAGGAGTTGAACAAGCTGCTGGGAGGTGTCACCATTGCCCAGGGTGGTGTGCTGCCCAACATTCACTCGGTGCTGTTGCCGCAAAAGTCCAAGAAGGGTGCTAGCCAGGAACACTAAATGTTGGATATTCTTGTGGAGTCTACTTAAACTATTCAATGGTGTTTTTAAACACCACCCCAAGCGCTATCGCTGTGCTTGGCCACAAGTAAAAGTTATTATGTTAATATGTACGCACTTACGCCGCCTTTCCTCCAAATTGGCTGCAGCTTATTAAGTTTGGTTCACCCGACATACTCAGTGCCGTTGTATACCACAGCAGCCGCATGATCGCTTGTAATAATGTTATAATACATTTCACCTTAATGCAGCATTTCACACCAGGACATAGTTAAGCAATTTAACAGCAAGCTAGAGTAAATACTTGCTCTTAATCACACACTTCATTCATCGCACAATATGACAATAACTGCTGTCGGAGCCGGCAATGCCTCGTCCGCCACCGCCCCGCCCTCACATTTGCCCTGGTGAGTTGCATCTGCTCTACACGCGATACCCTTACACCATTAATCTCTCCTGTTAAGGGTGGAAAAGTACAGGCCGACCACGCTGGCGGATGTCGTGGGCAATGAGGATGCCGTGGAACGACTGCGCGTCATTGCCGAGTCTGGCAACATGCCCAACATTGTCCTGGCGGTACGTTTGATGGCAAGCGTATTACGGGCTCTCTGTATATACTGACCGCTTGGAAGGGCCCGCCCGGCATTGGAAAGACCACCACTATCTCGTGTCTGGCGCATGAACTCCTTGGCGACGCATACAAGGAGGCCGTGCTGGAGCTCAATGCCTCCGACGACCGCGGCATCGATGTGGTGCGCAACAAGATCAAGATGTTTGCGCAGAAGAAAGTCACACTGCCACCGGGGCGCCAGAAGATTATCATACTGGATGAGGCGGACAGCATGACACCCGGGGCACAGCAAGCACTGCGGCGCACCATGGAGATTTACTCATCCACCACGCGCTTTGCATTGGCGTGCAACATGTCCAACAAGATTATCGAACCGATTCAGAGTCGATGTGCCATTCTGCGCTTTGGGCGTCTGTCTGACAAGCAACTCCTCAAGCGCCTGCTCGAAATCTGTCAAATGGAGAACGTTCGTGTTCTCTTCTAACTATTTCGCGTTTCGCGTTCGTGTCTAACTATTTCTTACAGGTGCCGCACATTCCCGAAGGTCTGGAGGCGCTTATATTCACGGCAGAGGGAGATATGCGACAGGCTATCAACAATCTCCAGTCCACCTACTCTGGATTCACAATGGTCAACGAGGCCAACGTGTTCAAGGTGTGCGACCAGCCGCACCCAAAATTGCTGCAGTCCCTCATCGAGCACTGTCTGGGTGGACGTGTCGACCCCGCCATGGACATACTGAACGAGATCTGGCGTCTGGGCTACAGTCCCGTTGACATCATGAGCACAATATTCCGCGTGACCAAGTTCTATAATGACATGCCCGAACACGTCAAGCTGGAATTCATCAAGGTACGTATCACGTGCACATTTGTATATTCATTGCATCATTTAACACTGCAGGAAATCGGATTCACCAACATGCGCATACTGGAGGGCAATCAGACGCTGGTGCAGTTGGCTGGGATGGTGGCTCGATTGTCGAAACTGGCCCTGCCGCCGGCGCAGTTTGTCTGCTGAATTGTGCAGTGACATGATAAAGGTGTCTTCCGTGTGTTCATATGATGCCCATCGCTGATGCCCACTGCTTGACGTCTGGAGGAGAGTGAGACAAGTTGACTGATCGCACGGGACAGTCTTGTTCATACAGCCACTTTAATACGTGCATGCGGCCCTTCCTGCCCGCCCGCGACATGCACGCCACGGTTAGCGGGCACCCTGCCTGGAGCAAGTACTTCATAGTCCGCAAGCTGCGAACGCCCGAGCATCCAGTGCCATGTCGCGCTCGTGAGCCAGCATCAATATGTCTATCGGTCGAGTGGTGCCGCGATCAAATCGCATATTCTCTCGTGCCACGGTGCGCGTACATCAATGAGCCACCGGAGCACATCTATGCGGTTTGCACTGGCCGCGCAGTACGTCCATTTTGCACTAGCTGAAAAGTCCACGACTCTAGAGTCATGCATGCACTTCAAGGCGCCCAGGTTGCCTTTCCGGGTGGCGCATTCTGCCAATTTCGGTGCGTTGGCGCGACATTGCAGCCCATAATGGATCGCTTGTGGACTGTGGATACACGCGCTGTACGCCGTGGGCGACAGTGACAGTGCAGGAAGTTTAGCGAAACCAATGGCGCAAACAGAAATTCGTCATCGTAGAGATACGTCATCATGTGCGCGATGAGGCACACTGGAATATCCGTGTGTGAGATCCGCTGAGTCGATGACGCCATTCGCATACAACTTTCACTCCCAGGATTCACAACATCGCGCGTCACCTCCGCCTTCTGGGTGGGATGCAATGTGGGCATAGCAGCAGATAATGCGACCAAAAGCGCTAGCAAAAGCAACATCAAAGGCAGTCGAACCAGGTTGTGCATAAACTCCAAGATTATTTTTCTGTGCAGGCTGCAAATGAGAGAGCGTGGGAAGTGTGCTACGCGATGATTGGCCGAATTTGAACCGCGGGATGCAGACGTCACAATAGTGTAAATAGAGTCGGAATTAATTGTGTGTAGTGAAGCGTATACTCACTACGTTCAGCTACAATTGTAAATATGTATGACAAAATTGTGTAGTTATGTAGCCGTTGTATGTAGTGAGCGTGGATACTCACTACGTTCAGCTACAATCGTAAATATGTATGACAAAATTGACAGCGATTACAACAAGTATAAAATAAGTCATTCTTCATTAGAATGAAACTTGCAGGCTTAATGTATGCTTCACTTGTATTAAATCTACTTTCAGGCTATTTAGTGCACAGCTGTTTAATGCCAATTGCCGCGTTCTCCTTTTGGCAAGTCTTTGGCAACAGGTGCATAAGGTGCAACCGATGTCATCCCAGCCTCCTGACACTAGATAACCGCCACCACAAATATCCATGACCTCACTGCCAACGTCATGCCCAGGCACATTGAAGACTTTTTTTAGAATGCAAAGCGCAATAAGGCCCAGAACACCTTGGACCCAGCCCTGACCTTAGAGTATGTACCCCTGGTAATATGCAAGTCCCACTAATACATTATGCTGCGACACTTGTCAACGCGCGCCTCCTTCGCGCAGCACCGCGCTCATATCGTGGCACTGCCATTCAAGAGTGTGGCGGGTCTGGACTACAAGTTCTTTGTGCGTTCCTGGCCCGCTGTCGATGTGGAAGAGACTCGGCGCATCGATGCACCGACCTCGACAACCAGCGCCGCCGACGTGCGCGATGGACAGCCTATGCAGAATACAGCAAAGCAGCCAGACCACCACCACCACCACCACACCACATCGCCCGCACACTCGCTGCATGTCCGCGTCGATAAGCTCATTGGGCGTGCATCCGAGCGCTGGACCCATCTGGGCTCCCATGCACTAGGCACCATGCGCCGCCACCTCTACGACCTGGGCAACAGATGGGTGCTGGACCGCGTGGCCATCGACGAGATATTCCTCAAAGATGTGGCTGCCCGCGCCGTGCACAACGGCTCCACTCAAGGGGCCAGCGAGGCTGCAGTGACTGTGTGGTGTGCAGACTCTGATGAAGGCGATACTCGCCACGTGGACATGCAGCGCCACGCCGCCGACACCACGGCCACGGCTATTGCCGACTCGGAGAGTGGAGCCGGTACATCGTCGTCACCGTCCATCAGCGCCGAGGTGGAGGCGCGTGATCAGTTGGAACGCATGCTCGCTGAACGCCGAGCCATTCACGAGCGCGGCAAGAGGCTGTCACTGGCGGGCATACCAGCCGGTTTCCTGGCCGGCATAATTCCCGGTCCAAATGTATTCCTGGCGTACGCAGTGTTCCGGTGGTACAGCCATGGACGGGCGCTGGACGGACTAAAGTGGCTGGAGACGGCGGTGGCACAGGGCCGCGTTGATTACAAACCGCTCGCGGTGACGTACAAGTGGCACAGCGACGCACCGACAGATTCAACAGGTTCAAACGAGCTGGCAACCGCGCTCCAAATGCCCGACGAATTCGAGTTGAATGTGCGGCGGACGCGCCAGCAACTTGCCGCTCCTGCAACTAAATAGCTAGTGACTGATGAGTACACAACTTTACAGTGTTGTACATACATGTGCGGTGGATATACAATGTATATGAAAGGGCAGAAGTAGTGCAAGTAGTCACTTCGGCACCACTTGGCGGTCTGTTGGAATCGGAAAGCCAAAAAGCGGTAAGGCGACGTTGTGTCCGACGCTGGCATTGACTGGGGTCACCTCCACCATTGTAGCGTATTAAATATTGTCGGCAGCAAAGTAGAAACCACACTGCCAGGTCTGTTGTCTGTTCATTCGAATAGAAACGGTTATCGATATTGGCAGTATCGCCATAAGAGTCACATAAGGAGACCTCACAGAACGTGACAGTATAAGTGTAACTCTCAGTGCAAGTGTAACTGATTACACTCAATGTAAGTTTAACTCTTTAAGTGTAACCCGACTACACAAGTTGCATATGTACCAGGTTCAATGTTTCTTGAGTGGGCACTGCAGGCAATTCTGCTTGCCTATTAGTTTACATCGCAGTAGATTACATCTTGTTCCACCAAATCCATAAATAGCTACCCATGTACACAAGAGGGGCAAGTATCATACGTATATGTAAAGATATGTATGAAGGTGGAATATTCTGCACAACAAGCGGTAAGCAGCGTAAGCTATGAATGCCGTGTAGCACACAGTGTGCTAATCATTGAACACCATCTTGCACACAGACAAAATGCCATCAGAGCTGCCATACGCCGCGGAGGTGGACGCCGAGGTCTCTCCGGAAGAGTTGGAGGTGCGGCCATGCTTCTGCCGACAAGTGCTGCCTGCAGTATCTCAAATTAACTGTATGCATAGGTGCTGCGTACAGCGTACCGGCGCCACCTCGAACTGGCCACTGCCGAGACGCCGATGCCTGCGCAGATAAAGTGCGTATATAGTGGTACTTGTTGGCATGTACACCTTGCCGCTCACCGATATTCTTGCCCATAGGTTCAACTATGCCTGGGGTCTGGTGCGTAGTCGGCGCCGCGCGGACCAGCAGTTGGGTGTGCAGCTGATGCACGGTGCGTGACAAGTTACAGCAGTCACCCGCATGCATTAACTGTGTGAGGCAGAGATCTACCGCGACGACGAGGACAGGCAGCGCGAGTGCGTCTACTACCTGGCACTGGGGTACTACCGTGTGGGCGACTATGCACAGAGCCGCAAGTTCAACGAGATCCTGCTCAAGAGCGAGCCGCGGAATCGGCAATCACTTTCGTTGCGCCAGCTCATTGACGACAAGGTCCATCGCGGTCGGTGTCTTGTTATTATTGTCCAATATATCTTCTCATATTCACACATGTACAGAGGGCATGCTGGGCGTGGGACTGGTGGCGGGCACGGCAGTCATTGCCGGCGCCCTGATCGCGGCCTTTTTCCGGCGTCGCAACTAGTAATCTCTGTACTCTCCGCGCATGGCACACGCACACATTGCATACTACGCTGTCTCTCTCTGTCTCTAAAGATTTGTGTCAACGATGCTTTCGGTGTCGCGCAGTTCTGGCCGCCGTGGTTGCGCGGAGTCTGTCTGCAAAAGTCTCCGCCCCATCCCCTCCATGAGGACAAGTCCGCCTCGACCATTATGCACACTGTCTGCACTCACACCGGTGTCACTGGCGGTGGACCGGGGCACCGCAAAGTGGAGCGCCGTCAAGTACGCAACCACTACCCCCATTGCATAGTAGGCGCTGTAAGTGTGACGCACTCCCGTCATCACCGTGTACGCCGTGCACCCACCCACCACAACGCCACTCCACCGCCACACCGATATCCGTGCCAGGGTGGTTCCACGCGGCACAGCCGGTAGTCTGGGAGAGGTGAATGTGCTGAACAGGAGAAAGGGTAGCACTGCGGCCAGCTCGTGGTCATGCTGTGAAGTCCACCCGATCGACAGATTCTTCAGCCACACCAGCAGTCCGGGAAGCACAAAGGCAAGCATCAGTGCCAGCAACAGCATCACCGAGCTCTGATAGTGGCCTGCTGACTGGCTATCGGCCGTATCAGTGTGGCGGTATGATGATGCCGTGGCATCTTTCTGCGCCACTGCGGCAAGTCGGCGGCGATAGTTTCGCACCGCTTGCCACCTCGCCGATCGATAGCAGTGCAAGAGCATGGCCACGGCAAATCCAAACTGTACCGGCACCACGGTTTTCATGCACACCAGAAGCACGGACAGTATCAGCCAACGTCTCCACTGGCCGGTCCGTGTGGTACTTGATATCCTGCCAATTAAGTATCTTAACTAATTTCATTCCTAAATACAATACCTGGTCGATAGGGACGGCCAGCAACATATGGCGGCGTAGATGGGCAGAGCAGTAATACCGATGACAGCCTGTATGACTGTGTGCAACAATAGTACGGCCCCGGCAGCCCACAGCCACAGCAGTGGCAATATGGCCCAGGCAAACTCCAAATCCAGAATGGTATTGGCGGATGATGTCTCGCTGGACAGGTAGAGCACAACAGCAGCAAGCGGCAGCGCCACGGGCAGCTCGACGGTGACATGTCGATGCAGGATGGATTCAAAGGTGGGAAACTGGCCGTGGCGATGATACCGTCTCAGCTGCGTGCCGAATATGTGCAGCGCCACAGCCACGGCAACCATGTACCACACGGCGTAGTGCCGTTTGAAAAGTTGCCCGGCACTGCCGTACCAATCCAGTTGAAGACTCACGTTGTCCACGGGGCACGCGATTCCGTTAGCGCTCCACATATCCAGTCGCAGTCCAAGTGGCGGTGTTTCTAAATTACCAGCAGTGGATTCTTGCCGCCGAGTCACTTCATGGAAAGATACGGAAGTGGCGCGAGTGTATTGAATGTATTTAGACTCGCCAACGGCCAGCGAAGTCTGCTTAATCAACAGCATTCCAGAGCCGACTATTCATAATACATTAGCGTAACTCAATTATATATACATGTCGCACATACCGCAGCTGCTGGCAGATTCCAATGTGAAATAGTACATGAACAGACTATGCGTCAGCGTGGGTAACAATATGGTCAATCCAGTTGCCGTTGACTGTTGTTGAGTGTCCATTTTATGCCGCAAATTCAACACCAAATCTGACACATTAGGGACATTCATCATCTGTAGCCTGTCAAAGTATACCCGCGATGGATGGATAGATCGAAACTTCCGTAGAGTCTTTGCTGGCCAACTGTGCGTTTACAAAGTAATGGTCGGCTTCGGGCGCCAGACGCACGACTATGGATTCATTCGAGTGCTTCTTCAGCCGATGTGATAGCGAGGAGAATTCGACCGGCGCTAATGTCGAATCTCGGCGCATAGGCATACGTTCCAAGAGATGAGATAGGGAATGGCATGCAATGCCTCCGGCAGGGCAACGAAATACATGAAACGCTCGTGGCGGTAACGAAGAAAATAGGTTGAATAAGCTCCCGCCAGAATCGGGGGCCAGGATAAACTCGTGAACAGCGTCGCTGGGATTTTGCGCATCCGTGTCACTCAGATGTACAAGTTCGCCGCCATGGTGACGCATTGTGGCAGCAATATTGACTGGATTTCATCAGCACAGTGCAAGAAAGAGAATAAACGCTTGCACTGCTTACCAGCGTCGTTCGCGCCGCTCTCAAGTTTGCCGCTGAAATGCCGGCGAAAGATGCGCATGCGGTCAGGCAGCGACACCGTGGAAATAACATTACCGTTCCGCGTCGCAATAATATCAAACAGCGCTCGGACAACCACGCGGACTAGCTGATTGCACCATAAGACAGCCTCGTGATCAGCTGCTGTCCACACATCGGGAATGGCCGACGTGAATACGGTAAGGCTCCGTGTCGGTGAAACCAAGCCCTCCAGCGACGAGAGATCAGACAGCACCATCTTGTCCCGATTTCCCGTGGCGATCGATACCACCGACACGTTGTCGAGGGGAGCACCGTCATCACTGTGCGCAGACCAAAAGCGGTTGACATGCCGATATATGTCGGTTAATACGTGGTCCACCGGGGCAGGCGCTGCCCGATGCGCCGTGGCCATTGTGATGATAGTGTTGACAGAGCCAGGAACATGGTTGGGTACGGAGAAGGAGGCGCGCGCCACAAATCCGCCCATCGAGTGTCCAATGAGTATGACAGAGTCGGGTTTGGCGGTGCTAGCTGCGGCGGCGGCATAGACCGTATTCAACAAGTAGCGAACAACATCATTAACATATTCAGCCTGGTCCAGCAGCGAGCCGCCATGCACCGCCGAGAACTCTTCATTCAGGTCCACTGCGGATGCAATAGGTGAGCAGTGTACGGAAGACAGAGCAGTACAAGCAGTACGAACCGGCAAAGAAGTCGAGCGGTCGCCCGGCAGCACTGCCGCCGGATGCGAACTGTCTCGCTGCCACCGACGCCAGTGACCTTATCTGCTTGTAGCTGCCGCCGTTGCCCGGGATGAACAGCACCGGCGCTCCCTTCACGTTAGGCTGTGCCATGGACATCAATGTACGGGACGTACAGTGGCGGCGCGATGCTCCTCCACATACACCTCACGGTAGAGGTACAAGCCGTACTTGCGGTGGAACCGGCTGTCCATCGCCGTCATATTGGCGCCGACCGGCAGGAACAGCGGGTGCATGTAACTCATTTGGCAGTGTGCCGTGTCGGACCGGCGCCACAGATGGGCATCCAGCGCCACCAGCAGCAGCACGGCACATGCCGCAGTGAATGTCCAGAGGCAGAGAACGCGTCGGACGCTGAGCGGTCGGCCGGCAACTGGCAGCGGCGCCGCTTTGCCCGCTGCGAGCCACGGCAATGGCCGCATTATTGCTTGTACTGCGTGATTATCCGGAAGGGGGTGTTCTGTGCGCATATTAAGTATGTAACCAAGGATGTTATATATCGGGAGATATCCATTTACAGCCAAGCGTTTTACACAAAAGCTGCACACAGGAACACACTCATCTACATACATGAATACGACATATGTGCCTTTCATTTGTATATACATATTGTCAACACACTGCAGCGCAACGAAGCTTCATCACAGTTACACGCGGTCGCTTTCCTGCTTTCGCTGCAGCCTTAGAGTCTTGGTAAAACATACACATATAGCAACAATCTATTACATATGCATATGTATGCGCGGTAGAGCCTTGAAAATGCCATAGTGCATGTGCAACGGAGCCCCAGAACCTCACATAGTCCGGAGTACATCACATGTGGGTAGGTGATGTGAAGACAGACAGCGCTCATACCCAAAAACTGCATCAACCACTATAAACTGTATTCTCCAAGCGTTATTGTAGGCAACAAGTAAATATTATAACTTATTATATTACAACTTATTGTTATTCTGCAAGTATGTACACAACTAAGTGCAAACAAAATTAGTACACAATTATCCATTTCCACATCGATTAGCATCAACAAGCAATACTTTAACGCGTGATGCAGGGTGCACATCCCTCACAGCCACATGCAGCGACAATATATAATTCAATTAAATGCCAGTCAATTGACAGCGCGCTTAAACGTGGCGTGATCACGTGGTGAATGTACCAAGTGCTTCTGTTAAGCCATTACACAGCCAAGCTAAATTCTGCCATGACGCTGGGAGATGTGCTCAGCTGGGCGCTGCATGCTCCTCGCGCGCTGCTGGACCTGCTGTTGTATCTGACATCGCTGTCCTTCACATTGACGCTAAATGTTCCCACGCTGGCGCTCGCTGGGAGCCTGGTGGGCAGCATGGTCTTTTACGTGGTGCGCTACTACGTGCTGGCCAAGTACTCGCGCCTGCCTGCCGTGCCTGGCGGACACTCCAGCGAAGATGGAGATGCGGCCGTGGACGGTGTCGGTGGTATGGCGACCAAATTGCGCAATACAGATCCGCTCCTGATGGCCGAGTCTGAGCGCCGGCGACAACAGCACCATCAAGCGCCGCCACCGCCGCAGTACCTCCCCGAGGCCATATTCGCCTCCTTCCTGTCGTCCATCAAGATCTTTCAGTATCTGGACGGGGCGGTGTTGACGGAGTTTGCGCGCAACAGCCAACAGAAGCCCGTTTACGCCGGCGAGGTGTTTTGGCGTTCGGACGATGAGTCGCGCGATCTGATACTGGTAATGCAAGGCCAGGTGCAGGTGCGTCCAAAAAAGTATAAAAATTGTATGATAACCTCTTAAAGGTGTTTATTGGCACCCCGCGGGATGCCCAGCTTGCCGCTGCCGGGCGTCACGAAAGCTTCCAGTCGTCCGACTTTGATGATTCCGATTCCGGCGATGACACTGTGGGCGAGGCAAGTCTCTGTCTGTGTACATATACTCATAAATATATATCATAATTTATACTCATACTTATCACCATCCCGGTAGGCACACTTGTTGAATGAGGTCACGACGGGCGGCACAGTTAGCAGCCTGTTTGACATTGTAAACGTATTTCTGGACGATCAGTTGCAGGCAAATGCCCGGGAAGAGGAAGAACTGGATGCGGCTACCACTGACTTGGATACGGAATTGCCGGCATTGGCATTCAGCGGCAACCCCCAGCACCCCCTACCACCTCCTATTAGTGAAGCTGGCGTCGGGAATGGAATCGAGTCTGCGCCCGAGTCTCACGTGCAGTCGCCCACTGCGCCGGAGAGTGAGCACAGTGTGGCCACTACTGCTGCCGCCGACTTATTTGCGGCTGCCACCACGCGATCTCCGTCCCGAGTACCGCAGAGCTTGCGTATCCCGCGCCTCAGTTCCCGTGTGATGCATTCGATGAACTCTCCGCAAGCACACTCGAGCTCGCAGTCTATACTGTTTGCCAAGGCTGCCACCACGACTACGCTGCTTGTGATACCGGAGCAAGTGTTTCGAAATATTGCCGCCGTCTATCCCGCCGCCGCCACGCAACTGGTGCACGTGATATTGACGCGGTTCCAGCGCGTGACCTTTCTGTCACTCTACAAATACTTTGGCTTCACCAAGGAGCTTATACGCATAGAACAGGCCGTCAATGACTATGTGGGCCGAGATACCAACAACAATAACACTAGTACCAACGCTGAATACCGCCGTGATGGACGCGGGCATATTGGCGACAGTGTGTTGGAGGCAAATGATTTGAACCGGCTGCGTGACATGCCAAAGCGCCAAGCTAGCACTCGGCAAAAGATGGCGTCCAGCACTGACACATTAAACGCCGACGGGGACGAGGAAGTGTACCAGACGCCGCTGGAATGGGTTCAGCGTTCTGGTACTCGGGCCACAGCTGCGGCTGGCGGAGACTCGGACATGCTACGATACGTCGTGGTAGATCTGCCTGCGCTTAACGAGCGGTGGGAACGGGTCCCTGCTAGTCGTCGTAATAAGCCGCACACTGCACCCGCACCGGACACACCCGCCGCTCCATTTAGCGACCGGCCGCTCTCCGGACGGGAACTGCGCGATCTGGTGTTTGAGTCGGTGGCGAAAATTCTTGGACTGCCGCTCACGTCGCCGCCACTACCGCTACATACACGCTCGGCTCGAATGCCCAACTCGCCGCCAATGTCCAGGAAACAGTCAATTATCGCGCAGTCATTCATCGACATTGACGACACTGCGTCCACTCAGACTGTGCACACAATGTCTGCCTCGTCATCACAGCAGTCTATCGCTTCCAACTCTGTCGCCGTGGACGTCCAGAACTCCATGCAAATTCTATATCTAGAAGCCGGCGCGACCCCAATCCGACAAGGGGAACGCAACGCGGGCCTATACTTTGTTATTGATGGAGTGCTGGAAGTACTGATGAAGAAGGACAATGATCAGAAGTCTAATTTGCGCAGAATGGCCAGCCAGTATGGCGTCTCGAAGCGCGACTTGAAACAGCACGTTCCCGTCGACATTGACTTCTCGTCGCACAAACGAGTATTTCTGGTCCGCCGCGGCGGCTTGGCCGGATATTTGTCGGCGCTGACTGGTCATCCGTCGTTTGTGACAGTGCGCGCCAAGACAAATTGCTACGTTGGGTTCTTGTCAAAGTCGGCTGTGGACGTCATAGTAGAGCGGTACCCGAATGTTTTGCTCACATTTGCACGGCGCCTTATTAACAAACTTCCGTCGTTGGTGTGGCATATTGATTTTGCGCTGGAATGGGTGCAAATCAACGCCGGAAAAGTTCTATACCAGCAAAATGATCCCAAGAGCGATGCTATATATATTGTGTTGAATGGACGGCTGCGGTGCACACAGGAGCGCTCTGATGGAGACTTTAATTTTGTTGGCGAACATGGCCAAGGAGAATCCGTCGGCGAGTTGGAAGTGCTAGCCAACATTCCGCGCACATCATTTGTCTATGCTATCCGAGACACGGAATTGGCACGCATGCCGAAAACGCTCTTCAGTATGTGCTTCTGTTTAATTTGACTACGTGGATCTAACCATTGAACAGACGCCCTGGCCCTCCGACATCCCGAGATTACTGTACAAATATCGCGCATTATTGCGTCCAGATCTACTGCCATGCAACAACTAGGAAGCGGTAGGAATGTTCAGAAACGCGACTTGGCCGCCAGCAGCATGAACCTCAAGACTATCGCTTTGCTGCCAGTGAACGCCGACATTCCAATCGCACAATTTGTAGACCGGCTGCGCGAGGCGTTTGCTGATATGAACACATCTGTGACTCTATTGGACAGTGCGACAGTGGTTCGAATATTGGGCAGGCATGCATTCAGCCGCATGGCTCAGTTGAAGCTGCTTAGCTGGCTCACCGAGCAAGAGGAGCAGTCTCGTCTGGTTCTGTACGTTGCCGATCCGAAAGCGACGTCCCCGTGGACCCAATGGTGTATGCGTCAGGCCGACTGCGTGTTGGTGCTGGCGCTTGCTGCGCAAGATCCTCGTCTGAATGAGAATGAACGCATGTTTGTCGGCGGAAAGTCAGCGGCGCGCAAGGAATTGGTACTCATCCACGCCAATCGTCATGTGCCGACTGGGTGTGCGCGCGCGTGGCTCAAGAAACGGCCATGGGTGACCAAACACCATCACATACACATGCAATGGACTGCGGCGCCGGAGATATCCATAGCCAAGCAGAAGAATGCTCTTGATGATCTAAAGGAGCACTTTGAACGTCTCGCCGGTCTGTACAATCGCTTTGCCGGCAAGAAGAATCCCAATGCGAAGAACACCGGCGGGCAAGACGACTTTGCCAGGCTGGGGCGACGTTTGACTGGCCGATCTATTGGTCTTGCTCTTGGCGGAGGCGGTGCCCGCGGTATTGCGCATGTTGGCGTCATTCAAGCATTCAAGGAAGCCGGCATCCCGGTACGGATGTCATTCGGAAAATAATTCGCTTACTTAATGCAGATTGACATGATCGGCGGCGTTAGTATCGGATCACTCATTGGCGGACTTTATAGCGCAAACGAGGACGTCTGGTTTGTGTACTGGAAGGCCAAAGAATTTTCTTCGCGGGTTGCATCTGTATGGCGCCAGCTGCTTGACCTTACTTATCCGCTCACCTCGTGGTTTTCCGGGAACGAATGTAATGATACTTCTGCATTGAATGTATTCTTAAACTCACACGTATAGTTAATCGCTCCGTGTGGAAATGCTTTGGAGACACTTGCATAGAAGATTGCTGGCTCAACTACTTTTGTCTCACTACAAACATTACAGACTCCAAAATGGAGGTTCATACATCCGGCTACATATGGTTCGTGAATATTGAATTTCGCTATATCTCTCGTTATATCTTTCAGGCGATATGTGCGTGCATCGATGTCGCTGTCGGGATTCCTGCCACCGCTGTGCGAAAATGGCAACATGCTATTGGACGGCGGCTACTTGAACAACTTGCCCGGAGATGTAATACGCGACATGGGCGCTGACATGGTTATTGCCGTGGATGTGGGATCTGAAGAAGAGCGGCGAAGCGTAGATTACGGCGACTATTTAAATGGTTGGATGACTATTCTGCACCGGCTCAACCCGTTCTCCCGTGGCCATTACGTCCCTTCGCTGGCCGATATCCAGTCACGGCTTGCATACGTGTCCTGTGTCAAGCAGCTTGAGGAAGTGAAGAATATGGATCGCTGTATGTACCTACGACCGCCAGTTGGCCATTTCGGCACATTGGACTTTCAAAAGTTTGAAGAAATTTACAACGTCGGCTACAAATATGGTCAGGAAGTGGTGAAGGAGTGGGAGCAGAAAGGAATGCTCTCTCAATGGAAACCTTCCAGCTCAGTGTTGAAGGCTCGCGGTCGGAGAAATTCCATCTAATAGACGCGCCCCCCATATATATGGCCCTATTTGTTTGTTGCGGTCTACATTCCCTCAGGAACACTTGATACACGATGAAGTTCACCTTCTCCGCGTCCAAGAACTCCTCGCAAAACGAGCTCAACAAGTCAATTGCAAATCTCAGCGATGACAAGCTGGGCCGGGTGTCGATGGAAGATTTGCCAGATTCGCAGTCTCTGGCCGATCTCTTTGACAGACTGCTGGTACAGACGCGCAGCCACTGTTCCGTAATCACACTCACTCCTCAAAAGGATGATTTGGCGCTCCCACAGACTAAGCGAGCTGCGTTGCAATCTCTGCCCGCGGACAGTACGTGCAGCAGATGTCTACCTGTTACAATCCTTCGTACTCACCGACCCGTGACAGAAAAATGGATGATGCTGAAACAGCAGAGCGCAAAAGACGAGCGAAGTTTGGTGTGTATGACAGCTGGAAACACATGTGCGTGGCTGACGACGCGTAGAATGATGCATCTGCTTCAGATTCGCTCAAGCAACCAGAGATTTACGTGGAAGGTACACAATAACTATACGTGTGATCAGAACATCATCAACTTGTAGCGCTAATGGCGCAAAGTCCCCGCAATGAACAGCTGAAGGAACTCAGGTCTCTTGACGCCGCTTTGAGAACACTGCCACTCAGGCAAGTCTCTTGTTTTGTTGTGCCGCGCTTCATATCTCTTTACACAGTTGGGTGTCGGGCTTCCTTGCCGTTGACGGATTGAAAATTATTTTGCGCGAACTACGACAACTCAGTTTAAAATCCAGGCAGGTTTCTCACTTGTTTTCAGGTATCATTGTAGTAATCTCCGTTGACTCAGTGCGGACAAGGATGAGCGCGACTGCCAGCATCAACTGGTACGCTGTCTCAAATCGTTGATGAAGTAAGAGGCGTCTGTCAATCTTTCCGCGTCGTCCCTACTGACCATAAAGCAACTCGAATGGGTTACATGCCGTCATTGAAAATGATCTGGGGGTCGAGACCG
This sequence comes from Aphelidium insulamus, assembly GCA_036784855.1. Taxonomy (NCBI): domain Eukaryota; kingdom Fungi; phylum Aphelidiomycota; class Aphelidea; family Aphelidiaceae; genus Aphelidium; species Aphelidium insulamus. Next base: position 48,975 of record JAZDSV010000032.1, on the reverse strand, counting down.
TGGCGCTTGCTTTGGATTGCAACGATCTTAAAATCAAGGCTACTGTGCTGGAACTTCTGGGAGCTGTGTGCCTGGTTCCTGAACGAGGGTTAGAACGAGTACTGAACGCCATGGACGTGTACCAGCGCACAAAGCAGGAAAGCTCACGTTTCCGAAACGTGGTGAATGACTTGCACGCCCACGATATGGACTATAATGCAACTTGCATGGCGTTTATCAATGTACTGGTCAATGCGCCAGAAGCCCTTGAAGTGCGAATTTCCCTCAGACTGGAGTTTCTAGCCTTCGGTCTTCCTGACATAATTACGGTTATTTTGCTGCTCTTGTCTCCGCACGTTGTCTGATTTACGTTTGTAGTCCCTGCGAAAAGACGGTCCCGCAGACGTTATCAAACATCTGGACAGCTTTGAGCAGGAAGCCAAATTGGATTTTGAAGATTTCAGCGAAAACGATGCCACGGAAATGCCTAGCATTGACTTGAACGATCCAGATGATATATTCGCAGCCATCAAGGACAACATTGCGGATCCAAATAGCTATCACCACTTAGTGAAGGCGCTTCAGCAGCTTCTCTTGTTGACCGGCGGTGCGAACAAATCTCGAAGGTCTGGCGATTATTTCGACTTGTATATACTCATCCGTTAGTGGCGCCTTCATCCAGCTTGTGGAGGAGCTCATTGCTGAAGTTGTATATCAGCGTAATAATGTCACGTTTAACCACCACCGACTTAACTTACGACTTGATGCAATCATTGAAGCATATGCAAGCAAAGTTAGCAATATTCGCACCGTCGACAAAGGATCAACAAAAAAATCGGAGCAAGCGGTAAAAATTAATGCAGCTGCTGACTCGGAGGAAATCTCGCCAACTTCAGCTCAACTTGAAACTTTGAAAATGAAGCTCATCGAGGAAGCAAAGTCTAGAATTCAACTCGAGAACAGATACGAATTGTTGCAACAAAAATTGAAGGAGCAGGAAGCGTTGCGTGTTGAAACTTCTCGAAGCGAAGTCGAGGCATGGAAAGCTGCGCTAAAACGAGAAGCGGAACAGCGAGCTAAGCTGCAATCGGAACTAGATTCGGTTCGACAAGCACCAAAATCTGTCGAAGCAGCGTCTGAAAAACCAATTGAACAAATCACGGCCATAAAAGCGATCGAAAAAGAAAGTAAGAATGAGGCAATGCCGCCACCTCCTCCACCTCCAATTGCGGTTAGCCTATGTACACACCGGGCATAGGAGCTTCTGACAGACTTTCTAGCCTCCTGCACCGGTTAACAACCTGGCACCTGCTCCTCCACCCCCTCCAATGATGTCTGGTAGTGCTACAAAGGCCCCTGCTGCAAATCGAAAACAAGCAAGTGTAAAGATGAAGCAGGTGCAGTGGAAGAAAATAAGCTCCGAACTCGTAGCGTCAACTATCTGGAAAAACATTGACGACGTCAAAGTGGAGCAAGAATTGGATTTGCAGGAATTGGAGTCGTTGTTTGGACTGGCGACAAAAGATGCCGCAGAAAGGCAACAAGGTATACCCGTGGTTATAACATTGTGGCGTAATTAATCAACGAGCAGCTGCGCCGATTTCGGCGGACGATACATCAAAGAAAGTACTTAGTCTACTTGACTCTAAAAAAGCCAACAACATTAGTAAGATTATTATATCACTTCAATATTACTTTTACTGACGACCAGTGATCATGCTTTCAAGGGTGAAAATCTCCTATGCTGAGCTTTGCAAGGGAATATTGGCTCTGTCTGCCGTGGCGATTTCCGAGTCATTCTTGCGACAATTAATGCTCTACATTCCAACGGCTGAAGAAGAGGCAGTTATAACTGAAAACATGGACAGCTACTTGTTGTTTGGCAAAGCGGAGCAATTCTACGCCGAGGTGTGATAATCACTTGCATCCCAGATCAGCATATATCATCAAGTTAGATTATTCGCATTTCACACTACGAGAAGCGTTTAAAAGGCTGGTTGCTTAAACGGAAATTCAATGAACGCCTTCAAGACGCTCTGCCAGTAGGCGAATATACTTGTTCAATTCGGCTGGAGTGTAACCTGTTAGTTGATTGAGTCACTGCATTCGGCGAGTGCTCAAATAACGACAAGCGCCAAACTGCAAAAGGTTTTGGAAATTATCTTGTAAGTAGGAATATCAACTCTAGATCAGTATTAACAGCAAGGTCAATTGGTAATGTTCTGAACGGCAAGTCGTTTCGTGGAAATGCATCGGGTTTCCAGATAGGTACGTAGAGAAAAGTGCCTACTGAGAAATTTCTCATCTTTAAGAATTACTCGCAAATCTTTCCGATGTTCGTACCAATGATAAAGGATCGTTCACACATTATCTGTGCGGTATGTTTCAGGCGCTCAAGTTTCTGAGCTGATATTGAGGCAGAATTGGTAACTAAAAAGTTTCCCGACGTTCAAGACTTTCAAGCCGAACTCACGGCAGTTGAAAGTGCATCAAAAGGTTAGCAGCTAGTAAACAGAGCCATATTGGAAATATTTCAAAACACCATATCTCATTTCATAGTATCTCTGCAAACAATTAATCAAGATATGGACGAGCTGAGAGTTGGTCTGCAGCAACTCCAATCTGATCTGCAGCTTTTTGCCTCGACAGCAGATCCCGACGACAAGTTCTACTCTGTCATGACTGTAAGTAGTCTGCCAGACACTAGAATGCACTGATTTGAGATAGCAATTTCTTAACGAAAACTTGCCATCGTTTCAAAAGGCAGATCAGAAACGGACTGAGGCGGAGTTGGCATTTCAGCAAGCTATTGCCTACTTTGGCGAGGACGTCAAGTCGAGCCCAGAAACGTTTTTCGGCATATTCTGGACCTTTGTGCAGCAATACGAGGTGAGGCTGGCAGTGTGTGATAAATGGTATAGCTAACAATGTGATAGCGTGCAAGGAAGGAAAGTAACAACAGAAAGTCCAAGCTCGACCTGTCGAAAGAATCTGCGACAAGTGATAACGGCGCTGGACAGAAGCCAGGTCGCGGGGTAATGGACGAGCTAATCAGCTCACTCAAGAATGGCGACAGCGTGGCAATCAAGAGTCGTGAAAGAATGGGAGCACGGCACTCAAAGCTCCTGGACCAGGCGGACGTTGCCCACCTGGCAGGAAAACAGTAATGCAGTAATAGATGTAGACGTGGTTCTAGTTTCTAGCAATTCAAAGTGCCAGCCGCGGATTCATGATAATTCTGCGGGGGTTAGGCAGATATTGCTTCGATTTTTTTGGCCCAGACGGTGGTGGCCGAGCGGCACGGTCGCGCAGCATCAGCACGAGGTATGACGAGGGGTGACGGACGCGTCCCGTCCGGCCACGACCGCGAATATCAATGTCTTTCCGCGTCGGCCCATTGCATGTGTAGGCGTAGGCGACGTAAAATTGGGTCGGGTCGAACTGCTGGATTTCCTTGGCCATTTGGCAGCCAGTCTTGATGGCCCAGATGATTTCCTTGGTGTGCTTGCGCGGCAGGTACATGAGATGGAGTAGCGTGTGCTCCACATCCAGACCCTTTATCACGGACACTATGCGATTGAGCTTGCGCGGACTCGTGTCCATGAGAGGTGTGCGGCACAGTTGCTACAAATAGCGGGTCAGTGTACTGGTAATGCCTGGTCACATCAGTAGATACCTCACGATACAAGCCTCTAGTGTTGAGCAACTCGCGCTGTTCGCCGACCGCCTTCTCCTCCTGCAGATCCTCCATGGTAGGAAACAGAGAAAAAGCGCCCTTGGAGTCTGCCTCGCGCAACGTTGTGTCCTTGTCTGCCAGTCTGACTGACGTGGCAAAGGAGCGCGTTATTGGAGCTATCGCGAAAGGTCGCAACGTAAACTGCTGTCGAGATACGATGGCGGGCAGCATCTGTGGCGTAGCGCTGAGGGACGAGTGACCTGTGCGCAACACTGCAAACATGAGTGGGTGAGTGGGTGCCCGTAGGAGAGAGCGAAGGCCAGGCGTACCGCGCGCCGATTTCGCCGCCGCAGCCGCCAACCGAAGCATTTTAATCGCGCCTTTGCGTAGTTACCGAAGCGCTGTTCGCCTCACTTTGAATTTCACCGCAGATTCGGCGCTCATTCGCCTCGCTTTACTACTCAACGGAAAGGTGCAGCGTATCACTGTTCTCTGTTCCGCGCGCAGACACGGACACAGACCTCCTTGCCTCCACACACACCCATGGACCCCAAGGACAAGTATGCGGGACGGTACTCAATGACCAATGTTGCGGCGGGCAAGGCCGATGCCGCCTTTGTCACCGCCACAACTCCCAGTAACCCGTATGCCGGTCTGCCTAGCCGCGAGTTGACTTCGCTGGAGTCCAGCCGGCTCACAAAGATCGAGAGTGACCGCCACCTGGACCATCATCACCACCACCAGCAACAGCAGCAACAGCCAACTCAGGCCACGAACGCTGGTTCTGCGTCGACTCTCGCTACCAGTTTGGCCAATATGACTGGATTTACACTTGGTCGGCGGCGCAGCTCCATCGATGTCAAAGTCAGTGGCGTTGTGTCAGTGGAAGTTATATTGCCGGATGGGACCCTTCTCACCACGGCGCTCAACACCGCCACCACCCTGACCATGGGCCAGCTATTTGCCGAAGTGATGGAGAAGGCCAACTTGAACACGGCAATGGACGAGTATGAGATGGTCTTTGTCCAGCGTGGCACAGGCAAGTAGTGAGTTGATTTGTACATTATTATCGTGATGTAACATGCATGGCTGCAGAAAAGGTTGTGCCAATGGACGAGTCGCCAAACAGCACTTTGGCCCATCTCAAGGCAGATCTTACTGCACGGCTTGGTGTCCGTAGAAAGGCAAGCAGCGGTTCTGCAGCTTCGTAGCGTGCACTTATCTTTGGTATGTGTAGAAAACTGTGGCTACGCCGAGACGCATCGGGTTTGTTAACGTTTCGCGTCAATCTCCAAAGAGCTGCCACGAGCGCTCTGAGTATATCCCGAACTTCAACTGGCACGCTGCCCGACACGCCGTCAACGTTATCACCGCTCTCAACAAACTCTGCAGATAGGGTAGGGACTTCTGTCCTGGTGGAGCCAATTAATGTTTATACGTAAATTAGACCTCTGGAGAACCCGGCTCTCCCGGCAAGAGCGGCGGATTCTTTCGATCCGTCAGCAGCGGAAACATCAAGCGCGCGGTATGTGAGAATTGACATTGCAAGTCATCTAACCTGACGCCCATTAATTAGCTGATGCGAACTCTAAGTTCCGACAAGGCCCCTGAAGAGATGATTTCAGCTGGCACGTCAATCATGCAAATGGAGTCAGTCCAACGTCGCAATCTGCAAATGCTTCTCCCCGACGAGCTGGTTCAAATATTTTCCATCGTGCCGCACGAACTCCATTTCAACAAGTTGGCTGAGCGTTCAAGTATGGGCAATTGAATATTGCACTTGATTAACAATTAGGATTCTTATCGTGGTCGCGAGGATCTGGTGTCAAACTGTCAGCAGAGTCGGCGTCTACCAAAACGTTTGGCGTGCCTCTGACCAGTGTCATGGAGGCCGAATATTGCCGTGATCCTGATGCAAAGGTACTGTACCCTATGCTGATACGGCAAAGATTATAATACTACAGATTCCTCGCTTCTGTCGCACCTGCTTTGATTTCATCATCACAAACGGGATAGACATGCCAGGAATATTTCGTATTAGCGGAGTATCGCGGAAGATCAAGGCGCTGAAAGATGATGTTGACAGCGGCAAGGAGCTTTTAATCTCCAAAGATTATAAAGTGCACGACGTAACGGGTTTGTTAAAATTGTTCCTCCGAGAGATGCCAGAACCGCTTCTCACGTATGTACAAACTATTATATGGTGCAAGTTAACTCTGCAGGTATAAACTATTCGAATACTATTGTGGGGCTGCAAGTACGCTTTGCCTTATCAATATCCACGTTGTAACCTTTCTGCGCAGACTGCCTGGACGGCGCGCGCCTGCTCAAGGCGATAAAGTATATAACCTTTTTTCTCCCATCGATGAATTTGTACCTGCTGGAAGCCTTTCTGCGAGTTTTGAATACCGTTGCCAAGAACGCATGTGATCCAGCTTCAATTTTGCGGAAGTCTGGTGACAAATTGAATTCCCGAGGCAATATTCGCTCAGCAGAATCCATACATGGCGCTCCAGATGACTCTGCTTCTTTTGCGGTATCAAATTTGGAACCAAACAAGACTGTAACGAGCGAAGAGACGCCCGTTGCTGAGTCGAAACCAAGAGTACTCGAATCCGATGACTTGGAACTAACCAGGAAGATGGAGGTTACCGTGCCGCACATTGAAGTTATTGCCGATACGCTGCGTCGAAAATCACATCCAGAAAGTGTGCTGGTGTCCGAAGAAGAAAATGATGCCTCAACTAGCCCGTCAGCTGCCATTGCTGCGCCATCAAATGCTATAAACGAAGCAGTGTCCCGCAATCCTACAATACCTGAACAACCGTCGCCGCCGATTGTTACGACTCTGGGCGGTGACAATACCGCGCAAGAAGAATCAGCCGAGTCTCCCACGACTCCTGAACGCCGTTTTAATCATATGGACGCACACAACCTGGCAATCGTGGTGGCGCCGAACCTTTTGCGGAGCAAAGACACCAATGCGGCCAGCGCGCTAGAGGTCAGTGTTGGCATTTAGTGGAATGTTGACGAATCTAAAATTCTCGTTCAGGACAACGATCTCGTAACCAGAGTCATTGAAATCATGATACTCAATGTGGATACGCTGTTCGAGGTGCGTATCGCTGCTGTACTACCACCACCGAGTAATAACTATAGGTTCCCTCTGATCTCATTGCTGAATTCCACAAAAAGTACAAGAGCGGAAACTAATAAATGACTTAAGATTACCATTAATAAGAAGTACATGGTTGCCATGTGACCGATAAGCACCATATGAAAACTATTGTACGGGAAAAGCTACGGCTCGAACGCGCTCAGCTCGAGGTCCAGGCACTGCTTAAGCGTGACCAGGAGCGATCATTAGTATGTAGTCAGTGTCGCCGAAACGTGATACCTTATCAAGATCACAGGTCAGAAAGAGCTTGCTGACAAAAACAAAGCACGTGACCACAGACTCCAGACAGCAGCAGATATGGGCAGAGTACCGCGCAAAACTGTGCCGGCGTAGGTACGTGTAAACGTAGTCTCCGATGACGCCTGACGCGTGACCATGCAGGCATACGCTTGAAGTGGAGTTGCGCGATCTGACGCCCACCAGTAACAAGGACACTGGCGGCGACCATTCGCTTCACTCATTTCAAGACATAATCGATGAGATAAGTTTGGCGATCTACGCAGCAAATGTCCATTTCGATAACGCTCCTGAGCTGCAAAGTATCGGCCAACAGTTGAACCAGATTAGCCTTGCTTTGCAATATGAGCTCCACTACTTCGGCAACACAACGAAAGGTCTAGACGCAGAAATAGCAAGTGCTTCTGCGCAGCTCTCGATTACTCGTTCTTTGACCTCAAGCAACAAGGAGCAATATTCCGCCCCTGTATTTCTGGCAGTTAAGGAGCACGGTGCTGTGGAAAACGTGCGCGATCAGTGTCTTACGACATGGCACAGGCAAGTGGGACATAATAACCGGTAGCTGTCTATGAATAATCTTACATTATATAGGCGGTGTTCAGAACATCAACGGCAAGTCAAAGAAATGCGAGACAAGGTGGCTGCAGCACAGAAGGTCATGGCTGAATGCAATTGCTCGGTGGACTTGTTGGATATTCTTCGCGAAGAGTTTGCCTCCGTGAATACCGCAGACCGACTGACACTTATCTACGAACGTCTGACGTCTCAGTGCTGCGTGCCGCTTGAAAATGCACGTCGAGTGTGGCACGAGCATGAAAAGTACACAAGTGCTCTGAAAACTCTAACCGCGTGCACTGAAACATGGCCCAGCGCCCTCTGCAAACTGGAATCTGAGCTTGCTGGGATCATGGAGGTAGCTATTACAACCCATTTTACCATGTTCTTAAAAATTGATTTAGGCGGCAAAGTTGAAAGACGCTGTACAGGAATCGAAACGAGTAGACAATATGGCGCTGAATGCAGTGCGACAACAACAGCATCGCAACCTGGCAAAACTGCGACAAGCGGCGGAACATAAGAAATGCTACGAACAGGAGAAGCAGGCCAGGGAGGAGGAGGCGATGAAAGTTAGGTTGTCGGTTGAACAGCGGCACCGACAGCAAATTGCACTGCAGAAGAAAACGCAGATCGCAGAATATCATCTCAAGCTCGAAAAACAGCGCCTTGAAGAAAAAGCTGTCCAGGACGCCAAATTACGTGACGAAGAGGCCGCTCAGATGGCAGCAGCCGAGGTACTGTTATAACCATTTCTCTATTAGTTGTGACCGTGCAGGCAAAACGTCAGGCGGTTGAACGTCGCAACGAATTACGTCAACAACAATCCAATAAGAGACACGAAGAACAGCGCGCTCGCGACGCTGAACTGGCAATGAAGTTTGCTTCCATACTCGCAAAGTTGAAAGCTCGCGCCGAGGCGAATGTCAAGCAGTACGCAACTTGTATGATGTGTAACGTTTCTCTAACGTATGTAGTGACCCCGAACGGGTGTTACAACCTACTGCCGCATACTTGGCAGAGCAGGAACAGAACTCGTCGCTATTTGAGCCAGTTGCTGGATTCAGCGATGAGCGAGTGTGCAGCGATCCTCGATGGCGCATTGCAGACACGCTACAGCGATCAAATTTGCTGCAGAGTGAGTATGCGCGCCGCACACTTCAGGTAGTTAGACCACTGGGTACCGTCCGACGAGACACGCTGTGTTCAGACTAGATAAATCAAGTACACTAGTTGATGTACCCTGTCGCCTTAATTGAACTTATCTTCAGACGTGCAAGCTTTTAATTACGAAAACGATCCTGATTGGCTGACGATATATTAGCTTGTGCGGCATGAGCTACACAGCTTTCTTTGGGAAAAGAGAAACAAAGTAGATAGACGATGAAAACCTGGTATGCGGCGCTCATTGCGGCGCTGAGCTATGCCTGCCTCATAAATTTAGCTATGGCCAAAGTTGAATTCACTGGTCAAATCAATAGGAAACTGACCAAATATGAAAAGAATATGCTCTTGTTTTTCTCCAAGAGCCTTAAAAGAGGCGAAAGTCTCAATGATGAAAACGACTTTGGTACAATGATGTTCAATAGTGCAAAGAATGCCTGTAGCAATGCTTACAAGGGCAACAATGTATTAATTGAAAATTGCATGCGATTGTGCAATAACACGCTTCTGGTGAACTACGTGCCGCAACCAAACGATAAGGCTGAAAAACTATCAGTGTCCTGTGTGCTGCTTAACAAACCAAACAAGGAGAAGCGCAATACAAATGATGTCCGCCAACTGGACGTATGTTTTGAGGCGAGACAGCGCGACAACGAGAGTGAACGCCTATACTTTGAAGATGCGCTTGCGCCAATCTACTATGCCCCTCCGACACACGGTCCGCTACGACCACCAAGAATTGCGTTACGTCGTTACAATATTGCGCTACTGCGACCATTTCAAACTACTTTCATGCTACAACAGAACATTGAAAGTGTTTTGGTAGCGCTAGATATGGATCCACCCAACCTGATGTTTGGCGTCGCAATCGACCCAGGCTTCATGTTTATCGGCGTCAATTCTTACGAGCGAGGGGTGATCGACACCTTTCTCGGTGAATGGAACCGTCAGAATGAGGGGCGCCAACTCTACGGTTCGTACGAGCTGATTGGCCGTCACGACCGTTAGCCGACACTAACCTTAAAATAATTGCATCAGTTCAGCAACACTTAAATAAAACCACTTCATGCCTATATACGTTCTGGCCTCGTTCTTAAGATCTCTGTAAGATCATGATCTTACAGAGATCCTGCAGAGATCTTACAGAGATAAGAACTTGAATTTCTTTCTTTTGTTCTACATGAACAAAAATGCGAATGCACACACAGGTATTCTAAGAATTGCCCATTTTACTAAGCGCCACTTTCTGCATGCCCAAATAGATTGATCGACGCGCCATAATGATTAACAGCAGCCAGACTTGGCTCCTTGCGCCGCCGCCCCATCGGCCAAATCCACCCGGCTGCCACGGTCGGCGACAGGCCGCGGCTGCTCCTTGGGCAGTTTCTTGGCTATAGCGACAAATACTTCATTGACGTTTACACCGCTCTTGGCGGAAGTCTCCATGAATAGCAGCCCATTCTCCTCGCTGTACGCCTTGGACTCCTTTTACATTAAGTGAGCATATTTTGAATCACAGAGTACATGATTAAAAATACCTCTTCCGACACTGAGCGCTTGGAGCTCAAATCCAGCTTGTTGGCCACGAGTGCAATGACAATGTTGGGGTTGGCCTGTCGCTGCAACTCCTTGATCCACGATTTGGCACGAACAAATGTGTCGGGGTTAGTCAGATCGTACACCACGATGGCCGCCTGGGCTCCTGCATTTCATACGTGAGCCAGGATTACCAGTAGTCATCACAGCTGACGCACCTCGGTAGTACATGGGCGCCAGTGAGTGATATCTCTCCTGACCGGCCGTGTCCCATATCTCAAACTTTACCGTGGTGTCATCGAGGCACACCGTCTGCGTCAGAAACGCAGCACCAATAGTGCTCTCTTGATACTCGTGGAACTGGCCCTTGACGAAGCGCAGTACCAGTGATGACTTGCCGACGGCGGATTCACCTGCAGTACACTGATGAGATGATTACGTCAGCGGGCGCCGGCGACTATACGGGCGCCGCAGCGCACAGGCACGCACGCACCTAGCAGCACAAGCTTGAATTGAAACATTTTGGTGGGGGCGCCTGGTTGCTGGCGGGGTGCGCCGGCCACAGACGACATTGTATGTGATGTGTGAGTGATTGTGCGTTGATGTGTTGATGTGTTGAGTCGGTGTGCGCGTGTGTCGATTACAACTCGGAATACAAGCGGGATGACGCTAAGCGCAATGCGGGATAATCACACGGCAGACTAGATGCGACAAATGTCAGCGGGAGAGCAGGCGGTGTGTGTGGCGTGCGGGGCGTTGGCGTGCGCGCTGCCAAATTGTGTGCGACGTTGTAAAAGTGCGCACAAACGAGTGGCGGTGAGGGAATCAGCTGGCCCGTCGCTGATTGGCTGCTTGGCGCCTCCTCGTTTTATCTTCTTCGTCGTGATATTGCATTGTGTTATGCCTCATCTTTGTATCGTGGTGTTCTGTGGGCCTTTTTATGCGGTGGGTTTACCTTCTTGGTACAGTGATGTCGTGCACCTCCTTTCTTTAGGGTGTGCTTGAAACAAGAATGAGGTTTCTGTGCCATGTTATATGATAGCACAGATTGTGTAGGCAGCTGTTATTGCCGCACATTTTACTACGCTGAGGAACGTGTCAGTGTCTACTATATGTCTAGTATTGCGCAATCAGATGCATGTCTCGCACACGGTTCTTAAACGGAAGGAATAACATTAGATGGCCAACACTTCAAACACTCATTAAACATAATCAACATCGACTCGATCCTTTACTTTTTGATGTGTGCATCAGGCTTTCCATACAAGTAGACGGCAAATATAACCACAGTGGCGCCGACGGTGAATTGCATCGTGGGTCTAAAGTCAAACAAAATGGCCGACAAGACACCGCTGACGATGATGGAGACGCTGGTGGCAAATCCCTTCAGAATGTTGTCTGCGTACTTCACCACAATCGCCACAATGAGTCCGCCGATCGCCTGGTTGAGCACCACAAGCCACGCTAAAAAGTTGTAGCCATGCAGCAGACCGTGCTGGCTGATCTGCGCGCCGTCGTTCATCAGCATGCCCACCAACGAGAAGATCGTGCCAAACAGTCCCAGCTGTATATTCCTAACCCACAGATCCGCGTTGGAGCGTTTGAGCATCCGTTCAAAGTACACTCCGGCAAATCCAGACGACATGCACGCCAGCGCAACAGCCAGCAAGCCCAGGAATGAGCTCTGCTTGGTGACAGTTGCCCGCGGCAGTGCCGATTCTTTGGCAGCTGTGGCAACGGGCTGCGTGACCAAAACCTTTTCTACCGACGGAGGCGGTTCCAAGTCCAGCGCGACTACAGATTTCCGCCGTGGAGGTGACAGCAGCGAGGGCGGTGCTCCGTCTACGGAATCTTTGCCGCTGGCCTGTTGCGCAAATATATCGTCCAACTCATCGGCGCCGAGCGCGTTCTCCGCAGACGGAATCTTTAACAACATTTCATCGTCATGATTAGTTTCACCGCGTAGTTGACTATTCTGCATTGGTGTCTTTGCGGCCTAGAAAGGTAAATTGAGACTTACGTGCAATATGAATAGATTAGGTAGCGTACCGTGAAAGGTTGAGGTGGCGGAGCAGGAGGCGACGAAGAAGACTGCAGTTGGACCAGAGCCACACCAATGACCAGCAACAGAAGCGAAAACCACTTGATGTTGGTGAGAGAGCGGCCAAGCATCGCCACCGAGAACAGCGCCGTGGTCAGTATCTTGACCTGGTAGGTGATTTGAAAGGTGGCCACGTCCAGATTCGTCAGCGCCACAAAGAGCAAATTGTTCTGCACGGCGTACAGCGCCGACGGCACCATCATCTTCAGCGTCTCGCGCGGATCGCCCAAGATCTCTCTCCGCAGCGTCCACATCAGCTTGTCCATGCTGCGCCCCTTGGAGATGAAGAGCAGCTGGACGCACGTGGCCAACTTTATCAGCTCCATGAAGAATACGGCGGTGGATGCAATATACATGGGGCCTGGTATGTAATGTAAGACTGGCTATGTAAACCACCTTATAAACCACTTTAACATACCGGCAACGGTGCGCGTGTACCGCATCAACAGTACCAGAGAACTATTTTGCACCACCAGAATAATCAGTGCCCAGTACTTGACAGGCAGACCAAGCAGCACGGCATAGTCGGTACTGGCTGCGGCAGAAGTAGTACCGGACGCGACAACTCTATCCATGGAGCCATGGGGACTTGCACTGCCAATTGATGATATTGGGAGTGGATAGGCGCGGGCGGCGGAGTGCGGGAGAAGCGACGGCGAGTCATCTGGTGAGATGCAGAGCGGCAATGGACCGGCAGATGAGGAGGAAGCAGCGGATAGTGGCGGGCCGGGCGAGAAGAGCGCGTGTTGAGCCGCGGAATCCGCGCTACCGGCGTGGAACGAGAGCGAGGCGTCCAGCCGGTGCGGCCGGCTCACTGTGCCCAGAGGAGACACGGTGGTAGACTGTTGTTGATGTTGTTGCTCCACGGACGACGAGGACGACGACATGGACAGGGAGCGTTGTTTCGGCCCGCGGTAGCTATTGCCGTGGTGAATGACGGATGCGTCGCCGCTGTGCTTGTGCAGAGTCTGTGGCGAGTAGGTGGGCAGGCGTAGGATGGGCGGCTGGGACTGCAGCAACGATGGCGGCATGCCGAGTAGTAGCGGAGGCAGCGCGCGTGGGCAAAGGGCGAGCGGAGGCAGAAGGCAGAAGGCGGAGGCAAAGAGGCGACAAATACACTGCAAGGCACCGCAAAAAGTTTAAGTGACAAATGCAAATGACCACCGCTGACAAATAAATTCACTCCGCTCGTCCAATGGCGAACTGGTGGCGGCGCCATATCGTGTATATGTAGTAGCAAATCAGAGTCGGTACATGCTGTGTTGGGTGTACTTTTGCTGCGGTTACAACTTGCATTATAGGCGCGTTAGTTGTACAAGCGGGTAAAGCATGTAGATAGTACGGCGAATGTAATTGGACCAAGACGCTTAACAGTTCAAGACAACAAGAATCATTCACGTTTATAACGGCTTCCGTTTCAAAGTTGAATAAAGTATGTCGATTTGCTACATAATCAGCTTGCGAGTCTCATAGGATATGATAATATCCTGCAAGGTTACAAGATAAGACTACATAACCATGTCTACGAGGAAGCTGGGCAAATCAGCAACAAGACAGCGCAGGATATCTTCTACGGACGGTCATTAGTGGCTTCGCGTCTCCTAAGAATACTTGTATACTGAACATGCGTCTTAAGAATACTTGTATACTGGACATGTACAACAAGTCTGTATAATAATCTGTTTATAATGGATATGTAAATTCATATCCTTTTGATGGCTGCGTATGGAATCTTTGGCGTAACAGCGTCATGACCGACCGATGAGTTGGATACATAACCAACCAATCCACCCAATCTGGCCGCACAAATGGTCGCTGCCAGTGCAAACGCCGCTTCGGGTGGCGCCACTGCCGCCGCTACCACCGGAAATGCCAAGACGTCCACCGGTGCCGATAGCGGTAGCAGCGTGCTGACCTCTTTTGACACTCAGCACGAGGATATGCTGGTGAGCTTTGATTGTATACAGAGATATCCGCAGTGCCGGCATTGACACGGCCACATTGCACGCAGCATGACGCCCAGCTGGACTACTATGGCAAGCGGTTGGCCACCTGCTCATCTGACCGCACAATCCGCATTCACGAGGTGGAGGCGTCGGCTGGGAGTGGCGGCGCCGAGAGTGCTGCGACCGCCACCCACACACTCAGCGCCACACTCAAGGGGCACGTTGTGGGACTGTCTGCTAATGCAACTGACCATCAGACACGAGGGACCCGTGTGGCAGGTGGCGTGGGCTCATCCCAAGTACGGCCATGTACTGGCCTCTTGCTCGTACGACGGCAAGGTACTCCTGTGGAAACAAGAGGCCCTGACTGCGCCCTGGTCCATTGTGTATGAGCACCGTGTGCACACTGCCAGCGGTGCGTATTACAATATTGCAGGTGATATCTTAACTTTTAGTCAACTCGATTGCGTGGTCACCGCACGAGTGGGGCCTGTCGCTGGCGTGCGGCTCCTCTGACGGCAAGGTCAGCATTCTGTCACTGAAGGAGGATGGCAGTTGGGCGGTGGAGGCGGATTTTATCGCGCACCAAATCGGTTGCAACACCGTCAGTTGGTCACCGTCAGCGCAGCCTGGGTCGCTGATAACGGTGGCCGGCGGTGGCGGTAGTGGTAATGGCGGTCAGCCTCTGTACGCTCAGAAGCGGTTGGCCACCGGTGGATCCGACAACCTCATCAAGATTTGGCGATGCGGTGCTGATGGAGCGGTGTGGCAACCTCAGCCTGAGCACGTGCTGGACGGCCACACTGACTGGGTGCGCGACGTGGCCTGGGCGCCCAACATTGGTTTGCCGTGCCAGTACCTGGCCAGCTGCTCGCAGGTAGTGTTCTTTGCTACTTGCATTATAAACTTATTGACTAGTAAGGATCGCACCGCCATTATTTGGATGCAAGAGACAGAGGGCGGTCAGTGGACGCAACAACCCCTTCGCGCGGACAAGTTCCCGGAGGCACTGTGGCGTGTGAGCTGGTCTGTCGCGGGAAATCTACTTGCAGTATCGGGCGGCGATAACAAGGTGACTCTGTGGAAGCAGAACTTGGACGGCCAGTGGGAGGTAGTCCACATTCAGTGCTATGCTACATGTAATATGATGCTATGATTTTATAGGACTAGTATATAAGTATCGTGTATGTATTTCAACATTTCTAATTCTTCATAGTGTGTGACAGAGATGGAAGACGTTGGCAGTGGCGGCGGCGCATACAACGCCGTGCAATAATATCGGAGTACTAGTTCGAAATAAACTTGTCACTCGCAAATTAAGACCGTCCAATGAAACCTTCATGGCACTGACATATTTAACGCGGCGAGCATTACGCGTAGCGAGTGAACAGCAACACAATATAACAAGTCATAGTTATGCAGTACATATATATATATTTGCTGCTGGTACTCAAAGAGAACATACATTTCTCACATGGTCCGGGAAGATATTGCAGATACTACGTTGCTGTGGCGTCAGTTCTGCGAATGCCGCCCACTACGATTCATGCAGTGGCCAGTGGCGGTGGACGCGCTATCCGACTCTGCGCGATACTGGTGTGACCGCGCGGCGACAACGACATATCTGCCATCCCGGCCGCACGTGCAGGCATTTTTGCGCGCGCTGATCGGCCGGCTGGAGGCGCGTGGGATCGCGCTGGATGAGCGTCTGTGCGCCGCATACATGCACGTGGCGGGCATAGAGACACCGCCGTCGGTCCAGTCACCGTTCCGCGCCACTGTCCAGTTTGGATACACGTACTATGCGCTGGGAAGCATTAGAAGTGATGCTGCCGACAAGGGGGGCATGCACTCTGACGTGGACTGGGACGTGGATGAGGACGGAGGGTTCGTGATCAGGCAGGAGCCGAGCCAGCTGCTGGTGGACGGTAGCACAGGTCATCGTACGTGGGCGGCCGCCCTGCTCTGTGCCGAGTGGCTGCGGCGGCAACATTGCGATCTGATACCGCGCGGCGCCCGGGTCCTGGAACTGGGCAGCGGCGCCGGCATGGTGGGATGCGTGTTGGCGCGCTACACCCGCGCCGCCCATGTCATCCTAAGTGATGGGGATGCGGGGGTCGTGCAGCGCTTGTGGCACAATGTGTCGCTGCTCCACGG
Source organism: Aphelidium insulamus (assembly GCA_036784855.1). Taxonomy (NCBI): domain Eukaryota; kingdom Fungi; phylum Aphelidiomycota; class Aphelidea; family Aphelidiaceae; genus Aphelidium; species Aphelidium insulamus. Next base: position 32,446 of record JAZDSV010000032.1, on the reverse strand, counting down.
GGCCGTCCCCGATGACAGTGTGGCGCGCAGGGCTCTACTAGAGTCAGGCACCGCCGGCAAGGACTCCGTGTCACGGACCGTGGTGGACGTGTGCCACGTGCGATGGGAGGACAGCGACGCACTGCTGGACACTTTGCCGCGGTATGCGCGCCCACATCCAGGCAGCAGCAAGCATCGACCGCTACCACCAGATGACAGGCGTGTGGACGTGGTGGTGGCCACGGACTGCGCCTACGACCCGGAGCCGGTTCGCCATCTAGTGCAGGCCATATGTCACGGAGTGTTCCGGCACTGTCCCGCCGCGGTGTGCCTGCTGGCCGTCGCTTGCCGCCAGCCGGAAACCTACGCCATCCTGATGGAGGAGCTGCAAGCACGGCACGGCTGCGCTGTGGAGTGTGTGCAGCCACCGCCCCCAGACTCACTGTACCTGCACCACGACTACACCGAAGCAGTCAAGCTGCTCATTGTCCGCCCCGGCACTGTGTCAGGCGTCTGTTCCGTGGATACAGGCACATAGACATATGTATGGTGGCTCAAAGAGTGTGGCATTTCGTGAATGTATTTATTTTCCGGCGGCGGCGGCGAGAGACGTGAAGCGCCGGCATGTCAGAGTTTTGTGGTCCTTGGTGCAGCCGTACACCTTGTTGGAGCTGGGCGTGCACTTTGTCTTGCAGTCGGACGATTCGCACTGGTTGTAGGTGATGGTGCCGTCGTCGTTGCACTGGGCAGCCATGTACGCATCGCCGGTGCCAATGCGGAAACAGGTGCCATCGGCAATCAGTGCGATGGCCTGCTGCACGTGGCCGTACTTGCACTTGTCCTTATCGGCGGCATCAGGGATTTCGTCATAGACACGCATCATGGCGTACGGTTTGGCGGACAGTTTCTTCACCGGCGCGTAGCTGGAGCCGCTCTCTTTGGGTGCGCAGTCCACCGTGTAGCGAAAGTTGCCATTCTTTTTGCACTTTACACTGCATTCACTGCTCAACTCTGCCTCCTTTGACCACGTCTTGTAGTCCATCATCAGCACCGGTCCGGAACAGTCGGTGTCGTCTGACGCGTACAGCGTCGTGGTGATTGTCTTGGTGGCGGAGACTGTGCACGCGGCCACGGCGATAATGCAGGCAAGAATCTCTTTGGTAAAGTGCATTGCTGTTCACAGAGTGTAGTGGTTTAGATATCGCTGATATAGATATAGATATATGTGTGTTCTCTGCGATGTGCTGGGCATCCGTAAGCAGTCGTCGCGGTATTTATCTCTCGACGCCGGCCATGTAACGTTGCACAAGCATTTTGGTGTTACGTGCACACGATTGGCCGTGGCTGTTTCATAAAATATTGCGGTTACACGGCGCGTTTGACCTGCTTGGTAAACCTTTGGTGCTGCCTTGCTTTGTTAGCACTTATGTACATTTTTTTTTTGGGTGAAAAATTAATTTTATTTACAATTAAATTGGCAGACCAGAACGTCCCAGCTGGCGAGTTCGATCAACAATGGCCTGACCAATTTGCTGCATTGTGATTTGTACATTTGTACATTTGTTTGCATGACTGTACACAAGGCTCTCGTAGTATGTAGGCAGAAATGCACAAATAATTAATAAACTACATTTGTGTTGGGACAAAGAAAATCATTCATTGACACACCACATATGTCTCGTTCGCTTAACGGCCAGCACCACACCGAGGACAGGACATCAAGTTGTTAGTCATCGCGTAGTTTGGTGGTGGCGCTGGTGTCGGCGGCCTGCAGTTCCGCGACCAGTTTCTCCATCTGTCGCACAACGCGCTGCCTCACCGCCGGCTCTGCCCCCTCAAATGCACCGCAAGCTATGCGTTCGTGGGCATCCACGGCGCGCCCCACCTCGTCCACGGTACGAGACAAGAGTTGCACCTGACCCGGCACGCCCATCTGCTCATCGTACTCGGCGTTGATGGCACTCATGGGCACGCCACCATTACTAGTATTGTGTCCAGCAGCCATGGTGACACGCCGGCCAGCAAGCGTTGCAGCCAGCACCGGGTACCACAGCGGTGTCAGCTGCGACAGCGCCATCGACAACGAGATGAACAGCTGGCGGGCATAGTTTACGCGTTCGCGAACAGTGATGGCACCGCCGCCAAGCAGGTAGGATACGAGTGCAGGGGACTTGACGGACCCCGTGACCAGGCCCAGCTCGTACGACGCCAGCGCCAGCAGCCCCAGCCAGCGCCAGTACGGCGACAATGCAGAGGTACTAGATGACGGCGACTGCTGGCCCTTCTTGCCCCGGCCCGACATCATTTGGTGCAGCAGCATAAACACACCAAAGCTGACGTAGAAGCCGGCCTGACGCAGCAGGCCAGTGTAGAAAAAGTCTGCAAACGTCTTGCAGTTCTGGCAGTCGTCCACCTCGCCGAACGCATCGTACACGCGCCGCTTCATCGGGTGGTTCAGTGTTTCGTACGCCTTGCGTATCAGCTGGAACGTCTCCTCCGCCTCCGTCGAGGGGTTCTTGTCTGGGTGGAAGCGGAGCGAGAGGCGCCGGAATGCCGACTTCATCTGGCGCTGGTCAAAGTCGGTGCCGCTGGACACGCCCAGCCGCGTGTAGTAGCTGGGCGAGCGGAACGCGTCATTTGCCGTGGGAGATGCAGACGTGGAAGCAGTGGTGGTGGCGGCGGAAGAGGAGAGGAACGACTCGGCCGCCAAATAGGCAACAATGACCAGTGTAAACACGTAGCGATAGTTGCGTTCGTGCGCGTACTGAGAGGACGGTGCCGGCGCGGTGCCTCTTCCACCCCGGCGACACCGGCCGCAGCACATGCGCCACACGCGCAGAATCACCGCCGTTGCAATGGGCGGCACAAACAGCCATGCCAGCAGGCGTAGAATCTGCTCTGCCTCCGAGGACGACGACGACGCGGCCAACATAAATTTCTTCTTTTCTTCTTTCAGTGAGCTGTTCGATGCAAGCCGACGCGCGCGCTGATTTTGTGAGCGCGCGATCGCGATCCAGCCAGCCAATGATGAAACGTCTGGCAGCGATCGCGCACTTAAATATGCTGTATGCACCACGGGCCATTATATCGTCAACCTGCGCCAAACAGGTGTGTGCATAGCACCACCACTTTACTGTGACTGAGCGAGTATATATGCACAACACGTCTGTCCGACGCTGACGTGTCACTTGGAACTAAAGAGCGGCGCACAGAAGTCACACTTCTTACGCCTTGGTGCGATAAACGGGCACGGCACTGAAATGACGCAGACGATAATCCTTTAGTATGTCCTGTTAGTATGATATGGATAATCCTAAGTTAGTCAAAAACCCCGATGACCTTATTCTGACTTCCTTGATCAAGGTTTACAATTAGCAGTTTGCAAAGAGAAAGCTGGTCTATTACATACATCGAAAAGTTCATCGGCACCAAAAACACTCAGCCTTGGTGCACACTACGGCTACGACGCCGTTGATGCGTGGCTGACCTTTCCGGCTATATCTTATATATAAATATAAGGCTAAGGAAAGATATTTTGCCTTGAGGCTCTCACAAGTGTGAATTTGGTTAGCCATTGTTTTAATTTTGTCAAACTATCCAATTGAATAAAAGGACCATGCGACAGATCCATACATAGATATAGTGCAAGCAATAATTTCTCAATATTTTTTTGAAGTATACTCGCTTTATTGTCTCGATAGCCATCCGGCAAGGCGGCACACAAGCACCATCACGACGTTTACAAGAACGTAGACGGGCGGTGGGCAATGAAGGTGGACTTTTGGCTGCGGGTGGGGGCGCGAATGACACGGTGCGGCAGCGGGAATCGAAGCTTGCTGTCGATCAGCTGCTTGACGTGTGGGCGACGAGCGTCGGCTCCCTTGATCTCACCGACGCGAATGATGTGAATAGATCGGAAGCGAGCACGGTGACGCGACGCCATCTCCTGGTCTGCATTTACATTGTGTTAGTTCATGCGCGACAACATCGATGGGGCGAGCGTACAGCAGGTGGTGACGGCGCTGGTTCGGGACACGGCACGGTACTCCTTGTACATGTTGTGCGTTCCGGAGCGCGAGTCGTATCGCAGCCAGATACCATAGTTCTTCACCACGGTAGGCTTCTTCTCAAAGATCTAGACGCACAGATATAAGAGATCGGTAATACCCACCAGCGTGCAGGCAAACCTCGTTGACCGAGATGATCTCGCCGTTGGCCTTCTTGACACGCTTCATCTTCTTCAGGAAGTACCAGAAACGGCTCTTGGCCACAATGTCATTGGGCGCAAAGAGACGCATGCGGTAGATCTTTGGCTGCGGCGTGGTCGCCGAGGGCAACATGCGGCCCAGCACCTGGTACTCGTGCAGCTACACACATACGCATCAGTATCGGCAGAACACAGCCTACATGCCGCTACGTACGCGAACGGCTTCCATTGCGTGTATGTGCGGTGGGTGCAAGGTGGATGGGTGCAGTGTGGTCAAGTGGGGTTGCCTGCCAGCATTGACCTTAGCGGTTCCACCAATCACATTCCGTGTAATGCACATACTATAGCAACATGGCCATGCTGAATCTTCAGGTATATAAAGCGCAATGTCGGTCAATGATGAAAATGACGATGACGCGCAGTATCGACAGCATATGGGCACTGTGAGCGCTTTGCTGGCCAAAGAAGCTAAACATCTTAGCCAATTTCATGTGGAGAAGCTGGAACGAGAATGCGGTCGCAATTGGGTACGCACAACTTGCAAATATTCACTTGTTCAACGCATTGCACAGGACATATTCTATAAGCGCAACACGACCAATTTTTTTCGCGATAGACACTGGACTGAGCGAGAGTTTTGCGAGTTGGGCGATGACCCGAATTTTGAAGGTCGAACGCGCAATTTATTGGAGGTTGGATGCGGCGTCGGCAATTTCATCTGGCCACTGGTGGCCAAGGCTGACAAGGAGGATGATGCCTCAGATAGCCCGTGCGTAAAGCGCAACTTTTTTGTTTATGCTTGTGACTTGTCGCGACGAGCAATTGAATTTGTGCGTTCCCATGCATCGTTTGATGCTTCGCGCATTAAAGCTTTCGTGTGCGATATCACACTACAGAGCACAAGCAACTGCGATGGAAGTGCGGCCAACACATCACAATTGCTGACAGAGGCTGTTCCGTGTGGAGTCATTGACATTGCGAGTTGCATTTTTGTACTGAGCGCGATTCCTCTGTCTCGTGTGGAGCTGGCCGTTCAAAACTTACATGCAGTCATGAGGTCTGGTGCAATAGTGCTCTTTCGCGACTATGCAATTGGAGACCTAGCTCAAATCCGATTTCATACATCTGATGACCGCAAAATGCTGGAGCCGGGCGTGTATGCGCGTCATGATGGAACGCTATCCAGCTTTTTTGACAAGAGTAAGGATTGCAGGATGACATTGCAGTCGCGTTAAATTCTTCACAGAATCGTGCCGAGCCATCTTTGAAAGTGCTGGTTTTCGGTGCATTGAAATGTGTTACGTGTTCAAACGCGTAGAAAACAGAAAGAACATGGATATCATGGACAGAGTATTTTTGCAGGCAAAGTTTATGAAATAGATTACGTCGATATGGAAAACGACGACTGACTTCTTTTCCGGTTTTGCGTTGCCGCTGAAAACACTTCCTTGGCAAGTGCTGGAACTCCCCCCGCTGGTCTCAAACTAGATGGTGTTGTCATTTGTCGCTGTGTGCCATTTGGTGCTGACTCTGGCATCTTGGCGCCAAATCCATATATATCGTTGATCTGTATAACAGTTAGTCTGTAGAGGAGGCGGAATGTATCTTGCTATCACCTGCAGTTTAACGCTCTTATTATCCATGATGTTTCGCTGACCAAAGTGCTTTTAGATGCTCTTTATTGAGATTATGCATAATGTCACACAATGTTGCGTAGCCAATCATTTTGGGTCATAGTCGCCGGGCGCGCCACAGCAAGTCGCGACGAAGTACGACCGAGTTCCGGCTATGCCCTGCCCCCGATGCCACAGTGACATTTTGCGTCGGTATTTCAGTATCTAGATGAGTTGGATCGACCAACTTTTCGTCATCACTCGGCTGACTTCCGCGCACAGAAAAGTTCTGAGTCTCGGGACTGACAAATTCTCGCTGTCGCGGCGGATAACTCAACTCAAACAATCCCTCGCCCGACACTATTGACCCGACAACAAAGTCATTCTCTTCTCCGTAAGAGTCAAAACGCTTGAACAATCGTTAATAATAACGCGAGTATTCTGAACAAGTTGTTCGGAACAATTCTTACCGTGTCCATTTGGCTGAACCGGAGTTCAACTTGCTCCGTGTCCATATTTTTTGCCGCATGGGTTTCAAACGAATCATCGTATACATCGTGAACTTTTGGGCGAACGCTGGCAGCTACCTCCGCATCTGCTTGGTCAATTTTGATCTCTTCCGCATCAGGTTTCTCCGCCGATACGGTTTGACAATTCATATCACCCGCGACAGGTACTGCGTGATCACCATCTGTTTGAACGTGTTGCGATTGCTGACTACATTGCGGTGGTCGTATCGGAAGCTCAGCTGGAATATTGGTTGCATCTTGCGATAGAAATTTTCGTTCAGAAAATGCCAATTTGCTGCCGTGATCTGTTGGTAAGTGCACAATATAACATACAAGTGACACTCTGCAAATATACCCGCTGAAGACTTTTTGCCCTTATTGAATATTCCGAGCCTTGAAGAGCCCAGCCTTTCATGTGCAGGTATATTGGTCATATCTTGCAATGCCTGTGGCGTTAAGGGTGCGTCAAAGTGATCCATGCATACCTTTCTTTTCGTAATATCGAGATTCGGCATACTTCCCTGGTTGACGGGAGATTTTTTGCGACGACGTCGTGCCGCTTTTGTGCGGTCTTCAGTTCTGCGAAATGTGTAATGCGAGTCCATCCTAATGTAATAATAATATGCCAGCCAACGCACTCAAGGATGGCAGCCAAAGGTTTTGATATATCATCGGTGATACCAATCGTATTTCCGATCTGTGACACGCTATCAGTAGGGAAAATCAGCGAGCCACTGTCGCTCGGCTTGTTTCGACGACTGGCCATAGGTCTGTCGCGTCAACTCAGAGTGATAAAAGTGTAGATACCGCTTTTTTGAATAAGTGATCAATCCGCTGCAGCCATTCTTGTCTCGCATTCGACTTACGGTACTGCTAGCCGACCTTGGGGCGGTAGGAGATGCATCGATCGTGTCCTGCGGCACCGGGACAATCATTTGCCGGGCGGACAGTAGGCGCGTCTGTTCCGCGACAAACTGCTGCACGCGAGACTTGGTATGCCGACGTCGGCTGGCCGGCGAGCAGTCCACACTGTCACCGGCACGTTGCGAGTGTCGACGCAGCGCGTCCATTGTCAGTGCAGATATTGACACGGCACAATCGCAGACAAAAAATCAGGGTTGTGCAACTTTGTACAAGCAAGCAATTCGACAGTGTATTAGACAGCAATGCTTTTAAACAAGCGCGATTGCAACTGCCAGCAACACTGCCACGGCAGCTAGCACATATGGCACAAGGTTCCGCGACGAGGTTGCTACAAAAATGTTGGTGGTTCCACCATACGTATTGCCATCGTCACCGGTGGAGTTTTTTGATTTAGGGACCTCGTCCGGCACATAGTCGCACGTGATCACTTCACCATTGAGCAGGCGCCGAAAGTAAGTGCCATAAGAGATTCCCAGGTTCTTGCACGGATGGGAGAGAAACTCGCCGCTTCCTTCCCAGAACCCGACTCCAGTCAAGGCAGGAACGGCTTGCAGCTTCTCAATTACTTGTTCCGAGATCAGCTGTTCGGCCGTGATGTAGTCACCGGGCGCACCGCCAACCCAACCATTACTGGACGACGGCAATGTCAACGTAAGGGGCCGATTTTGAGTCATGGCCCAGTCGGACCACTTTGACAGTGTTGAGTAGAAAAAGTCGGCGTGGTTGTAGGAGCAGTCCGTCGAGTAGCGGAAGTGAGCATTGACCACGTCAAAGGCCGGCGGGCTCTGCAAAAACATGGTATTCGGGAACTGTGGGCCAAACACCGCGTCTGGAAAACTGCATCTCGGAGATGCTACATCCGTCATCTTAATATCAGATGTTAACCTAGTATCAGCACTAACCCATAAGCGTGTATGGAGTGGAAGCAGCGTCAATAATCTTGCGGAATTCCTTGGCCATGGCTGCTGTACCGTTCACAACGTTATTGTGCAGCACTAAATCGACACCGTCCAGCACAACACCGGCGCCAAACGGACGATCGCCATTGCCGCCGAGAAACATATTCCAAATGTTCTGAGCAAACCTGATGCCATCCGAGTCGCTCGAAAGAGTGCTTGTCAACGGTTCTATGCAAGAATTATGGATAGATAAATGTAGCAACCATCTACGTACGGATGCCGATTAAAACTTTGCGCCCCAGCGCCTGGCAGGTCTTGATGTCGTCACCAATGTCGGGACAGTTCAGCATCACCAATTTCTGCCGGTTCTTGTAGAGCGGATCGTTCAGGCTGGCCGAGTAGAATGGCTTCTTGCAGTGTGTGCTATAGTCCACACCCGGCATATCGTTGGTGGAGAAGTATGTCATCACAAACGAGACGACAACAGTGTCGTGGTCGGTGAGCTTGCACATTGTGGCCAGCGACGGCTCCTGGCGTTTTGCATCGCCACTATACTGGTTGATTCCTAGGCGGTTCTGACCCCAGTACAGAATGGAGCGATAGGTTTTGCCAGTGGCTGCACATCATTGTTGAATGGGGTTACAGAACACAGATGGACAGTGTATACCCGCGCGGCGAATACGTCCAGGCGATATGGTGTCAAGTAGGCCAGTGTAGTACAGGGCGACTACGGCGCACACCACCACCGACACACGGAACAGGTTGATCTTTATCATGGTCGGGACAGAAGACTAACGGAACTTTTGACTCAGCACTCAAACAGCAGACAACGATGTATGATGTAAATGCGTCTATTGTGTTACAAGTCGGCGGTGGTGCCCAGTTTCTCAAACAGGGCGCCAATTTCAGCTATTATGGCACCATCCTGTTCTTGGAACGGCACAGATGCATCTGGGATTGCAAACTTCGCGTCCAGAAGCGTTGCGATGTCTCCAGAAACCTTGGCAGCTTTGGAACTGTGTTGCCGCGCCAATTCAAGCAGTTTCTCGGTGTTTGTGAGCCATAATGAAGTAGCATTTCTGCGTAATATTGTTTAAGTAACCATCTTCGACATGGAAGCATTATAACTTACTGCAAGCTTGTATCGAGGCTTTCATTGGCCAGGTTTAGCACGGGTGATGGAATATCGGTGAGCAGTCCGGACAGCAGCTTCAATTGCGCCTGCCAGTCAGAATTTATGCGCAGCAACTCTGTGACGCTGTCTGTCCACTCGGCCTTCTTGTTAATCCCGCCATCCACAGTGTCTATCAGCCATTCCACGGCGGTGCGCCTTATGCGTTCCGTTTCTGCGGCAGTCAAGTCAACATTTTATCAACAAGAGTTAGCTGTTCAAGTACCCTCTCGTTGCAACGCCAAGTCGGACGTCATCTGTGTGTGCAACTCGTACGTGACCGTCTCCAGCGCTTCGAGGGTGTCATCTCCGGCTTCTTTAGTGATCGCGAGGCGTATCGAGTTGGTCACTGTCGAGAGATCGCCCATCCAGCGCGTGAACGAGTTTTTCAACATGGACGACTCCATTTCGGTAAGTGGCTCATCCGTGCTGCTTGAGGTGATAAACGTCTGTCGATCTTCGATCTGGTTTGCCACGGCGGTTATCGTGGCATTCATCTTGTCATCGCCACACACGCGCGTCCAGGCGCCCTGGATCCAGTCTGCCAGCTGTTGGTGGAGGCGCTCCAGTTTGGACGCATAATCAGTGTGCATGGTGCGGCCATCTGTTCCGTTCGCAGACCATTTGTCGCACCGTGTCATCAGCGACTTGAATCTGGTCTCGTATCGCTCCCACTGCGTCTCCAGCAATATCTTGCGATCGCTTTGCCACTCGGCAGCGTGTGCACTGGCCCGCTGTAGCATACAGCTCTCCAGTTCGGCAAACCAGTTGGTGAATGACTGTACCAGCGCCAGCTTGTCGGCTAAACTCAACGTGATCAGTATGGGATTTGAGGAGGAGGAAGAGGAAGAGGAGGCGCCATTTGTGGACGCCGAAGCCGCTCCGAAAAACTCTGCCAAGCACCGCCGAATGTGACTGAGCACTTCGGACAGGATCTTGAGTCGACGTTGCTCCTCCGCGGCGACATGTCTGCTGACTCGCCGATAGGTGTCGCGCCACTCGCAGAAACTCTGCTCCACATCACACCACGAACTGTGAGCGGCCGTCGACACCTGGCGCAATATGTCGTTGAAGGAGTCAGTGCGCACCTCGACACACCGCGACAAATCATGCACCATGGAGGACCAGCCCAGCTGGCGGCTGATCATCGTGGACAACTTCAATGACCGCAGCATCCACCGGTTCTGCTCGAGTGCGGCGCCACGCAGCTGCTCCTCCAACAACAGTTTTTGCGCCTTGTGCGCATGACATAGTCGATTCTCGGTGTCTGCACTGGCCAGGACGCGCTCTTGTATGCCATGTGAGAGCACAAAAGTCTCCAGCTTTGAGAGGGATGGGTTGCTGGGCTTGTAGAGGTGTTCGCAGTGCAGCATCATCTGCGCCAGCGTGTCTCCCGTAAGTGAGAGTTCTTGCATTAGACGCTTGATGATGACGCGGTCCGCCGTGGACTGATGGTAGACGGTGGTGACTTGTTGCAGTGCGCGCTTGAACAGCAGTGCGTATCGCTGCCGAACCGTTTGCAGCACATTGCCACGCTCGGTGGTGTGCGACGTGACCTGGCGAATCAACTCTGACAGCACCTGGTCATACACCGCTTGCTCTTGTTCCGCCACTTCCGCCAGTGTCTCCAGCGGATTTCGACCATTGTTGGAGTCGGCGGGCAGTTTGGCCAACAACTTTTGCATCTGCAGCTGTAGTGATATGGCGTCCTTTCGCGTCGCCGCCTTCACTCCGTACACATCCGTGGTACCATCATCCTACAAATATTGCAGTATACTCAAGATATAGCATAGGCGCACAACAAGATATGTACCTGCGCAAGATTTGGACGGCTTGAAGAAGCGGTGGCCTGCTGTGTCTTGGAATCGGGTTCGGACGGCGGTCGCGTGTCGACAGTCTTGCGCGAGGTGTGCGGCCGTGATTTGACAACAACATCCGCGTCAATGGGTATCAGGGTGGCCGCGCTCTTCTTCAACGCGCCAATAGATTGCCGCAGTGTCGCCACTTCACTGTTCACCGTCTCTGCTTCCCACTGTTCCAACTCTAGCAGCAGACTCTCTGGTATGTGTGAGGATGCCATTGCACTTTTTTTGGGTGAGGCGAGAGAGTTTGTCGGCGCCGTTGAACAAACTTGCAGACACTTTTTGTCTGTACATACATATGTATCGATATTAATCGTACATAGGGACAGATACATGCATGCAGATATGAATACTTTACATATACGTATGAATCAGAAGAATACGCCCATAATTAAATTCCCATAATTAACAATTCTGCCAGTCAGATGACCATCAGCGCTGTTTCAGATCGGCCGGGCACAACAACAACAATAACACAACAAATCTCTCAACACACCGCGCCGCTCCAACCCGCAATGGCCGCGAGTAGCAGCAACGCGGTTGCGCACACGGGAGACACTGCATCATCTGATGAAAATACACCGCCCAGTGTCAACGCCGGACGGAGCGCTCAGACCCTGGCCCATAGCGACAGGCAACTGCTTGGGCTTGGGCTTGACGGCGGCAAGCACACGGCAGCATCCTTGCCCCCGTCCAAAGACGGCGCCAATGGTCGCGACACAGCGAGGCAGCAGCGGATACGGCGTGTGAAGGAAAAGTTGACAGATGCGCGAGAGACCGCGCTCGGGCACCTCACAATGGACGCCAAGCTGGCTGTCAGGGAAGCCCGGCACAATTCCTGTCAATATTGTATTGGCTGCAGCGCCGTATTCATCGTCGTGGTTCTAGTGTCCATACTCATGACAAGTACGCTCACCTTATAAACCATATCATGCGGTACTAATATGTATTGACAGTATTGATATACTCGCCCGTGGTGTTTTTAACATTGGCGGAGAATTCTGCCGGCCAGCTCGATCTGGTACTGTCGGTGCCGGCGAATGACGGCTCGCAGCGTCTAAACTATACGTCAGTGGCAACTAATCTCGAGGATTATGGCCACCTGTCTGCGCCGCGCATCTCCTCACTTGGACTCTCGCTGTTCAGTGCTTCTTCCTGCATTGGCTATGACGCATCGACGGTGACGTCAGACGTCGACTATACATATGATGGACTGCCGACGGTGGACAGTTTCGGCAACTTTACCCGTACCATATGCCAGCAGTCTAGCGCGTCTGGGTGTCTGGGTGCGCTATGTGCAAAGACCGCAGACGCGCTGCTTTTCGCCTTAAACACGGATATGGAGCGCTCAATCGGTATTGGACGGTCGTGGACGTTTCCTCCCGTGCCGGATGGGTCAATTTACTTGCATCAAAATTTGGCACGCACAATTGGCGTCAATGTCGGGGACTATGTTTACTTGACGTTTGACTGGACGCAAGCTCTACCGGTAACGTATGCCGGGTTGGACAACTCTACCACAAAGTCAACATCTGGTCGTCCTGTCAACGAAGTCAGCATTCCGCTACGAATCGATCGCGTCTTACCAATGACATTTGGGAAATTGGACTATACTCAGACTACTGCCGCTTTCATTGAGGTTGGTGATGTATATGTGCAGTCAATTCCATTAACTGGTGCTTCCAGCTTGAATCATTACCGAAATTGATCGCTGAATATTTGCCGAAATCTTTACCGAATTCCGTGCGCGACAGCTACTCGGCTACTGCTAATGATGGGCAAGCCGTGTACTCGGAGGCCACCGACGTCATTGTTTCGTGCAGCGACTATCGCGTCGATTGCTACATGGACTCGCAGTACAAAGTCGTAAGCAAAAATGTTGTGGACTGGGCATCCAATGCTGTATACCACGCCGGATTCACCAGTACGTCATCGGCACTTCCCGTCTTGACAGCCTTGAATGCGACACAATTCTTCTCCGCTTTTCTCAACCTTATATTTACGATGGTTGTTGTATTGCTGTCAGCCTTGTCGTATGTCATCGCACGTTGAGCTATTTGCTTCTCACGTGCACTGCAGGTGCTTCCTCATCTACAGCCTGCTAATGGTCTCGGTGGAAACCAAGACGTTCGAGTTGGGTATTTTCCGCATGGTTGGAATGTCAAAGAGTGGTGTTGTTTCTCTGATATCAGTACGTACTTATGTTTATTCATGGTACGCTACCTCTTTAACTTGTGCAGGTACAAGCGCTGTCATACTCGATACCTGCCTGGGCGCTTGGTTTATCGTGTGCCCAGATACTCTGGGTTTACCTTCGAAGTCTGCTGTCCAAATCGATGAATATCGATGTGGCGCCACTACTTGCCGCGGATTCCATCCTACTTGCCACCGCATTAGGAGTATTAGTGCCGCTCCTCGCCTCAGTTATCCCCATTCGACAAGCGTTGACGGGGAACTTGCACGATGCACTCGACACTCGCAGGCCGGCCAGTAAAGCAGTGATTGTGACCATTGAACGAAATGAAGGCGGGCACATTTCGTCAGGTGTGCTTACCGTTGGGGCGGTGCTGACAATATTTGGATTCTCGATCTATTACTTCTTGCCATTGGCGCTACTGAGCTCCAACATCACGTTGCTGTTCAACATATTCTTAATTCTGTTGATGGGAATGATGTTTGGTCTGGTGATGCTGTCGCTGAACGTCGAACCTTTGGTGGAGCGGCTGCTGGTTAAGTTCTCCTTCCTCGTAATCTGGTTCGAAAATAGGTCAATGATATTGTTGGTTATCAAGAACTTGGTGGCGCATCGACGGAGAAACAGGAAAACAAGCATCATGTATGCGCTTTCACTTGGCTTCATCATTTTCCTCACTGTTGCGATTCGAATCGAATTGGAGTCGTTGATATTCACGAGTAAACGACTCTTTGCCTCCGACATCCAGATCCAGGGCCGCTCGTTTCAGGACAATCGCGGTGTTCCGCTCGGTGTACAAAATGTCCAGCTGTATGAAAATTACCTCGCAAATAACGTTCACGTCAAATCGTGGAGTTATACTAGTTTTCCGATTGAACTGCTCAATCCTACTGGCAAAGCATCATCTCTGCAAAATATTGGAAGGTATAACATTTATCTTCGTCGAATGTCTCTCACACACTTAGAATTGCAAAGTCTAAGTCCGACGTGAAGGCGACAGGACCTGGTTTCTTTGACGACACAAAACCTGATTATATTGTGCCATCGACCATTGATACCAGCCTGCCTGCGGATATGACCTTCAGCGAGCACTTGTACACCATCAAGGGTTCATTCTCTGCGATTATTGGTAGGCAGTTGACCGGCACTCATCCGAAATCACTTATACTTATTTGCAGGTGGCCTCTTTCATAAAACGCTCAACTTGCAAGATTTTACAGACAAGTTTGTACATACAGTGTCGATATCGGCAGATTCTGTGACGCAAACTCTCTATACGGTCCTGGAGCCGCTGCACTTTGTAAACAGTCTACCGTATTATATCGCGAGCGAATTCCCCTCGACCACCGAGCAAGACGCCGTGATTTCGATGCCGCAGTATCTTGAATTTGCCGCGCGAACCAGCCCCTATATCAGATCCGTGCGCGATGTGCCCATCAACATCATCTTCGTATATTTGATGCCTAAAACGGCAGCAAGCGACGTACAGGATATCATGCTTGATCTGACAAAGTTGGCGTCGATTGAAATAATTGCATATGTTGGCGATGAAATTTCCGGCATATCCTCGGCGTCGGCTTCGCTGGGATGGATATTTCAGGCAATAACGATAATGGCAATGGTGGTGGCTTTTTTCTCTCTCAATTCATCCATGTACACGGTACGTTCCCACTTATTTGAGACTGCATAATGTGGAATCTAATTTGATTAGAACATCATGGAGCAAAAGAAAGAAATGGGTGTGCTTCGCGCGTTGGGATTGCGGAAAGCCGCGATATTCCGTCTTTTTTCCTACGAGGCGTTTGTGTTGATATTTTCAGCCGCTATACTCGGGGTTTGTACTGGTGCCATTTAAGATTGTCTGTCTAACCAGACTGTGACAGACCATGATCGGAACGAGTGTTGGGTGGACGATGGCCACGCAGCGGTCTATCATCACGCAAGTTCCACTTCAGTTCCTCTTCCCATGGGACATTGTGCTGCTTGTGTTTGCGGTGAGCATAGGTTGCTCCCTGCTGTCGACAGTGGGACCAATCTATCAGCTGGTCGCCCGCCGCAACATTGTCTCACTTCTCAAGTAGCTTGATAAGCCCCACATATAGAACGACACTTTTCATATAAATCGATCTATCCATGGTTGCTTTTGTTACTAGACGCTGGTCGAGCAGCAGTTGACTGCGAGGATCGTCGTGTAGGCGAGCGAGATCCGCGCCGATGATCACCTTTCCAGCTAGTGCCGCGTGCCGAATGCTGTCCTGGTCGCTGAGGCTCCGGCGGAAACAGCTGGTCGTGGACAGTTTCGAGAAAGTCTCGCCCGTTAGCCATCAATCCCGTCCCGACCACCGCTGGTGTTTCACCACTGTCCTTGTCAGAAGACCGAGATGCCACCCATCTAGCGACCACCGGCAGCGGCTTGCTGCTCGTCGAAGGGGCAGTTGAAACGTGTAGGGTAACCCGTGCAGGTTCACTTGCACGTGGAGGCGTCAAGAGCTTGTTGTAGACTTTTGAGTGTCCTGTGCCATGAGTTGAACATTTGGTGGAGCACTAGACGACATGCATACTTGACTCCAGCCACGAGTCGATAGTATCTGTTGCGGCGACCAGCGGCTGCTGCTTATCGGTGGCGTGCTTTTTGTCACGCCACGCTGCCATAATGGAGGAAACAATTGAACAGTTGTTTCTTACTGAAGACACCTGGAATCGCACAACCCTGTTGGACTGCAACTGCGTGGCAAAGTCGGTGTGTACTCTACTTATAAGAAGTTCGACTCTGACCTGTCGCTGTAATGGCACCTCAACGGAGGGAAGTTGGACGACGAGTGCGCTAGGCGCCGCTCGGCCGTGGTTGAGTGTGACTTGCTAATTGGGTCAGCGATGCTGGCATGCCTGCAGGGGTGCGCCACTCGCTGCTAAATTGCGGCAATTGTCGAGGCCGGCAACGGCGCAGACAAACCGTGAGCCCAGTCAACGTGTCACATGGCTCGATCTGGCTGGCGGTGTGCTTGCACCCGCTCGCCCTGATGACCTCCACTCCCATTTTGCCACTTTTGCTCGCAACCCCTTATAGCGTGCCGCGACGCGTCAGTGTGCCAAGCATTTTTGTATTTTCCGTCCTGGCCGTTGCATCTCGCGATGAATGGCTCCTTGCTGGTGCGGTGCCGCAGGTTGTGGACCTCTGCCGACAAGGCCGTGCCAACACCACCAGTCCGTCCATGCACTCTGAGTGCCACCATTGTCAGCTGAATAATGCTACCAGACTGTAATCTCTCCGCGGCGATGGATGCACATTGAGTGTGGCAAAGTGTTGGCTACGGGTATCGGTGCGTGGCGCGCATGAAACGCCCCAGCTAACTTCCTGCCTACAGGGGACCCGCCAGAGAAAATCTTGGCGACAAATCCGCGGGTAAAATACATATCAACTAGACCTCATCGCGCTTACGTGACCAGATGATAAATGTGCCCGACAATTGCACCGTGATGCCCGGACTAATTGTATGGACTGAAATGCTCATACATACATACATACATACATTCTTACGAACTTACAAAATGCAGGACTCACATATTCACATTGCGCTTGTTGGTAGAATGGACTGCGAGTACAATGTGTACTGATTACAGTCAGTATGGAGAAAGTCTTGTCAACATGCGAGCTCAGAATAGCTCCCAAGGAACTCTTCAACAATGTACAATACAATTGCAAGGATGTCGGTCGCTGCAACAGCTGCGCGATTGCGTGCTGGACGCACATCGGTCCCTGCGCGACACATCTTGCTGGATAGTCGGTTATGGTAAACTGTGGTAAATAAAGTTTGTGTAGATCTAACTTATAGGCTGGGACCAGCAAGCGCTTGGTATCGACGAACCGCTGACTGCCAAGCAAATCGACCAGCTTGTCGGAGCTGAATGCCAAAATCCAATTGCACTATTTCGCACATGCTTCCACCTATGTTCACTCAATGCGCAAGCCCTGAACATTCTTGGGTTATCATCACCCAGATCTCGTGAAGGTGAAAAATCTGCTTATGCTTCGGCTCTCTTGGTATCGCTTCGAGCTTACTTGGATTCTGAGCTGCAAATATCGACTAGAAAAAGTTCGGGTATCAACTTGATTTACATTTTCTCATTCACTGACCTGCAAGATGCAACGGGAAATGTACGGGTCGACGATGCCACAAATGCACCGAACGGCATCATCACTGAGACTGCATTGTGGCGACTGAAAGAGTATTTGTTCTCTCAGTACTCTGACACGGAACTGGAGACAATCTACGAGTCTGGGCTTCAGCACGTACTTAGGCGTGGTGTGACTTCGGTGCAGTCCAACGACGCTGGAGGTGCATGGAGGATCTACAAGTCTCTGCAACGTGCTGGACGACTACCGATCCGCGTCTACTTGACTGTGCCATTCACTGAAGTGGAAGCAGTAACGGTATTATTGGTGCTATATCTGTAAAGTATGATGTACAACATCATAGCCTGGAGGTGAAGAAGATGCCGATTTGCCCTTGCCGAACGATGAAATCGGCCTGCTCAGCTGTCACCGAGTCAAACTCTTTGCCGATGGAAGTTTAGGTTCGTGCGTGTGAGAGTTATCATGTGTGATGCATATATGTACAATATCTCAGTATCATATCCATCAGGAGCGGGGACGGCGGCATTGAATGAACCTTACGAGCAGCATCGATGTACCACTGGAGGTCACAAGCACGGCATGCTTATTCATGATGTCCAGTCTCTTCAAGCTCAAGTGGCCGCTGCACATGCGCGCGGATATCGTCTGGAAGTGCACGCGATCGGAGACCGAGCCGCCGACGCTGTTCTGGATGCATTTGAGAACGCAGGCATGACCGCTGCCGACCGACCGATCCTCACCCAGTATGCCAAGTGGAGTTGTAGCAATACAATGATCAATTTTGTAGCTGCCAGATACTCGGCAAGCGTCTGGTGGCGCGCATGCAACAACTTGGAGTCATTGCCAATATTCAACCGTCGTTTGTCGCCTCAGACGCTCCGTGGATAGCAAAGTGTATCGGAGACGGCACCCAGCCCGCCACTGTGGAACGAGTCAAATATTCGTATGCGTGGAAAACGCTACTGCAAGCCGGTGTGCACTGTGCCGGCGGCTCTGACGCTCCCATCGAAGACCCGAATCCATTCTGCAAGTATATGTATATAGATGTTTAAACATATGATGCTCACACTGTTGCTATATGTAGGGGGCATGCACGCGGCCGTCTACAGAGAGTCGACAGCGACTCCCAACACAGTCTACCGACCTGAAGAGCGACTAACATTCACCGAGGCGCTCTCATTGTACACTGACGGTGGAGCATTCTGTGCCGGGGAAGAAGATCGACTGGGCCGCCTAGAACGCGGCTATCAGGCAGACTTTGTGGTTGTGGAGTCTCCGCAAGACTTGGCTACTGGTGGAGACAGTGCATATATATCATTGTTACGACAACAAGTACGCGTGCGGCAAGTATGGGTGGCGGGAGTGTTGCGGTATGACGACCAAGACGGCAGCCAACCTTAATGCATGCATACACCTGTACATAACAGCTTATAACTGTGTCTCTGTGTATTATCGGCCCATTGACAGCGCGCCCATGGAAGTGTTCACATTGGCGGCTTCCTCATCCACTGTGCATTTGTCTTCTTCTGGTCCGTCTGCGCCGCCATCAGCGTTGTTGTCTTCATCTTGACCGCAGCCATCCGCGGTGGCACTGAGCAGTGCATCTACCAGCGCCGTGGTTGCTTGGCCGTCTGGTATCGCGCTCTCGGCACAGTACAGCGCCGACATTCCCGCCCCATTCTTCTCCAGCGGGGAGGCGTGGCCGGGGTCCAGCAGCAGCAAGACTGTAGCCAGCACCTCCGGCTCTACCGTGGCTGACCGCGCCGCCGCCATCACGGCCCAATGCAGCGCCGTGTTGCCCTCGGCATTGCGTGCACTCACCCACCGGTGCAGCTGTTGCCGCGTGTCCGTATCGGAGTCGGCGCCCACAAAGGGCGCAAAGAGAGCGCGCACAATGGCCACGTGGAAGTTGGCGCACGCGTAGTGCAGCAGTGAATTGCCGTTGAAGTCGCGCACGCTTGTCACGTAATGGCGCTGCATGGCCACCGTGGCACAGTCAGCCAGCGCCTGCTCCACCACCTCCACTTCGCCGTAGCGTGCCGCAGCCATCAAGTCGGCGTCGCGCTCGTCCATTTTATTATATCAAGTTATTTTTTCGTATAGAGAGAGACGCGCTTGCATAGAAAGCCACGACGAAAAGTGAAATGATATTGATAAAGAGATTCGCGTCCACGGCGGCGCTGCGGGGCGCCAAGGCGGCGGCACCACGGCTCACCCTGCCCAAGCGTATACGGGAGCAAGGTTGGTGTCCTTCATCTCTCTGTAGTCTATTGTATCAACGTCGGTGCAGACCCCGAGGTGGCCACGCGCGAACTCCAACAAACCGCAGATATCCGCGACTGGCTGCTAAAGTCTGCGCGTGTTAATACTGGTGGCGTCAATAGTGGTGGCGATGCGGCATCAACAAGCAGCAATACGATTATCAACAATGGCGGCCATCACTCGGCGGTGGACATTACGCAGCTGGAATCGGGACGGCTGCCAAACGATTCGCAGTCCATGCATGCCATGCTTACTGTGCCGATTCTGCGCCAGCAAGTTCACTTAATTATAATGGCAGCGCTTTTATACGCTAACTGTAGCATGACAGATTCGGTGCACAGCGCCGTCTGCCCACCTCGGGCAAGAAGAGCGTCTTAATTGCTCGTCTGCGCAAGAACTGGGGCCTTGGCGATGATGATGGCGCGCTGGCCACAAAGTGTGCGTATACGTCATCTATATGCTGCATATTTATGTCGTGATATCTGTATTGCCGGGATCTGTAACATACTTATTTATATCGCGGACCGTATATGACTAGATACTAATGCAATTAATCTTTGTGATACATATTAACCGACCTGTAGACGTGTTGCTTAATGATCGATCGACGTATTTCGTGCGGGAATTTCTGGCCAGTGAGCTGGGAACAAAGTACGGTGTGGCGTTGTCCATCAATAACGGTGCCGCCTCAGAAAAGGAAGTGGCGTCAAGTACAACAAGAAACAAGTTGACTGTGCGCGGCGATCCGGCGTCCGTCCGCCAGGCACTGGATGAGCTTAACGATGTTCTGGTATATTACTGTGGTTTGTACTTTTGTATGATTTCTAACTCGTGCGTGCAGAAGTTCCAAAGTGTTGATTTGCGCTTATCGGAAAACAGTAGCAACAGTAGCGACACTCCAGCCATGCTCCAAGAATGTATAAACTTTACGTCCCGCATGACCAGGATGCATTTCGCTCCTCGGGGGTCTTCTGCCGGCGCATCGAAAGACGTTACCAAATCGGCGTCTCAGCCCTTAACAGTGTCTCGGCTGGCCGACCGCAGTGCTGCGGTCTCTTCGTTCAATGTCGCGTTCCGGCACCTGGACGCCGCGCTCAATGGACACAAGTGTCCCGCACGTGTTCTTATTCGAGATGTTGACAACAGTAATAATTCGTCATCTGCTGTCAGGCAATATTCATTGGCGCCCGCCCTGGATCCGTTTGCCATGTCCGAGTTTGACCAGCATGTCGGCAGCTGGCGGTTGTCTCGCATTGGTGCCCGTTCAGCGTGTCTGCCCAGCTCTGCGCCCATTAGTCTTTGGCTGGACAAAGATGATTTGTCGTGGCGGCTGGCTGATAATGCCGCTACCAGCACTGATGTAAATGAGTTTGCTACAACCGCACGGAAAGGAGAGCAGAATATCCTCAGATTCGGATATGCCAGCATCTGGAACACTCCGGGACAACACAATTTACTCGACATACAAGAGCAAAAGTTCGCCTGGACCGAGTTGCCATCTATATTCCGCAATGACCCACATCTCAACTTATCATTGATGCCAAGGTATGCCATTGTACTTTCTACTACAAAATTCATTGTTGCAGTCCCTCTATGAAGTATATGCGGCAATACCGACGACAGGAAAACTTTTTGACGCTCGACTGTGAAACTCTTGTGTACTACTCGATGGCAGCCGTATCCCCAGAAATTACATTGGCTGAGGGAATTCGGCGAGTTTGCATTGTTCTCGGCCACGATTTAGTCAACAAGACCTCTCTTATTCGTAAAACTTTCGCGGAAGGTTCCGTGGCCGCCGAATGCTGTTATAAACCAGCGACGCCACTCACGGTCATCAATGCGCACCTGCCTGTCGATTATCAAATTATCAGCGAGAACAACATTAACGATGGAGATGCAGTGCAGCTGGACCGCGACCGATTTCTCTCAGCATGCAAGTTTGACGAGTCCGGGCTGCTTATTGACGCGCCATCCAGCTTTCCATTTGACAACGTGTCCTCCTCGTCTCCCGATACTCCGTTTGTGTTACAGTCCATGAAGCATAAGACAGTGCGCACATTCCGCACCTCGGAGCCGGGTACTCTCTATCGACAAGTGCAGCTTTCAACACCGCTGGCCTCGCCTGATCTGCACTGGTCTGAGGCAAGTAGTATCAGTGATACAGCGATATGTTAACTTCCGTGTAGATCAAGCTGCAAGACACGGAACAGAGCAGACACCAAGCACTTGTCGAGCGGGCAGACCGAATGATTATCAACGCCCAGCTGAAGGCACTGTACTAGAACTGTTCTGATATGCTGTGCTATTCACATTTAAGCATGCCTGTCTGGCAATGCTACTGTGCACAGTTATCGCGTGCACTGCGATTGAAAGTACCAAGCAGCATGTATGCATAGCACAGTACGATGATATGACAGCGCAACCATGTTGAGAATTGTGTGCGGTTGTGTTAGTTGGCCGCCGCGGCATCCACGTCGTACAGGAGCCAGTCGTCGTCCGTGTGGGGTGGTGTCAAAGGTGATGCTGCAGCATATACCGCCGAAGTAGACGCGGCCGTATCGACTGTCATGGCCACCTTCTTGAGCGCCTCGACCATTGCCGCTTCTTCGCTCTCGGCCGTGGCGTGCTCTTCCGACGACGAGAAGAAGAAGGTGGATGATGGGGCTGTACTATCGGGATGCGCAGTAGCATCGCGGTGCATCGCGCGTGACATTGCCGTAGGAGGCGTACGTGAAGTAGTGTTGGGGGACGAGTATCGCGACGTGGCCGGGCTGTTGACGAGACGCATGCGCTTGACGGGCCGAGTGACCAGTGATTTGTGGTGCAGTGTGGTGCCGCCGTGAGCGCGTCCACTGTTGGCCGCGGGCGACGAGTGTCGATCCAGCGCGGTGGACAGGGTGGATGCGCTGCGGTACGGCGTGAACAGCGGACGCGTGCGCATCAGGGACGACCCGGTGGCGAGGCGGTCAGATGGGCCGGAGGTCAGGCTGCTGTTGCTTGCGGCGCCGCTCAGGGACGCGCACGATGATGACGCCGACAGCGGCCGGCTGCTGGCACTGCGCGGATTGCTGGCACCCGGCATGGACGGCAGTTGCTGCTGCTGAGACTTGTGAGGCTGCTGCTGCTGCACCCATCGCACGGCCGGTCGAATGATGTTGGCATGGTACTGCGTGGTGGTGGTGGTGGATGTCGCGTGCTGTTGCCTGGCATCGCTGCCTCGCACGCCATTGTTGCTGCCTTCTGGCGTACTTTCGGTGCCGGGCTGTTTCGAGGAGTGCCGGCCAGAAGATGCGGCGGAGAGCGCGGCATGCCACGAATGTTGACGCAGGGCGCTGAAGGCTTCGGCTCTCTGCAGCGAGTCAGACCCCGGCGCGCCGAGATCCACGCGGTGCGCATCTCCGCCAGGGTGGCTGCTGCTTGCATAGTCGACCAACTCCGCGGAGGACGACATGCGCGCCATATTACACGTCGACCTGCCGCCATCCGCCAAGAACGATTTCAGCCGTAGCGACTGCGCCCGCTGCTGAAAGACCTGATCTAGCGCGGCCTCCACGGACCCGGCCATCTCGGGCACTGTTCTCTCGGCGTGGCCTGCACCTCCCGTATCACCAGTATTGTCTCCACTTCCGCCACTACCAGCACTACCAGCACTACTACCACCACCGAAAATCATCAACATCTCCTGACTGGCCGGCGTCCATCTGGCATACGCGCGCCTCTGCATCACATAGTCGTAGATCAGGCGAAACTCCTCGGGGAATCGGTGCGTCCCAGCCGTCTCCAGCAGTCGCTCGAAACACTGTCGAATATCGTGCCGCGTGTGCAGTCCAAGTTCAATGGTGAACTGGCCCAATATTTCAATGTCCAGCACGTCGTAGTCGCGTCGGGCGCTCGTGTACAGTTTCGGCGGTTCGATCATGTGTGTCTGTGTCGTACATGGTTAACATATACGTATGTTAAGATATATGTAGATGTGTACATGTTGAGTGCGTACGCTGTCGAGAATCTCGGATTTATATGTCTTGTAATGGCGTGAGAGCAATAGTATGTCAATATATGGCGATGGCGATGATAAGACACGCGTAGATCGACGTGTGCAGATTGTAATATAGATTGTCTCAGCGGATAATCGAATGGAAGTGGCGCACACAATGAACACGCACGCAAGCAAGATGAGAACGATGTGGCGGAGACACACACTCGCACACACACGCGACTAGACACGCGGCATGTTTGTTCACAGCCGGCTTTACAATTTGCTTTATGTATTTGTCAATCTGCGTGGCCGTGTGGTGATATTTCTCGCTGTCAGGCACACACACTCACACTTTACTTGTTTGCTCTGTGGCGCTGGCAAAAGGCTTCAATTCTATCGTACGCATCGTTCAGTGTCTCTTTCGGCGCGCAGATTACAATGCGAAAGTAGTTTGGATACTTGAAGCACTGCATTTCATTAATGTTTACGATGCTAATCATTGCGCTGGGTTTACCTGGCCCGGCAAGCAGAGGACATTCTCCTCGGCCACCAGCTTCCCGGTAAAGTCCACATCATCGACAATGTCGCGAAACTTTTCCAACTCAATCCCAACCTATTTGCGTGTCACTCATTGTATAATCAACACATGCCTCTTACCATCATGTACATGGCACCCTGCGGTACAATGCAGCGCAGACCGTCAATCTGAGACAATCGAGTGCGGCTGAGCTCGGCATTGTCCTACGTCAGAGATTTAAAGTTTTCTATGAGTTATAGATAAATATGCCCACCTGGAGGATGTCGAGTGTTCTCGTATAGAATGCGGCGGGTGTATCGTGCAACAACTTTGGCAGCACTGACTGCACCAGACTGTTGGCGCCCAATATCAGCTGGCTGAGCGCCGTCAATCCATGGCGAATCTATGGAGCGGGCATTAATTAAGTACTGCAATATATAGTTATATACCTTGCTGAATAAGTTGTTGCGATCGTGAACAAGAATCCAGCCAAGGCGCCATCCCGGGACCATGTATCGTTTGGCGATACCACCCACCGATAGCACTGGCACAGTCTTGGACACCGCGGCGAACGGAATGTACTGATGCGGCGCAAATGCCATGTCGGCATATATCTCGTCTGCAATCAGGGGCAAGCGCAGCGACTCGACCGCCGCCACCACCTGTTCCATGTGCGCACGACTCCACACCGAACCGCACTAAAGCGAGTGTTGAATGTCGACGGTAGTGTACATGTATCACAGCGTACCGGATTAGATGGATTGTTAACAATGATGGCGGCCGTGTTTGAATCCGCCAACGATCGCAGATGCTCCAAGTCGATTTCCCAGTGGCGCTCGGGCTGATGTGGCGGTGAGACATCGGCATCAGTAATAATTACACGCACATGCCAGCAAATTGTAGTAGCGGCACTCGATTCCCTTGGACTCGGCCAGCGTTTGATACAGCGAGAATCCTGGCGACGTGTATGAACTCAGCCTCCGTACAGACCGCTAACATATCCACAACCACATCACACACACCTGGCCGCGGGAGAAGAATGTTCTGACCGGCATTGGTGAGGGCAGTGATGGCAATATCCAGCGCACCCGAGCACCCGCTGCATATCACGACATCCGCAGCACTCAGCGGCGCCACTCCTTCCACAGAGTATGCGCGTGCCACGGCGTCCCGCGCAAACTCATACCCTATGCATGTCAATACTCATCAAGAACGTGTTCTCAAGTACGATGCATATAGAGATTACGCACCAGTGGATGGCGGATATCCGTTAAACTTGAAGCTGTGCAACGATTCCACACACGCGTCCACACACTGCTCTGGCGTGCGCAAGTGTGCATACACCTTGACATGTCGTTAGTGGTATGCGACATGAGTATGTAGGTCCAGCACCGCACCGTGGGATCACCTAGGCACCGTGTCAACTCTCGCGTAAGCATAGACCCACACAGCGGCACATTCAAGACGCGTACCCAGGGCCAGGGAGATGTAGGGCGGTTTGCCGGCAGCCTGTGCCGGTATGACAATCTTGTCCACGATGGCGCGTATTGGGTTCGTGGTTCGCTGCGCGGTCACGGAGCATTCAATCGGCCGTGTCCAGTCACCCGTCATATTGCGTGTGCGTTGCGTTATATACTACAGTGAGATAGTCATTAACAGCCATGCAAGTTGCCCCACAGTCATAGACTTGCATGATTATGTGTGTATTTATTGTCATAATTTGTGTCTTCCGAGACTACACAGGCCGTCGATACTCGAGAGACTTGTCTGTAACCGTCGCGCATCTGACGGGCAAATTGAACTCGTCATCGTTCAAGAGCAGCATGGCAGTGAGCGCGATGTTCTTGTCGCCCGTTACATGCAGGGCTGTACGTATTTCCGGCATGTTGGCGTCTGTTGAATACAATATCGTGTTCACAATGGTCACTTTGGCCACCACAGTTTCGCTGTAGTCTCCTTTTTTTGCGCACTCTAACGAGCGAACATCGGCCTCACTGACCTCGCATGCAATAATCTTGAGTGTGCCACGCCGATGGCGCATTAGATGCTTGTTGTCGAGAAAGGTGAACATCGACTTGGGCCCAACCACTTTTGGCGGATCATCAGGTTGCTTCTTATCTTTGCCATCCGCGCCCATATCTTCATCGGCGGTGCAAATTTCTTCGTTGGCACAAATATATAGGGAAAATATCAATAAGGAGCACAACAAGGAAGTATATCAACATCAGCCAATGAGAGAACACTATCGCCAAAAATATATCAGCTCTATGCTATTAGCAGTGATATACAGGCGCACTAACTGATCTGCGTCGCAATGACTAGGTTTATATGATAGTACTTATATTTACCAATACTTATGCCGAAGCACACTTTCTCGGCAGATTAAAGTCATCATCACTAAGAAGCATCATGGCTGTAATCGCCACGTCCTTGTCCCCTGATACTCGCAGAGCGTGTCGCAGCACCGGTGTATGAGCGTCATGCATATTACCACGTGCCATATCGACAGTTACGGGAACCACCGTGGCCACCACCATTTCGCGTAAATATTCATCATCTCCATATCGACCATCTCCACTGTATGCACCGCATTGTAGTGAACGACCAATGTTTATTTCGTTAACAACTCGACAAAACACGTCTTTGTGCTCAACGGAAACATGTGGAAAGTATCGCCCGCCATCAAATGTGAACATCACCCCATTCTCGTCTGGGTTGATGAAGCCAGATTTGCCATCAGAAAAGTATGCTTTCAAACTGCGACGGTGTCCGTGTCGGCACCGTACTCGTGTGTTGATCATAGTGTCTCCCGAACCGACGGCCCACGTGGCTTGTCGGTCGGTATATGCGTGCAAGTGATTTTGGCATTTCAGGTCGAAGCGTTCTTCTGGCTGATCCAGCGTGAAGACTGAACATCTGTCGGCACCGCCGCGTGTTATTATGATCCAGCTTTGGCCCGGGTCTGCAGTGGCGGCATCTGCTATGTGGCACGCGCACAGCCACGCACCAAGCACAGAGATCATCAAGTTTTTCATCTGGGAATTTGAAAGGAGACAACGACGCCGTTTATGAATTTATCATCACTGGCCCGGCATATCGACTGCTTCGCCGCCGGCCAGGAGGTCAACCCGCCTCTGCCGCTTGTCATCCTCTTCCCCGTGCAGCATGGCGTCAAACTGCCGCTTAGTCTTGGAGCGCAGTGCATCGATGGACGCGTCATCCTCGGCCCATTCCAGCACCAAGTGCCGGCCGTACAAGTGTGTGCTGTGTAGGGACTTGTATGCGTCCTTGGCCTCCTGCTTGGTCAGGTACTCGACGAAGGCAAATCCGCGGTGTGAACGCTTGTCCATCTTTTTCGGTAGCCGCAGCTTCTTCAGCTGGCCATACGTGCTGCAAATTGTTAGTCATGCGAAGCGAAAAACACACAGAATATATATACCTAAACAGCTCCCACAGCTCCTTGCGAGTGGCCTCAAACGGCACGTTGCGCACCAGCAGTTTTGTACCAGTCACCTTCACTTCTTCCTCATCGTCTTCAATATCATTGAGTTGGTCCTTCACAGCAGACTTGGCCACCTTCACCGCGGACCGGTCCGAGAATGAGAGCCGGAGCGCATGATCATCCAACAAAGTGCCTTGATATCTGCTGAGCGCCGTCTTGGCTGACTCGCGATCAGAAAACTCCACAAATCCAAAGCCCATGGCGAGCAGTGCGGCGTTCGGGTCCCCGCTTTTCTTCGGATTCTTCTTTTTGGGAATGGAGACTTTGCGGAAGCCGTCGACGGCAGAGAACAGTTTCACCAGCGACTCCTCCGTCGTGCTGAAGTTCAAGTTTTTTACGTAGAGCGTGGTGGCGGCCGATGATGGTGCTTCATTCGAGGTGTCCTCATCATCTGCTGATTTGGTGACATCCGGTTGTTTCGCGCCATCATCACCGCTGGGAGCGACAAACACACCAATGGGCGCCTTCTCAAGGAACAATGGTCGACCCTTGAAGTTGCGGTATGCCAGACACTTGAAAGCGGATTTAGCCTCATTGGCCGAC
The DNA here is from genome assembly GCA_036784855.1 of Aphelidium insulamus. Classification (NCBI taxonomy): domain Eukaryota; kingdom Fungi; phylum Aphelidiomycota; class Aphelidea; family Aphelidiaceae; genus Aphelidium; species Aphelidium insulamus. The sequence goes on along the minus strand of JAZDSV010000032.1, from coordinate 4,153 downwards.
GAGTACTCCACCAGCGCCACGGTGCGGGTGGGTGGCAGCACACAGCGAATAATGTCGCCGTACCGGGAAAACATGTCGCGCAAGTCCGTCAGTGACGTAGTGAATGGAATGTTCTTCACCAGAATCACCGTGTCACTGCGCTCCTTTTTCATGCGCGCCTTAAAAGCGTCCAGCGATACTCCCTCCTATCGTATTCAAATTAATATCAACCTATATCTGCTGGTAATTCATAAAGATACCTTCTCGAGATACTGAACAGTCTCCTGGATGATCTGCGTCTCGGCCAGGGCCATGCGCACAGCCACATTGTCACCTTCGGCGTCCAGCAGCTCCGCCTTGCTCACGTCCAGCCGGTGTGCCATGGCGTCCGCCACCGCATCCTGGCTCATGAACAGCGACTTCAAGTGGCTGTCGTCGTCGCTCTTGGCACGGAGCTGCGCCTGCTTCTTGGTCTTGTACGATGATGATGACGCGGAGGTGGGGTCATCGTCGTTGCCGCCGGCTGCAGTGTCAATTGATTTGCCGTACGGGTTCTCTGAGGCGGCCATGATGTGCAGCAAGCGGCCCTGGAATATCGTGTTGTCCAGCTCGACAAACGCCTGCACGGCATTCTGTGGAATCATAAACAGCACGTAGCCAAATCCCTTGGACCGGTTGGTTTGCCTGTCCAGCGCCAAGTGTACCTGATCACATCAATTTACCTATATATATATATATATATATAAATACCTCTGTTATCGGACCAAAGCGACTGAAATGCGCTCGCAGATCCGCATCGGTGCACGTGAAGGGCAGATTGCGCACAAATAGACGTCCAGTATCGCCAATTATCTCTTCGCTCGTCTGTGGAATAGATTCCACAGGTTCAGCCGGAGTCACACTGCTTGGCGGTGTACTCTCGGCTGGAATTGTGGATTTCACGAGTTCATTCGGCTCTGCGGAAACATAGCTACTATCATCGTCTCCCGGTGGCGATGAATCCGCAGTGATAGCGTTGGAAGCGGCAGGCAAATCTTCATACAGGTCGTCGTCTTCGGCACGTGGAATCTGGCTCACAGCGGCGGCCGTGGTGGCAGAAGCAGAAATGTCGACAGCAGCCAGCACATCATCATTAGCCCAGGTCTTGGACTGCCGACCAGTCTTCATCACCTCCAGGAATTCACGCAATGCAGGGTCCTGTTCCTCTGGCCGCAGTGCACTGTGCAGACTCTTTTGCTGCTGCTGCTGCTGGTTCTTGTTGTTGCTGTTGTCATCGGTGACCTCCACGACAACAGCACCGCCATTCGCCGCGCCGGCTTTGGCGGGAGGCTGTATGCCACGCAAACCCGCGTATCGCGCATTGGCCGACGAACCCGACGAGTACTTGCTCCACGGGCGCTCCAGTGACTGGTCGCCGACAGGCCTCGCCAGCTCAACCTGCAACCGCGACGTGTCGATGAAGGAGCGGTTAAAGTACTTGACGGCGGCCAACGCGTCCGCCTCGCTCTTGTACCCCACAAAGCCGAAATTGCGCGATATTCCCGCCCTGTATGGAAGTGTGAGTGGCGCGTAGAGTGGATATGTGCACATGTATATTCCACATACGGCGTGTGCATAATCTTGGCGTCCGTGATCTCGCCACGCGCGCCAAAGTGCGCCTTGAACCGGTCGCCAGTGAGGTAGGACGGCAAATTCTTGACTATAATACGCGTGGTGGACCTATGTACAGTGTGTGTGTGCAAGTGTGAGGTGGTGCGCTTGGAGCACGTGTGATATCCTGGCACTTACATCTTGGCTGCGGTGTCTTTGGGTGAAAATGGAGACAAAGCGCTGACTGCGCACACAAAAGTACTCTCTACTATATACACCGTGCACATACAAATCATATACGGTACATATATGTAGGAACACCCGTATATGTATATGTAAGTATATATAAGTATATCAGTGTTTGTGCAGCAACGCTCACCATTGCCATGATATCACGGACAAGAGACATTGCAGCACCCGCACCCACAGATACGGTGGACCTCGCGCGTATCAAGGCCAACAGTGACGCGCGATCACAGGCACGCTTTCATTCCACTTAAGCACACAAGCATCCATTTACAGTATAGCTGGAAGCCAAGGCTGAGCGCCGCAAACGCGATCTACTTGTTCTCATTGAGGCGTACTTGGTGGAGAACGGGCAAGCTATGTATTCAACGTGTCTCTATTGCTATTCTAGTCGACACTGACAAGCGTCAGGTACACGGGAGCCGCTGAGCGACTGGCAGCCGAGACTGGTGGCACTCTGTTCAAAAAGTGGACACTGGCCGACAATGTGGACCTGGACTTTGTGCTGCGTGTATGTACCAGCATCACAGTGATCTCATATCTTCGACAGCACCATAACACTAGAAGGGAAGCGAGGAGCTGCATCAAATGAAGTACGGCAAGGCGCTGAGACTGGTGCGGGCAGCCGGGGGAGCAGCGGCAAAGCCAGCAGTGAGCGGTCGTGCACGCGCGTCCATAACTACAACTGCTGCTGGCGGCAGTACAATATTGCACTCAAAGAGCAGTCGAGTACCGGAGCGCAAGGAAAGCATCGACACTCCGGCGCCGACAAATGAGTCTACAGAGGAAAAGTCACCCATGGGGGCCGTGGTGGGCACACGCGCCCCACTGTCCACGCGCGACCACCACCATCAATCAACGACGGTGCTGGACGACTGTTTGGACAGCAATGCGCCGACGGCCATGCTTCGGCCGGTGCTTGCGGGACAAGGCAGCAGTGCGGAATATAGCGAGCTGGCGGCCATGATCAGTCGCGACATCTGCACACAGTCGCCGGGTGTGCCGTGGACGGATATAGTCGGCTTGGACACTCCGAAGCGGTTGCTGAAGGAAGCCGTCGTCTACCCACTCAAGTATCCAGAGTATGTGCGGTGTATCCCTTACTGTTGTGCTCCATATCTACCGTGTACACAAGATGCTGAATGGATACCTGCAGAGTCTGTATATATATATATATATATATATATATACAGACTAACTATATATATTCATGTACACACAGACTGTTCACGGGACTGCTGCATCGGCCGTGGAGGGGCGCGCTGTTGTACGGCCCGCCCGGTACCGGTAAAACAATGCTGGCCAAGGCCGTGGCCACCGAATGCCGCACCACCTTCTTCAACGTGTCCGCCGCCTCCATTGTGAGCAAGTGGCGCGGTGACAGCGAGAAGCTTGTCCGGGTGCTGTTTGAGATGGCGCGGCAGCATGCGCCGTCCACAATATTCCTGGATGAGCTGGACTCCATTATGGGTGCGCGTAGTGGCGGGCCCGGCGGAGAGCATGAGGGCAGTCGCCGCATGAAGACCGAACTGCTCATTCAGGTATGTCGCTGTGTGTGTGTGTGCTGGTATGGTCTTTAATAGAAATATGCACAGATGGACGGCCTGGCTCGCGCCGAAGACGGCGTGTTTGTGCTGGCGGCATCGAACCGGCCGTGGGACCTGGACACTGCAATGCTGCGCCGGTTGGAGAAGCGCGTGCTGGTGGACTTGCCGGACGTGGATGCGCGCGAACAAATGTTCCGCTCACTGCTCTCGGCCGGTGATGGCACTCTGAACACTGTAGATTGCAGAGCGGCGGCAACGCTAGCACAAGGTACTTGTGAGCATATATATCCTCACACAGTAACCGCTGGCCAGGCTACTCGGGCTCCGACATTGCCGTGGTGTGCAAGGAGGCGGCGATGATGGCGGTGCGAGAGACATTTGCGGCGCTGGAGGCCATGGACAGTGCCAGTGACAAAAGCTCCACGCCGGCTCCAAAGCGGCGACAAGTGACTGACGAGGACGTGCGCGCGGCATTGGCATCCACTCGGCCCTCCAGCCAGGCCAACATCTCGGCGCAGTTTGTGCAGTGGCACCGGGAGCACGGCGCGCACTGAACGGCGCCTGGTCTCTCACCAATATATACATAGTTACATACATACTCTGTACATACACTGTACACACACTTGCATATGCTCGGCGAGGCGTTCCAACTGCGCTGCACCGTCAGCTGGGACAACCAGCGGGCGCCGAGGACGTTTGTCGGTGTGCGAGTGCTGCTGGCACGGGACGGTAATGCTCCATGCCGCTGAAAGCCCTGACTGACTGACTGACTGATATCCATAGACAAATAG
>JAZDSV010000031.1:0-191061 GCA_036784855.1 Aphelidium insulamus | reverse complement strand
GTCATGAACAGTCATGAACAGTATTATATACTGTCCGAAATCAAAGCATTGTCTTTGATTTTGGTTAAAGCTAGTTCCAGGATTGGATAGGCTGGACTTGCTCTGGCATTCCGTGGAGACTGGTGTCTCCTATGAAGATGTTCTTCACCAACCATGATGTTCATGTGTTGAAGGCCTTAATAGATATCTATTATAGGCGCACTTACTCTTATTCCCTGATCAATGAAAGGTTTTACACCATTATCCCAGTACATGGATGTTCCATACTGAATGAATAGACATCTATTCATTACATTAACCAAAATCCTGGTGATCACTGAATAGAGTATAGTTGCATTTATTGAGATGAGTGATAATGTTTATCCTCTGTGCTCCCAGGCGGCATAGTGCCACTGGATGGACGCCTTGATCCCATATGGATGGATGGAGGGGCGGAGCAATCTCAAAATTCTCTGATTGGTTGAAAATTTTTTTCATGATCTGTGGAAAAAATTTCTCAACTCGGCCGATTTGGAGAAAATTCACACTGCGAAAAACGCGACGCGTCACTCGATACCGAAAAACTCGATTTTTACGAAATGGCTTTGGATGGTGATATGCCTGGGGCTATCACTGAAGAGACACCAACTGTGGAGATATCTGGCAGCATGGTGCCGTCCACTCCAGTGAATACAGTGCACGGTTCAGCTACTGATGTTCAGCAAGCACGTGTAATTGTAGATGGGGTGGTCAATGAGGCAATTGCTAATAGACTGTCCCAGTTGGATGTGCAAACTTGTCATGCGTCTATTGTCTGTTCCTACTGACTTAGATAGCGACTGTGTCTTCCCATATGGATAGGATGGTGATTGATCCAGTCAGCAGTGATGCCGCAGTGCCTACAGTGGCTTCCACTACACGTGACCTGCAGAGCAAAATGGACTTCACTTTGAAGGCCAGGACGCTCCCACCATATGATGGTCGTGATCAGCAAAAGGCTGAGGATTTCCTGCTTGACATTTCCAGTTGCATTAGAGATCATGGCATCACGTCTGATTCTGGTGCATTAAGCTGTTTGCTATGCACCTCTCTGGTGATGCACAGCGCTGGTATGATCGCTTTTGCAATTCTGGGTCTGAGTTGGCTACTAGCTACTCTACCTTGATATCAGAGTTTGTCTCTCGATTTGCATCACCTGCGCGTGTTCAGAATGCTCATCAGAAGTTGTATGCTCAACAAGGGGAGGAATCACTGAGCCAGTTTGGCATTGTGTTCCAGAACCGCGTGAACCACTACAACAATATCTGTACTGGCAGTGACCGCATCCTTGACAGCCATGCTGTTACCATATTCATGACTTCAGTTCGTCAGCGCTACCGTACCTTGTGTCGGGCCTATGGCATTGAGGTTCATAATACCACTGTTGATAAGCTTTTGAAGCGTCTGCTTGAGGTTGAATCCAGCAGCAGCAGTTGGATCTTTGGGATAGACAGGCACAGATGGCTAAGCAACATGCCAATCCCCTCTACAAGAACAAGCGTCCTATGACGGATGAGGAGGTGGAAGAGTACGGCTATGCTTCCGTCAAAGCTGCGCGCACAAAGGAGCACCGTGCTATGCGTCCTGTGCGTTGCAATCGCTGTCGTAAAAATGGTCACAAGTCTATGGATTGTCCTCTACGTTCCGAGTTTGATGCCAATGCTCCTGAGCCTGTGACTTGCAAATTCTGCAAAACTCGTGGTCACACGGAGGATCGCTGTTTCAAGAAGCATCCTGAGCTGAAAAAGGCAAATCCTAAAAGACTTTTGGAGCAATTCAGAAACCTACGCGTTTCAAGCTACCATTAATGGAGCTAAACAGTATGTTACTGTTGATAGCTATTGCTATATATCACTGATGACTTGTTCAGCAAGTGAAGCAATTGGTGCAGTACTGGTACCAGATCCCAATAAAACAGAATTAGTCATGGGTGACAATTCTTTGTTAAAGAGACAGTGGTGAATTTATCACGCAGCCAATGGAAATGATTATTGATGGGCACATTGAAATGATCAGTTTCAGTGTTGTTCCAGAATGCATTTGTCCAATTATATTGGGTATGGACTGGTTACATAAGCATAATCCAACAATTAAGCATCGTGATAACACAATTGTGTTTGATGACTTATATTGTAAGGAGCATTGCATGCCAATTGATAGCACAAATGCATCATTGGAAATAGCACAGCCTGAGTTATTGTCTAATTCTCTTACTGTGACGACGGGTAATGAGAAGGAAGCATCTCTCAGTTCTGAGGTTCTGAACATACAGCTAGATCAATTACCAGAGATGAAAGATAAGCTGGTTACTGGAATTATTTCCTTACCAGATCTGGACAATGATCACACGCAACAGAATGACAGATATTTTGCACTTATGACAAGAAAGTCTTTAAAATCAATGCCGTGCCTTCTTAAAAGGAGGAGATTCATTCCAAATTCACTATGAAAGTGAGGAATATGAACGCATTTTAAAACAGACAGATGGTCGAGATCGATCTTTAATGGTCATTGCTATATCAGCGGCTAAGGATGACACTGTGTCAGAAGGCAATGTTTCAACTGTTGAACATCCTTATTGTGTTGCACTTGCACACCATGACCGTGATTTAAATCCTTTGAGTGCTGAGGAACTTGAATTGTTGCCTGAAGCATATCATGATCTCAAGACAGTCTTTAGCAAAGTAGAGTCGGAGAAGTTGCCTTCTCATAGACCATATGATATTGCTATTGATCTTGTTGATGGTGTGAAACCCAAATGGGGCCCATTATACAATTTAAGTAGTGATGAATTATTGGTTCTAAAGGACTATATTGAAGACTCTTTGCGTAAAGGACATATCAGACCTTCATCTTCACCTTGTGGTGCTCCTGTCTTGTTTGTCAAGAAAAGGATGGCTCCTTGCGACTTTGTGTCGATTATCGTGCACTGAATGACATTACAGTCAAAGATCGTTACCCATTGCCACTAATTGATACCTTATTGGATCAATTGAAGGGTGCCTCGATTTTACGGCCCTGGATTTACGTGGTGCTTATAACTTGGTTCGAGTTAAAGCAGGGGATGAGTGGAAACTGCATTTTGGACGCGCTATGGTCACTATGAGTATCTAGTGATGCCATTTGGCTTAACCAATGCTCCAGCAGTGTTTCAGAGACTCATGAACGAATTGTTCAGAGAGCATCTTGACAGATTTGTTGTGGTCTATCTTGATGACATACTGATTTTCTCAGATAGTCTGGAGTCTCACATACAACATGTCAGAACTGTTCTGAAAATTCTTCTTGATAATGATCTCTACTGTAAATTCTCCAAATGTGAGTTTCACACTGATCACGTGGAATTCCTTGGATATGTAATTCAGCACAATGGTATATCCATGAATGCTAAGAAAGTACAAAGCATCCTTGAATGGCAAGTACCAACCACTGTTACGGGTGTGTTGAGCTTTATCTTGGATTTGCTAACTACTATCGTCGCTTCATAAGGAATTATGCTCATGTAGCTAAGCCATTGCACGCCTTAACAAGGAAAGATGCTGAGTTTGTCTGGACTGATGAAGCTCAAAAAGCTTTGAGGATTTGAAATATCGTTTCACTACAGCTCCTATCTTGCAGTATGCAGACATGGAAAAGCAGTTTATTTTAGAAACTGATGCCTCTAATTTTGCTGTTGGCTGTGTTTTATCTCAGCAAGATGACAGTGGTGTGTTACATCCGGTTGCATTCTACTCTAAGAAGTTGAATGGCACAGAAAGTAGATGGCAAATCCATGATAAGGAACTATTTGCAATTGTAGTTGCATTTAGACAGTGGAGACATTATTTGAAAGCTTCAAGTGAACCAGTCTTAGTCTATTCTGACCATAAGAATTTACAATATTTCATGAGCAAGAATCTTGTCAATGACAGACAGATTCGTTGGGCTATGGAATTGTCTGATTTTAAGTTCATAATTAATTATCGTCCTGGCTCTAAAATGGGCAAAGCTGATGCCTTATCTAGACAATGTGCTTATATGCCATCTGAGTCTGATAAGAAGGTTGTTACAGTTACTTACAGGCGATATGGTGGGTGATTATGCTTTGACACACGAGAATGATGCTGCATTTGGTGCAATTGTTGTATCCAAATGTCCACGCGAGTCATTGTTGGATCTGCTGGCAAAGCATACATACACTTCACAGCTGTGGAATGATATGATATTTAATGATAGTAATTCCAAGTCGGAATATTCTATTCATCACGGTTTAATTTATAAGGATGACAGGATATATGTACCCAATGTGGACATATGTAAATTGAGTGTTGTTAAAATGGCTCATGATGATCCTATGTCTGGACATCATGGCATTGCCAGAACACTTGACCTGGTGCAGTGCAATTCATTTTTGATGACATGAAAGCCTATATTGAAATACGTGAAGTCATGTGACTTATGTGCTCGTTGTAAGCCACGTAGGCATTTGCCATATGGTCTTTTAAAGCCACTCTCAATTCCATCGCGGCCATGGACAGAATTGTCAATGGACTTTGTTGGTCCTTTGCCTCAGAGCAACAATCATGACGTTATACTAGTTGTCATTGATCGTTTGACTAAGATGGCACATTTTATTCCTACTGTTTCTACATTGAAAAGTAGTGAACTTGTGACTCTGTTCAGCAATTATATATTTAAATTGCATGGCTTGCCAGAGAGCATTGTTTCTGATCGGGGAACTTTGTTCACTTCTAAATTCTGGGATGGATTTACTCAATTGCTAGGCATTAAGTCAGTTTTAAGTACTGCATTTCATCAACAGACTAATGGACAATCTGAACGTGTTATTCAGTGTCTTAAAGAGTATTTAAGATTTTATCTTAATTATGATCAGAATGACTGGTATACTCATTTGGCTCTTGCTGAGTTTGCATATAATAATGCTACTCACTCCTCTACTGGACTCTCACCTTTTAAAGCTAATTATGGCTATGATTTTAGTCTAGGTGCAGTGCAATGTTTGCAGTCTGGGTCTACTGCTTTTGAAGCGGGGGAGATAGTCAATAAGCTTCATAGTTTACATGAAAAGCTGAGACAGATGCTTGCTAAAGCACAAGATGCACAGAAGAAGTTTGCTGATAAACTTCGGATGCAGATGCCTGAGTTCAAAGTTGATTCTAAAGTCTGGTTGAAAACTACAAATCTGACTACAGCTCGTAACAGCAAAAGTCTAGATTACAAGTACATTGGTCCATTTTCAATTATTGAAAAGGTCAATGATTACTCTTTCAAGCTAAAGCTGCCAGTGTCAATGAAAGTCCATAATGTGTTCCATGTGTCACTACTGGAACCTTATGTCGAGAATGTCATTCCTGATAGACATGTCCCACCGCCACTTCCTGTGGTTGTTAAAGGTGCTGACAATGAAGAAAGTCCTGAATATGAAGTGGATTCAATTCTTGATAAGCGCAAGAGGCGTAATAAGATTGAATACCTAGTCCATTGGAAAGGATATGGTATTGAGGAGCGTACTTGGGAACCTGCAATTAATTTGCATAATGCCCAAGATCTCATACGAGAGTTTGAAGCTTCTAAGGCTTAGCAAGTATTGCAAACCTTTCTTGCTATTTCTCCCACTGGGTTTTTGCAAGTTTTACTGGTGCATACTTAGCTCAACAGTCATGTAAACCTTCTCGGATTTTCCCACTGGGTTTTATAACGAGTTTAATGGTACATGCAGTTGATTCATATAGATGACTTGGGACAAGCCATCATGAAGAGGGCATTGTCATGAACAGTCATGAACAGTATTATATACTGTCCGAAATCAAAGCATTGTCTTTGATTTTGGTTAAAGCTAGTTCCAGATTGGATAGGTGGACTTGCTGGCATTCCGTGAGACTGGTATCTCCTATGAAGATGTTCTTGTCACCAACCATGATGTTCATGTGTTGAAGGCCTTAATAGATATCTATTATAGGCGCACTTACTCTTATTCCCTGATCAATGAAAGGTTTTACACCATTATCCCAGTACATGGATGTTCCATACTGAATGAATAGACATCTATTCATTACAGGTGTCATAGACACCAGGCTTGCAAACCTCTAACGTGCCGCCAGTGTACACGGTATTCTCGCCCTCCCCTAGAGCATTGGGTCCACCCAACGGACACATGCCAAGTGTAGTTGGTATTGTCTGCCCACTGTTACAGTGTTTAATTCCGGCTGATTATATCTTCAAACATGCCACTGTGACACGGATATGTAGTTTAGGGATATTGCACCCATCAGATGACTGCTATGGTATTCTGCGCATAGCTCATTGGCGGCCGCTGGGCTGTTCACCAAACGCCTGCTGCGGGAGGAAACTTGGCAAATCAACTAAATCTGTTCACCACTTGCTTGCCCAAGCACCTGAAACAATACGGAGGCTCCAAAGCAGGGTTGCAAAATGCTCAACTTTGCATTGGCCCTATGACTTGGTCAGTGCACAGACCCTGTCTGGTTAAATCCTCTACTTGTCCATTCACTGCCAGTGAGGCAAATCGTCCAAGATTCTGTTCTTGGTTCCAGCCATCAATCCCGCGACTGACGGTACAGTTGGTAACGCGTAACTGTTCACCACCTTGTATGGGGAACACTTTCTTGGTTGCAATTTGGCAAGCATGCTGGTTTGATGGCTTGGAATGCTATTTGACCACCAGTTTGGCAACAATCACCATTTAGCCACTCTGCACTGGAAGTGCCTCAATGGTGCTTATACCCAACTTAACCTTAACCTTATATCTATTCATATCTATTTGTTTGTAGTACCAATATGCGTTAGATTCTTGAATCTGATTGGCCCATGATAACTGCTAGAAAGAACTCTGGTTCAGTCCGAAGTGACTGACGACCTTGAGTGCTCTGTAATTGAGATTCTCCAGTAGGACTCTCGTGATTTCAAGCAGAGAGAGTTCAAGCAATGTGCGCTTCACCCCAAGTCTTATCAAGGTCTATTACCTTCAAACAGAGTAAGTCCAAGCAACGCGCGCTTCACCGCTAGTCTTATCAAGATGAGGAAGCAGCGCCGGTGCTCCTGTCACTCATGCTCAAAACGTTGCTAGGCAACTAGCTAAAAAAAGCACAACCTATGCGGCCTTTGACAGTTAGTATGACAAATTTTTTGGCGCATCATTGGCTCACAATTTGTGTAACGTTACACTGACTTTTTGTGTAACCGTTTGTATTTGTAATTTGTATTGGAATGGTTTGCATCTTCATTGGTGTTTGGATAGTTCTGTTCTTTCGCAAGCATGAAAAATTTACATCTGCTTATAGCGTTTTTTTTTTACAACCGCGGTGTCCGGTGTTTAGAGAGCTAGGCTCTAGGGCCTAAAATTTTTTTTTGAAACAGACACACAATCAATTAATAAATGGTAATTTGACGCAGTACAGTTCATCATGCAACAGTATGCTGGCACATTTGCTCCCTCTGTACCGCCATGGGACTGTCTGTGCGCATGTGCCTCTATGTGCTGCACTCACTCTTAGGTTAGTTGGTGCTGGTACTCGCTCTCTGTCTCTGTGTGGTATGCTATGTGCAATATGGCTGCATATGTAGCTCTCACTCTTAGGTAGTTGGCACTCCTTGGACTCTCTCCAGGTGTGGTTATCTGTGCATATGAGCTGTGTACTGCACTCACTCTTAGATTAGTCAGTGCTAGTGGGTCTCTCCCTCTGTGGGTACGTATTGTGCATAAATGGCTTGTTGTGCCGCACTCACGCTTAGGTTAGTCGGCGCTGGTGGCTCTCTCTTATATATGTGTAGTACGTTTTGTGTATAAATGGTTTGTATTGACGTACTCACTCTTAGGGTGGTCAGCACTGGTGGCTTACCCTCCATGTCTGGTATGCTTTGTGCATTATTGCTAGTGTGCCGCACCATCTCTTAGGTTAGTCGGCGCTGGTGGCTCTCTCTCTCCATGGGTAGTACGTTTTATGCAGATACTGCTGGTTTTGCTATACTCCCTCTTAGATTAGCGGTTGTAGCTTTGCTGTCTCTCGGTGGTGATGCGGGTTGTATATATATTTCTGGTGCGCCGCACTCACTCTAGGTTAGTTGGCGCTGGTTTGGCTCGCTCTCCGTTGTGGTATGTTTGACCTGCATATCGTTGTATGTGCTGCACACACTTTTAGGTTAGGTTTAGAGAGCTAGGCTCTAGGGCCTAAAAATTTTTTTTGAAACAGACACACAATCAATTAATAAATGGTAATTTGACGCAGTACCGTTCATCATGCAACAGTATGCTGGCACATTTGCTCCCTCTGTACCGCCATGGGACTGTCTGTGCGCATGTGCCTCTATGTGCTGCACTCACTCTTAGGTTAGTTGGTGCTGGTACTCGCTCTCTGTCTCTGTGTTGTATGCTATGTGCAATATGGCTGCATATGTAGCTCTCACTCTTAGGTAGTTGGCACTCCTTGGACTCTCTCCAGGTGTGGTTATCTGTGCATATGAGCTGTGTACTGCACTCACTCTTAGATTAGTCAGTGCTAGTGGGTCTCTCCCTCTGTGGGTACGTATTGTGCATAAATGGCTTGTTGTGCCGCACTCACGCTTAGGTTAGTCGGCGCTGGTGGCTCTCTCTCTCCATGTGTTGTACGTTTTGTGTATAAATGGTGTGTATTGACGTACTCACCCTTAGGGTGGTCAGCCCTGGTGGCTTACCCTCCATGTCTGGTATGCTTTGTGCATTATTGCTAGTGTGCCGCACTATCTCTTAGGTTAGTCGGCGCTGGTGGCTCTCTCTCTCCATGGGTAGTACGTTTTATGCAGATACTGCTGGTTTTGCTATACTCCCTCTTAGATTAGTGGTTGTAGCTTTGCTGTCTCTCGGTGGTGGTGCGGGTTGTATATATATTTCTGGTGCGCCGCACTCACTCTAGGTTAGTCGGCGCTGGTTTGGCTCGCTCTCCGTTGTGGTATGTTTGACCTGCATATCGTTGTATGTGCTGCACACACTTTTAGGTTAGTCGGCGCTGATGGCCTACTCACTGTGTGTGGTACGTGTTTGCATATATATTGCTGGATGCGGCGCACTCACTCTTAGGTAAGTCGGCGCTGGTTTGGCTCTCTCTCCGTTGTGGTATGTGTGACCTGCATATTGTTATATATGCTGCACTCCCTCTTAGGTTAGTTGGCGCTGGTTTGGATTTCTCTCGGTGGTGGTCGTTGTGCATATATATTGCTGGATGCGCCGCACTCACTCTAGGTTAGTCGGCGCTCGTTTGGCCCACTCTCCGTTGTGGTATATCTGACCTGCATTTTGTTGTATATGCTGCACTCCCTCGTAGGTTAGTTGGCGCTGGTTTGGATTTCTCTCGGTGGTCGTCGTTGTGCATATATATTGCTGGATGCGCCGCACTCACTCTAGGTAAGTCGGTGCTGGTGGCTTACTCTCCGTGGGCTGTACGTGTTGTGCATATATATTGCTGGATGCGCCGCGCTCACTCTTAGGTTAGTCGGCGCTGATGGTTTATCTCCGTCGGTGGTAAGCGTTGTGCATATATGGATGCTTGTACCCAACTCCCTCTTAGGTTTGTCGGCGCAGGTCGCACCATCTCTCTCTGTGCGTGTTACGTTTTGTGCAGGAAGGGTAGGTTGTGCTGCACTCACACTTAGGTTAGTCGGTGCTGGTTTGACTTCCTCTTTTTGTGTGGAACGTTTTGTGCAGATATTGCTGGCTGTGCCGGACTCACACTTAGGTTAGTCGGTGCTGGTTTGGGTCTCTTTGATTGTGGTACGGCTTGTGCACATATCGCCACATCACTATGAGGTTAGTTGGCGCTGGTTTGGGTCTCTCTCCGTGCATGATATGATTTATGCATAAACTGCTTGTTTTGCCGCATTCACTCTTAGGTTTTTCCGCGCTGGTGGCTTACTTTCCCTGTGTGGTACTTTTAGTGTATAATTGGCTTGTTGCGCCGCACTCACGCTTAGGTTAGTCGGCGCCGGTGGCTCTCTCTCTCCATGTGTGGTACGTTTTGTGTATAAATGGCCTGTATTGACTTACGCACTCCTAGGTTGGTCAGCACTGGTGGCTTACCCTCCATGTCTGGTACGCTTTGTGCATTATTTCTAGTGTGCCGCACTTTTACTTAGGTTAGTCGGCGCTGGTGGCTCTCTCTCTCCATGGGTAGTACGTTTTGTGTATAAATGGCTTGTATTGACGTAAATCACTCTTAGGTTAGTCGGCGCTGGTTAGGCTCTCTCTCCGTGTTGGAACCGTTATCTGCAGAGGCGCTGGTGGATGTGCATCCACTCATTGGTAAGTCGGCGCTCGTGGCTCTCTCTCTCCACGTGTAGTCCTTTTGTGTATAAATAGCTTGTAGTGAAGTACTCACTCTTAGGTAAGTCGGCGCTGGTTAAGCTCTCTTCATCGTGGAACCGTGTTGTTGTGCAGAGTTGCTGCTGGAGCGCATCCCCTCTTAGGTAAGTCGTCGCTGGTTTGATGCTTTCTCTCTGAGAGTGGCACGGTTTGTCCATATATTGCTTGTTACGCCACGCTCACCAATAGGCAAGTAAGCGGAAATTCCCTTTCATTGCTGTGTGTGATACGTATGGTGCATGTTGTTTTTTGTGCCTGTAAGAGACTTTTTGGGCTGGATCACTCTCGCTCTTTGCGGTGGGCTGTTTAGTGTTTTATGTATGTGGATTTGCATCACATTCTTTTAGAATAGTAGGTGCTCCTTGGGTTCTCTTCTTTTGCGGGACGTTTTGTGCTAGGGTAGGTGTGGTGCATCTACTCTTAGGTTACTTGGCGCTCATTTCATTTCCCTAGCCCATTTGGGTGTGTGTGTGCAAATCTTTCTGTGCACCACGCTCACTTATAGGTTAGTTGGTGCTTATTGCGTTCTCTCTTCTTATGTGGTACGTTCTGTGCGCAAATTGCTCTGTGTTTCTAACGGTTTTTCGCAGGCAAAGCCACGGCCGCCGCACTAGCCAGCTGCATAGTTTTGTGGCTTGACTAACGGTATCACAGCGGGCCTTTAGGTTGTTTTTGTTTGTTGTTTTATATATGTGTGTCTGGTACGTCGTTGTGTTAGGGTTAGTATAGGCTTAGCTGTGAGGCCAATGGAAAGACTGAAATTCAAACATGCCATGAAGGCAGAGAAAGTGGTTAGTCACATGTCCATGAGGGGAGGATGACCCCCTTTCGTTACCTTCTTCAGATGGACGTGAAAAATCGTGCAGAGAGCTCCAAAACTGGCCAAGTTCTCAAGTGGATGGATGAGAAAATGGCAGTTGAAAGTTGGAGTGGTGCTTTTCTGCCTGGATCTCATTAGCCAATCAGCAAGCTTGGGTTAAGTTGCCTTAACCTTGACTTTAGAATTCATCTTTCAGAAAGAAGAAAATAAAATTGGTTTCTAAAAATTTTTTTTTGTTTTGTAGCAATGAAAAAATTTTTTTTGACTGTTTTGTAACAGTGATTAATACTAGTATTAAGCATTAATCCTAATGATTTTGGCTTGTTAAAAAACAAGTTTCCATTGTTTTGGAAAGAGTATTATTGTTTTAATCCTCCCTTATCCAGAATATTTTACCAGAACTTGGGCTCCTTATGGGATAAGTTCTGGTGCTTGCTCTAAAATCAGTAAGTTCTGTGGACGTATTAAATTCATACGGTTCCTCTCTAAGTATGGCCATTGAGCCAACACTTTGCTGTTGTGAGATCACATCAGAAACTTCATTATGACTCTCATCTCTGTTGTCACTATGTGATGGAGTCAGATCTTTTTGCAAAGTATCTTTTCTCTCATCAACTGGTAGAGTATAGCCTGTGTCATTCTGGGTGTCTACTGTGGGATACACAATGGTCACCTGAATTTTGTTCAAAGGTCTAGTAGGTAGAATTCTCTGGTTAACATTTTGGTTAACTTTCTGGTTAAAGAATTCAGTTATCCTTCTTTGAGATGTAGGTGCACAAGGCCGCTGTCTTTGTGTGACTCTCTTAGGTTTCAGAGTGCTAGTTCTCTGCCGTTTGTATTGGAGAAGCCACTGTTTTTTCCAGACAGTTGCTGTCTGTTTTTCTACAGAGTTACAGATAGCAAGAAGCGCTGGTGGTTGCTTATAACAGACAAGTGCTGCTTTTGGTAACCACTCCTGTGCTTCCAGGTCTTGCAACAACACTGTTTCATGAAATGAAATGAGTGCTTTTTTCAGTCCTACATATTTGTGGACTGGGGAGTATGTAGTTTTGAACAGCAGGGGGATAGCAACATCATTCCGTATGACTTGTTTGTTTAACAATTCTGTACGTAGATGGAAACCTACTGTCTTAAAAACATTCCGAAGCACATGCAACGGATACCCACGACATTTTAGTCTCTCCATGAACTTGCGTTCCATCTTATGGTAGTCCCATGCCCGTGAGCATGTTCTTATGTAGCGGAGTAGTTCAGTTTTTATCCATGCCGTTTTGTTGGCAGTGGGATGGAAAGACATGTATGGCACGTACAGGTACTTGTTCAGCACTTTCTGGTGGGTTTTGACCAGTATGTGTGAACTTTCTCTAGTGAAATTCCTGCTTTTGAAAGTGACTACATCAAGGAATGCAATTTCCTGATTGTGTGTTTCAAAAGTGAATTTGAAGGATGGGTGGATCTGGTTGACACTTTTGGCAAAAGCCTCAAATGACTCCATAGATCCATTCCATACGCCCCAGATGTCATCTATGTATCTGACCCACACACAGTTCAGTCCCTGTAAGGGGGTCTGTCCCATTTTTTGGGCAATTGCAGTTGCTCTCATGTCAATGTTGACCAGTGAGATGTTTGCAAACTGCGGTCCGTGTGGGTATCCCATGGCAGTACCACTGCGTTGCCTGTAGAATTGTTGCTTAAATTCAAACAGGTTATTCTCATTTGTCAACTTAAGTAGTTGTCCAATAAAATTTCTTCTTGCGTTAAGCTGTGCATGGTGTTGATACACTACGGAGTAGTGTTGTAGCACTGCAGATAGACCATAATCCCAAGGTATATTTGGGTACAGTGATTCCACATCAGCTGTGAACAAGATTGAATAAGGTTTGATGCTTAAACCATCTACTAGTTTGATAAACGTAGTAGTATCCTTAAGGATATGGCTGTAAAACATCACTACAGGAAGTAGTGTGTCTGAGAGCCATAAGCTTGCAGGTGTGGTTAAGAATGAGTGTGAGGGTGTGATTGGTCTGCCTGTAACAGGTTTTCCTTCACTTGCTTTGTGAACCTTTGGAATATGGTACCATGTAGCTATATCAAAGTCCTCACACTTTGACAGTAAGAATTTAGATTCTGTGTAGCCAATAATATTATTGCTACTTCCAAACCGTATTATCCTTCTCAGCTCAGATGTGATATTTTTTAGCAGTGGTGTCATTGCTAAATGATGAATCTTTTGATAGAGATCATTATTATCAAGTTGTCTGGCTGCTTCTTGGTCATTGTTCGATAGTCACAAAAATACGCAACAGCAAGTTCAGATGTCTATTGAGATTACACCACAACGCTCGCCTTTATAGGGCCTTGCTGCGTCTGCGTCCACCGCCAATCAGCGTCGTGTCAGATGACGAATGACTGCGGTCATTCGTCTTCACCACGTCAGAGCAACGTCGGCCGCGACCTGACGTCAGCCCCACCACGTGCCGCCATATCCAACAGCCCCGGACCAGCGGACGACCTTGCCAACCCAGAAGCCCTTGACCGCCAATACGCGTCGATACATGCTAAGTCGTTCAAACATGTTGTGCCGTACCCAGCTGTTATCGTCGTCACTGTAGCCTTTCCACTTGACCAGGTACTCTGCCGTCAAGCCGGCACCACGATGGCCAAGCACCCTTTCGACCACAAACGACTCGCCTTCACCAAAGTTGTTTCGCCTCGTAACTTTGATTTGATCGACCGGAAAGTGTCTCACCACCACCGTACCGTCGGGCTCTTGCAGCACATAGGCTTTCCGCTTGTCTACGCCCACTTCATTTGTGTAATTCTTGAGCGTTCGAAGTACCGTCCAAACATCAATGAGAATGGCGCTGAACCAGTCACAGTACTGATCGCCCTACTTGTTGACACCTGTGTTAATGACAACCATGCCGGCCAGTGTGTTGTTGCACCGCCCAGCATCTTTTTACTCCTTGTCGTGCCCGTTTGAATGGACCGTTCCACGGCACCATTTGCCTGATGATTGTAAGCAGTTACTAAACGATGCTGTACACCATAGGTAGCCACCAGGCTCGTTACCACATCATTCACAAACTCGGGACCATTGTCCGACTGAATGATTCGTGGTACGTCAAAGTCCGCCATTACCGACCACAAGACGGAAGCGACCTCTTCCTTTGTCTTTGTCTTCAATGGCCTCAACACCACGTATCGTGTAAACACATCAACTATCACCAGCAGCGCCGTGTACCCGTCCTCCGATGCCGGCATTGATACAGACAGAGTCAATACACGCGTGATCCCATGGCTACGACTGCATCAGCCCGACATTGACGGATGATAACCACGCTGTATCACATTATAACGCTGACATAGCGTCACAGCCATCGACCAACACAGTCAAATCATGGCGCAACTCGGGCCAATGTTTCTGCTGTGTAAATCGTATTGTCGATACATGGCGTCCACCAAAGTGTCCAAACGCGTGCACATCATCCAATAACTTGGAACGATCGATCCACCGGCCACGAGACCCAGCCCGTCAAATTCATTGGCTGCGGCTTCTTCAACCAGTCCAATTTGCAAACAGTCAGACACATTGCGTACAACTGTGCCATTGTCCTTGTCAACCAACCATTTTTCATACTGCCGTGACAATGCATCTGCCACGACATTATCAGCACCAGGCACGTGCTGAATATCGAAATCGAACTGTAACAACAGATCGACCCAGCGCATCCACATTGGATTGACGTGCTTCTGAGTAAGCAAATAAGTTAGTGCCTTATGATCGGTAAACAAACGAAAACGGGCTCCCTTCAACAGATGCTCCAATTTCGTGACTGCCCACACCAGCGCGCGAAGTTCACGTTTCGTGGCAGAATACGTTCCTTCAGCACCTCGAAAAGCGCGCGATACCGTAGAAATTAATCGTTTTTTCCCGGCATCGTCAGTCTGCATCAAGACTGCGCCCATCCCAACCAAGGACGCATCGACATACAATTCCATACGTCGACTAAAGTCCGGATATGCCAGCACCAAGTTTCCATCAGCTCGAAAGAAACGCTTGATGTGGTCAAATGCCATCTGCATTTCATCCGTCCAGACCATAATACCGCGACGCAATTGCACGGCTGTCAGTGGCGCGGCAATCGTCGCAAAATCACGTATATGATCACGGTAATAACCAGCCAGCGACACAAAGGAGTGCAACGTCTTATACGTCTTTGGCACCGGCCAGTCTTGAATGTCCTTGACCTTTTTGTCATCTGGCCTGAATCCACTACGCCAACGATTCTTCCTACAGTGTTTAACTCACTCACTTGCAATCCAGGTGCACTTAGCAACTCGTAATCGACACGTTGTGCTTGTTCATGAGTGTCAGACATCCTTAGCACCAGACTCAACGAACTCGTCCAGTCCGGACGTCGCCAGCAAGACGTCGTCGACATATGCGTTTGCCGACGGAATAGTGATCAACAATTCCGTCATGACTCGTTGAAACAACGACGTCATTGTTTTAATTCCAAAACAGGCACGTACAAAATTGTAGTGTACGCCGTTCCATACAAACGCCACCTTATGTCGATCCTCCGGCTTGATCAACCATTGATGATAACTATCAGCTTGATCAAATGTCTCGCGACGTAACCGGTGCCTCGAGCGTGTTGCATACAGCAAATCGGTGATCCGTGGAATCGGGTAATTCTCGTTTCTCAACGCCCCATTCAAACGCCGCAGGTCAATGCAAACGCGCACTGCCGTCATACTGCCGTCACTCGCTTTCTTTGGCGCGGCCATTAGCGGAAACGACCACGGATTGCCCCGCTGGGAAACCTCCGTCCAGCCTTTCGTAATCCATTCGTTGACTCTCTCAGTAACCGCGGCTTGCAGGTGCTGAGGTACCGGATACTGAGGCACAAAAATCGGTTCCGTATCGCCTGTGTCAATGGTCAGCTCTGCACCAGGAAATGAGCAAAAAGCTTCCTCAGGAATCCTTGTGTTTTGCTCAATGAGCGCGTTCCATGCCAACATGACACGTGAACGCTCCGCCTCCTTGATGTCATCAGTCAGATCGATGGTCTCTGGTCCATCGTCACTGGGCAGTATCAGCTCATCCTCTTGTGAGGCCTGCCCCGGCCAGGCCGCAGGTACCCCCGTCAGAGTGATTCCAAGCAGGCAGAACAAATCAGTTCCAACCAGCAATGACGTCTTGCCACTGAGCTCGGCGACCTCTAGATCCACGTCAGCAATCTTATCACCACATGCCAGCTTGACATGCGTGATGCCATGTCTTGTCACGGCCTGTCCCTGAAAGGCGCCACTCAGCTTGCCACCAGAGCCAGGCAAAATCGTCCAGCCGTTCTCCTCACATAGGCGCCTACTTATTATTGTAATGGGCGAACCACTATCAACAAGCCCGTAGAGTCGTTTGCCATTTATCTCAACTGGTGCTGCCCACTCTGTCTCAGATGCTGCGATCACATTGTTAACAAGGTGATCGTGAACGACGTTGTCACCGCTGTCATTGCGCAGAAATCCGTCGAGCCACTCTGCTGCCAGAGGTTCCTCATCGACGTCTTCACTATGAGTGATCTGACGGACACCCGTGTCGGCGCCAGAAACCACCTGGCGTACGGTTGTGCCAGCAGCAGGCGTTATGCGCTTCGGGCACGTGCCACGTTGGTGTTCAGTACTGCCGCACGTCCAGCATGCACCAGGTGTATAGCCTGCCGGTCGCCTCGGCGGCCGCACATAGCGTCCACGTTCGGGCTCCACCTGACGGACGCTTCTCTCCGCCGGTACCTCCTGCGCTTTGCGGCTAAAACACTGTGCAGCTGTGTGACCACTCTTGCCACAGAATCCGCACGTCACCGAAGTCGTCGTCGTTGACCGGGCAGCCGCCTCTCGCGGGCCTTTGGTCGTCGTGCGAGCGTCTTCATGGCTGCCCTTTGTGCGTAGCCGTCCTTCACGCAGTGCGTCCTTGGCGTCCAGCGACTGCGCAATGAAGTAAATTTGTTCAATCGTCACAGCGATTTGATTTGGGCCGGTCAAACTGCGCCGTCCCATCAATTGATCCTCAATCCGCTCGACCAGACGTGTGCGCGAGCGAAGCCCCTCCATGAATATCATCTCGAGGTCCTCATCACTTACACCGGGAGCGCGCTTTGCCAGCAACTCGAAGCGCTCCACGTAATCGCGTACGTCTTCGCCAGCCAGGATTTTTACAGACTTTAATTCTTGTCGGAAAACCCACTGCATTTCGGCGGAAAGTTGCGACTCCAGAAACTTCTTCCGGAAGTCGAACCAAGCAGCCGGCTCGTCACCAGACCGCGGTAGCCACCCGGCCACCTTCTCCATGAGAGCAGCGCCAGACATCTGGCTGACCAGATTTTCGGCCCAACGCTCCTCAGGAAATCGCGCACCCCGCATCACCGCCTCAAAGGTGGCAATAAACTCGTTCGGGTCGCCCATAACTTTGCCGTCGTCCTTCCGCCCACGGGCGTACTTTGGCAGATTTGTGGGCACTCGGGCCGCATCGATATTTCTTTGACGCAACGCGTCCGCCTGCTCGTCTACAAACGGATTGCCGCCCACACCAGTCGAACCGCGACTGTCTCGGTGCCTCCCGTTCGAACATCTTGTTCGCACGCTCGGATGCACGCATCGCCTCCATGTCACGTAAGCATGTTGGCGGCGCGAGGTGTTGCTCACTCGCCATTCGTCACCAGCCTCGTCGGCCAGGGCGCGCGTCTGCGCCAGCGCGGTTGTTGGTCCGGCGAAATCGACGCCGGTTCCCGTGCTTGCCCCTTTCAGCCGACGGAGTTCTTCTTCTGACACGACGCTTGCGGTAGTTCAACATCGCTCGAGCCCAAAGCTCAGCCTTCCTGGCGGTTTGCTTTTGTAGCGCCAGGTGCTCTTCGCGGAAGACATCCGGGACGCCAAAGCGTGGCGTCACCCCCGCGGTGTTCATATGACCAGTAATCTCCATAGTCGGTTGCTTGCAAAAATGTTCGATAGTCACAAAAATACGCAACAGCAAGTTCAGATGTCTATTGAGATTACACCACAACGCTCGCCTTTATAGGGCCTTGCTGCGTCTGCGTCCACCGCAATCAGCGTCGTGTCAGATGACGAATGACTGCGGTCATTCGTCTTCACCCGTCGAGGCAACGTCGGCCGCGACCTGACGTCAGCCCCACCACGTGCCGCCATATCCAACACTGTTTTTTGAGAAGGCGCTGGTATGATTATGTGTTATGGTATTATTGAGATTAACATTTATAGAACTATGAGCGGTTCAGGCAGTCAATGCTGTGGGTCCTGAATGATGCTGGTTTGAGAGGCGACGTGTATGGGTGCCACTCATTCCGTCGCGGCGGGGCGCAGTATTTTTCTGGTGCTTGTAATTGGTCGTTCAGTGAACTGCAAGACTGGGGCCAGTGGTCGTTTGAGGTGTCGAACTCAATGTTCAAATATCTGCGCAGTCCGATTGATCTCAGCGTTAAACGCGAATTTTACTACGCAGAACGTCAGCTTCCTTCGGCCAACAGAAGATAAGTTTGCAGAATTTTCGGGCGAAAGTTTCAAGATTTTCTTAAGCACATTGCACGGCTTCAAGACGCCTTTCTTGTCTGCAAAAGCCGCGGTGTAGTTGTCACTGCCATAGACAATTTCTAGGCGAATGCAGGCCGCCTTTATGCGCTCCACCGTGCGCTCCGTGTTCTTTTGCTGAAAGTATTTTCGTGCCTCTGACACAGTGCGGCATTCGGCGGTGCAAGCGTCGATATCGCCGTTGAAATATTGATCGACACAGTTGCGGACGTCCTGTTTAACATTAGCTAGCGAGCGATTCAAAAATAGCGACGCACCTTTCGCTGCGCACTGTTGTTTTCCACATCGTTGTACGCCTCAGCAATCGTTTTCAATGCCTGACGCCCCAGAACAGCCTTCACCGCCAACTTTGCAGCGCTGTATGAGGCACCTGGCACCTGGTTGCCATTTGCAGGTGGACTGACCTGCGTAGTGGCTGTTACAGGCGCGGTGGCGTTGGTGGCATCTGTGTGTGCGGCGTTATTGATGGCACTAGCCTCGGCAGTACCGGCAGCAGCACCAGTGGCACCAAGTGTGGCGGAAGACGTGGCGGCAGCAGCAAGAAGAGTGTTGCCAGCCAATGCAGTGGCAGAAGTACCAGCGGCGTCCACGGTGTCAGCACCATCGACAGCAGTACTATCGTCTTCAATGGCGACATTGGCCCTGGGAACCACAGTGGAGCCAGCAACGCCTACAACTCTGGTTCCAGTATCACGGCCAACTACAGCATCTACGAAGGGTAAGTACGTGGTGTATTTGCACAGATGTAGAACAGTGCAGTTACTGGTATTGCGGTCACCCTCGTCATCCAGCACAGGCTCGCCGCCGTGGTCAAAGAGTGCAGGATTCTTCCCGTACGCCAGCGCCTGTATATGTGTCAGTAGAGCACCGGCTTTTAGAACAACTTACCAGTTTTAGTGAATATGCAAAGCCGGCCATATTCAGGTAATCATTGGCTTTTTCCTGTACTTCCTCTTGGCTGCTGTAGTCGCTCTTACCCAGCGGCAAACCCAGGTTGCGTGTCATGGTGAATAGATCACATAGCTCACGTTCACCTGTCATGGCCGCGATCTGTTCGTACGAGTCAATGCCATCCAGTGCGTCAAAGGACAAGTCAATCGACAACAAGAACAATTGCCAGTTTTTCAAGGCCTTCAGCTTCATCTGAATAGCTGGCGTCTTGACATAGTCCTCCAGCAGACGGACCTGAAGGTCGGCGGCAAGTTCTTTGGCAGGATACTGCACTATGACAGCGGCTCTCGGAGGTGGAGGGCTTGCTGCCACGCGGTCTTCAGCAGGAGGCACCTCTCCTTTTTTCAGCATGAGACGGAGGCGCGTGGCGACAAGTTTGGCCTTCTTGCCACGGTACAGGTCCTTCAACGCCGTCAGAGGCTTCTTGCGCGCAAGGCCATCAATATTCCACGTGGCATAGTGCCCGGGATAGTAGTGGCGAAACCACAGCTGCAGCTGAGCTGCCTTCATTGATGCAGGCCCAAGCTCTTTGGGTGCTACTTGCACGTCAAGAACTGCGTTACTATCATCTGCAGCAGACTCATTAGCCTGCGCACTCAATGCCGCCGGTGCAGCTGCTGCAGGTACAGGCAATGCCGCGGCAGAGGCAGCATTGCTGCTGGAGGGCGGAGGAGGCATAGGGGGCGGGCTGCTCATAGTGAAGGCGCGGTAGTAGTAGAAGTAGCAAGGGCGGCGGTGGCAATTGGCAGTGCCGTGTGGTGGCGTGCAGCGCAGCGGGGGTAGGCGACGTGGTACTCTAGAGCGCAGAAGGGGCTATGTGCAAGGGGCCGGCGGCGGTGACGGCAGCTGACTGAGGCTGACTGGGTGTTACAGCCACAGCTATATAAGGGCCACTGAACTGGCGGTCACATATGATACAATCAATCATATATGATAGGGGGACTGAATCGGCCGTTGCTAAAAAGTAGTTATCTTAAGTAGTTCAGTCATTACATATGATTGTTATATGTAGCGGCGCGCCCAATTGGACTGAATCGCCTACTTTGTAATTCCCATTGGCAAATTTCCTGATTGGGTCATGCTGGCAAACAATCCCCCTCACACACTCAGCACACACACACTAGCTAGTACCACACTGAACACTACGCTGGAGCTAATCACTATTTATTAGAGAGACGGCCATGTAAATTAATATTGTTATATTATCTGTTGTCCGACGTATCGGCCGAGCCCTGGCAGACGTGGACAACCTTGCGGCTTCTGTCAGCATTCAGCGAGTGTGGCAACGATTCTCTGTTATTGTGGCGCATGAGACGGCTATGGCACTGGCCGCGCGGCAGTAATTGACCAATTTAATAAACTTTACAATTGAAAAAAAAAATTATCTGTATATCTGTATATTGATAATAAATTATCCTGTGTAATCGCCTTGTCTTTATGGCATGAAATTGCATAAGCTCCATTATATTGTACGCGGTGAATTATTTAGCATTTCTGTTCAGTTGCGTTAGTTCTATGTAATTGCTCAGCTAACACAGCAAAATCGGCGTTTATCCTAGCATACCCACATTCTGCTATGTACTCTTGCATTGTTGGGCGTGGTAAGAGTACATTGGACATGACTTAATGCGAGTTCTTTGAATGTGAAATGGGAGTTCTTCGTGTGTGAAATGGGAGTTCTTTGTGTGTGATTTTGTGATTTGTTGTGGTCGATCAAGCAAAATGGCTTTCTGTCATAGAGGCTCACGGTGCTTATACTCGTGCAAAATTTTATGTAATTCTGCATATGCCCAATTCGGTTTCACTACCCATCAAAGACATGGCATGCATAACAAAGTTAAATAGTATTCCAACATCCAAGGGAGGCCAGGCCAATATTTCGTCGCATTGATGAAACGGCGAATCGACATTTCAACTGTTAGCGCCAAGGAATTCTGTACATTGCAGACACCGCGCCTACCATGTAGTGTCTATAGCCTTTCTTCACGAGGTTACTCTATTTTGGCTACAACCACGTGCTTCTCACTTTAATGTTGAAGCGTGAAGTTGGGTGCAAACACCCCTCGACACTGCTCTGTTAAACGATGCGATGCCCGCAAAACTTGTGCAGTGCCTAACTATCTACGTATTTATATGTATGTGTATTTATGTGTATATTTATATGTATTTGCATACAGTTAATTCCGACTCTATTTACACTACTGCGACGTCTGCATCCCAAGAAAACCCTCCAGTTTATTTGCATACAATCGGAGACACTTATTTAGCATTTCATGTTGGATATGGCGGCACGTGGTGGGGCTGACGTCAGGTCGCGGCCGACGTTGCCTCGACGGGTGAAGACGAATGACCGCAGTCATTCGTCATCTGACACGACGCTGATTGGCGGTGGTGTAATCTCAATAGACATCTGAACTTGCTGTTGCGTATTTTTGTGACTATCGAACATTTTTGCAAGCAACCGACTATGGAGATTACTGGTCATATGAACACCGCGGTGGTGACGCCACGCTTTGGCGTCCCGGATGTCTTCCGCGAAGAGCACCTGGCGCTACAAAAGCAAACCGCCAGGAAGGCTGAGCTTTGGGCTCGAGCTGATGTTGAACTACCGCAACCAAGAAGAAGAACTCCGTCGGCTGAAAGGGGCAAGCACGGGAACCGGCGTCGATTTCGCCGGACCAACAACCGCGCTGGCGCAGACGCGCGCCCTGGCCGACGAGGCTGGTGACGAATGGCGAGTGAGCAACACTCGCGCCGCCAACATGCTACGTGACATGGAGGCGATGCGTGCATCCGAGCGTGCGAACAAGATGTTCGAACGGGAGGCACAAGACAGTCGCGGTTCGACTGGTGTGGGCGGCAATCCGTTTGTAGACGAGCAGGCGGACGCGTTGCGTCAAAGAAATATCGATGCGGCCCGAGTGCCCACAAATCTGCCAAAGTACGCCCGTGGGCGGAAGGACGACGGCAAAGTTATGGGCGACCCGAACGAGTTTATTGCCACCTTTGAGGCGGTGATGCGGGTGCGCGATTTCCTGAGGAGCGTTGGGCCGAAAATCTGGTCAGCCAGATGTCTGGCGTTGCCCTCATGGAGAAGGTGGCCGGGTGACTACCGCGGTCTGGTGACGAGCCGGCTGCTTGGTTCGACTTCCGGAAGAAGTTTCTGGAGTCGCAACTTTCCGCCGAAATGCAGTGGGTTTTCCGACAAGAATTAAAGTCTGTAAAAATCCTGGCTGGCGAAGACGTACGCGATTACGTGGAGCGCTTCGAGTTGCTGGCCAAGCGCGCTCCCGGTGTAAGTGATGAGGACCTCGAGATGATATTCATGGAGGGGCTTCGCTCGCGCACACGTCTGGTCGAGCGGATTGAGGATCAATTGATGGGACGGCGCAGTTTGACCGGCCCAAATCAAATCGCTGTGACGATTGAACAAATTTACTTCATTGCGCAGTCGCTGGACGCCAAGGACGCACTGCGTGAAGGACGGCTACGCACAAAGGGCAGCCATGAAGACGCTCGCACGACGACCAAAGGCCCGCGAGAGGCGGCTGCCCGGTCAACGACGACGACTTCGGTGACGTGCGGATTCTGTGGCAAGAGTGGTCACACAGCTGCACAGTGTTTTAGCCGCAAAGCGCAGGAGGTACCGGCGGAGAGAAGCGTCCGTCAGGTGGAGCCCGAACGTGGACGCTATGTGCGGCTGCCGAGGCGACCCGGCAGGCTATACACCTGGTGCATGCTGGACGTGCGGCAGTACTGAACACCAACGTGGCACGTGCCCGAAGCGCACAACGCCTGCTGCTGGCACAACAGTACGCCAGGTGGTTTCTGGCGCCAACACGGGTGTCCGTCAGATCACTCATAGTGAAGACGTCGATGAGGAACCTCTGGCAGCAGAGTGGCTCGACGGATTTCTGCGCAATGACAGTGGTGACAACGTCGTTCACGATCACCTTGTTAACAATGTGATCGCAGCATCTGAGACAGAGTGGGCGGCACCAGTTGAAATAAATGGCAAACGACTCTACGGGCTTGTTGATAGTGGTTCGCCCATTACAATAATAAGTAGGCGCCTATGTGAGGAGAACGGCTGGACGATTTTGCCTGGCTCTGGTGGCAAGCTGAGTGGCGCCTTTCAGGGACAGGCCGTGACAAGACGTGGCATCACGCATGTCAAGCTGGCATGTGGTGATAAGATTGCTGACGTGGATCTAGAGGTTGCCGAGCTCAGTGGCAAGACGTCATTGCTGGTTGGAACTGATTTGTTCTGCCTGCTTGGAATCACTCTGACGGGGGTACCTGCGGCCTGGCCGGGGCAGGCCTCACAAGAGGATGAGCTGATACTGCCCAGTGACGATGGACCAGAGACCATCGATCTGACTGATGACATCAAGGAGGCGGAGCGTTCACGTGTCATGTTGGCATGGAACGCGCTCATTGAGCAAAACACAAGGATTCCTGAGGAAGCTTTTTGCTCATTTCCTGGTGCAGAGCTGACCATTGACACAGACAATCATTCCAAATTATTGGATGATGTGCACGCGTTTGGGCACTTTGGTGTGGACGCCATGTATCGACAAATACAATTTACACAGCAGAAACATTGGCCCGAGTTGCGCCATGATTTGACTGTGTTGGTCGATGGCTGTGACGCTTGTCAGCGTTATAATGTGATACAGCATGGTTATCATCCGTCAATGTTGGTTGACGAGTCGAGCCATGGGATCACGTGTGTATTGACTTGTCTGTATCAATGCCGGCATCGGAGGACGGGTACACGGCGTTGCTGGTGATAGTTGATGTGTTTACACGATACGTGGTGTTGAGACCATTGAAGACAAAGACAAAGGAAGAGGTCGCTTCCGTAGGGCGTGGACAAGCGGAAAAGCCTATAGTGCTGCAAGAGCTCGACGTGTACGGTGGTGGTGAGACACTTTCCGGTCGATCAAATTAAAGTTACGAGGCGAAACAACTTTGGTGAAGGCGGAGTCGTTTGTGGTCGAAAGGGTGCTTGGCCATCGTGGTGCCGGCTTGACGGCAGAGTACCTGGTCAAGTGGAAAGGCTACAGTGACGACGATAACAGCTGGGTACGGCACAACATATGTTTAACGACTTCAGCATGTTTCCACTTGACCAGTATTGGCGGTCAAGGGCTTCTGGGTTGGCAAGGTCGTCCGCTGGTCCGGGGCTGTTGGATATGGCGGCACGTGGTGGGGCTGACGTCAGGTCGCGGCCGACGTTGCCTCGACGGGTGAAGACGAATGACCGCAGTCATTCGTCATCTGACACGACGCTGATTGGCGGTGGTGTAATCTCAATAGACATCTGAACTTGCTGTTGCGTATTTTTGTGACTATCGAACATTTCAAGCATTAACCAAAATGCTGCGATGCGCGATTCGCCGACAGTATGCGCGTGCACCTGCGCGCTCTGTGATGCAGCGAGCGCAGTATGCTGCGCTATCCACGTCTTTGTCGCCACCTGTCAGTGATACCACGATTGCTGCGGTGGATGGTAGCGCGGTGGACGCACCCGGCACAGCAGTGATGTCGATGGGCGATATGGCAGCAATGGGATTCTGCAATTGGACACCGCCGGGTTTGCTGGAACGCGCTTTTGAACTGCTACACGTTGGCTATGGGCTGCCGTGGTGGGCGACGATCACAGTCAGCACTCTCGCTGCACGCGCGCTAATTCTTCCACTGGCCGTCAAGCAGCAGAGACACGCGGCCAAAATGCAGATCGCTCACCCAGATGTGAGCGTTGCAATGGCGTCGTACAACACCGCCAAACAGAGCCAGGACGAACAACGCATCCGCGAGGCCACAGTTGCTCTGTTGGAAACGTATAAAAAGCACGATGTATGTACGCCGCGTACTTGCCGCATAATAAACGGCTATCTGACACTGCGACAGGTCAATCCAGTCGGCGGCATTGGGCCGTCGCTGCTGCAGACACCCGTGTTAATATCATTCTTCCTCGCGCTGAAGAGCATGGCCGAGCTACCCGTTCCCGATATGCGCACTGGCGGCGCGCTATGGTTTACTGACCTTACGACAACAGATCCCTATTATGCGCTTCCAGTTCTGGCGGGGTCGTCGTTCATCTTGATGATTTACGTACGTTATATTTAAGTATTTATATGTATATACGTAATCGGTGTGTGCGTATGCATATATACTTCAGTATATATATATATTCGTTCGTTGCAGACTTGATTATCTCTTGTACAAGTGTTGATATGTATATACTCTGCACCTGTATCTACAAATTAGCTTCGTATGACAGAGTGCGTTTACGGTAGAAAAACATCGATGCTGGCGCGGTGCAGGCGCAAAGTGCCGAAACAATGAAGCGCATTCTCATGGCTATGGGTGTCATTTCTGTTCCAGTGATGGCCACTTTCCCCAGCGTATGTGTCCTGTGCACTTGTGTGATCTAGTTGACAGTCTAATTAATCCTGCCAGGCTCTCGGATTGTACTGGCTAGTTAACAATTTGGTCACTGCGGCACAATCGCTTGCTTTCCGGTCAGCTCCATTGCGCAAGGTGTTCGGCATTCCAATTGTGTCTCGCAGCGCGCATCCAAGTATCGCGGCGACACCAATCGGGTTCAGCGAGGCATTTAGACAATCTGTAAACACCGCTGTTAAAGCGGATGGCAAGCCGCACGCCATGCTGGAAGCTAAAGACTTGATGTCGCCGTTTGCTGCTTCCGACAGAATTAACTCTCCAGCGATCCAGCCATCTATCCGCCAGTCTGGACGCCGAAAGGTGGCAGCAGGCATGTGAAATGATAAACATATCTGCAATAGAAGTATGCCGTGAGATATGAAGTATATACTCTGCCTCAGAGCATACAATGTGACAAACGAGACAGATTGAATAATTACATACATTTGACAATCGACAATGACCGACAATCTGACGCAGCCGACTCCGACTGATGGTGAGTTCTTTGCAGCTCGTGCTGCGCTGTGATGCGGTTGCTGTGCACCAGGCTAACGGCTCCTGCAATGTCAGTGAACGCCTGCAGAACATGGCTCCGTTCCTCCTGGCACTTTATCGCCGTCGCTCAATTCCTGCGCACCTTTGCCGAGCACATCAAGCTGGATACCGCCTTCCACTCCTTCCACACCGAGGCAAGTGAAAAGCATCTGGTACGCCTGTGAACACCTCGGCGCTGACACTCGTGGTAGTTGTTGGAGGACGCGCTGATGGAGACTACGCCCACGGTATTCATGCGAACCCTCTTCGTAGGGCTGCTGCGCGCGCTAACCGATAATCGACACATTCGCGACGATAATTGGGAGCACCACTTACGGCGAGCGTTCGAGACTCGGTTTGACGGTCTTATTCAGGACTCGCCGACTCGTTTCTTGCCGGCACCAAGCGAACAAACATCGCTGACCGCGGATTTGTCTTTGACACCGGGATCTGGACTAGAGAAGAGCGATGGGTCTGCTCTGGGCATAGATAAAACACCGGCAAGTTCGTGCGGATGGTTTTGGACCATGTCTTTGGTAAACAAGGTCGGTAGCAGTGTCTGTGTAAATTGCCGCTTGCGTCAATTTTTTCCACATACATAGACTCTGGCACTGCATTCATTATGCGAATTGCTGCTGGTTGATGTAGAAAGATTCCGGCTGAAAACTGACTTGACAGACGGTGATGGTCAGGAGCTGTGGCGCGTTGACCCTGTTGGCTTTGACTCGCTAGAAAATCGTTACTGGTTGTTTGACGATAATCGCCTTTACCGAGAGACATTGGTTGCCGCCAAACACATCCAAGAGGCAAAAGAAGGGCTAACTACCAGGCAGTCATCACGCAAAAAGAAGGGGGGCCGACAGCGCAAAAGCATTGCTGTCGACCCTAGCGTCAGCGTCGCCGACGGGGATCACTACCGCGGCGCAACGTGGGATTTGGTGTGCTCCACGTTGGACGAGTGGCGCACTTTCCCCAAGCAGTTTGAGATGTCGCGCAATCCTGCGGAAAAGGCTTTTTATAAGCTCCTTGTCGATCAGTTACTTCCCGACGTAGTACCCATCTACGAAGAGAGACAACGAGAGTTTGAAGAGAGACTGCGCCGGGAAAATCGAAAGCGCTCCGGACGCTTATTGTCAAAAGAACTGGAAATGATGGAGCAGCGAGAGAGTAGACAGAGGCAGTTACAGCAGGAGGCCGAGATGCGACGAAACTTTGGTACGCGATCGCAACGGCTGATCAACAAGGTACCGTCTGCTCGCTACTATTGGATATCAATCATAAATGTTACAGGAACTACAGCTCGAGAAAGAAGATGAGGGAAACAAGGTTAGCGAGCGGGAGATGAGGCGCCTGAAGCGCGAGGAGCAAATTGCCCTTCGGCTTGAGAGAGATAAAACCAATTCGAGGTCGCAGCCGGTAACGGTCGCGCATTGGACTTTCAGCTGTATGTGCGGCAAATTTGGTCTTGACTACGATGATGGTCGAAAAATGATGGCATGTGGACGGTGTGAGGTGTGGCAACACACATCGTGCGTCAACAAGACTGTTGGCCGCGAAGACTGGGATCAGGTTGAATACGTCTGCGCTAAATGTCGTGAACCGACAAATGCCGTTCTCAGCGCTGCCAAATCGAATGCCGAAGGTATGGCGTCAAAAATGTCGAAGTCTACAGCACTGCCATTCAAGATCAAGATCAAAGGTCCTGCTCCGCCGGCTCTGCCGCCGATAGGACCAACTATTCAGCACTCTACTTCTGTCGTGGAATCTCCAGCAAATGTGCCATCACGGCCACATTTTATGCCGACTCATCAGCTATCTTCTGCCGCGTTTTACCCTCCCAGGCCGCAATTTTTGGCGCCCGCTGCATTCAACGTGCATCAGCAGTATTCGATATATCATCCTCCTACCTTCCGTCCAACTAATCATCATGACGCCACATCAGCCGTACAATCATTGCCCGGAGATATGGGGTCCATGCTCACGGCAGCCACGGTTCCATATAATCAGCAGATATTGCCGTTGAATGGTCCGCATCGGTCCTCACTCAACCCCGGCATGATATCGGTAAATCAAATGATGGATGCCACGCAAGCTATTCAGCGACCAGTCTTAAGCGGTACAAGCGTGGCCATGTTTAGTGCGACAGATAATGGCCATGTTTCTGAGATAACGAACCCGGTGCGCATTTCGCGGCCATAATATATATATATATATAAATAAGTGTACACTGTCATTATTAAGCGCTGTTGGGATATATATATATTAAACACAATGCAACTTCTCGGCCAACGTCGCGACAAAGTAGTCTCGATATGCAGGACTCAATTCCGTAAGAAGTGCCTGCATCGATTCGTAGCACGGCAATTTGTCCACTTGCAAAGCATTGCCCATCTCGGAGCCGATAGACTCGCAGCTCATGGCCGAGATCTAACTGGTTACATACCAACTGCGCAGGATACACACGCGATACACACTGCGAAGCCGCCAACGTGAATCCGAACCGTTACCACCTCACCTTCCAACAAGTGTACATGCATGACATCCGGTTCATGAGGGCATGGCAGAATTTTTCGACAGCCTCGCCCACTGAACTCTTCAATAACTCGACTTCGCTCAAGTGTGTGTGATGTCATGCGCAGGCGCGACCTTACGCCTCCTTTACATACATCCGATTTCAGTGAAGATGCAAATGGAGACCGAGAACGGCTCCCGCGAAGAGCTCATGCAGCCAGAGTCAGCAGGGCAGGAAAATGCGCAGGCTCTGTCCTCGGACGTGGACCTGGTGGATATGACCAGTAAACGGGTCGGAGTCGCGTCTGCCACCAGCGCGACACCTCGCAGCGAGCCATGTCCCGAGCCAACTAGCTGGCTTATCAGTCAGTACGTAGATGTCGTCGTGCCTGGTTTGAAGACGCCCTTTAATCTCTGTAGATGGTTCTATCACTGGGTCACGTCCTTTGTGTGGAAGGGATTCAAGCGACCCATCCAATTCGCCGATCTGTACCTTCTCACCGCCGAGATGTCTGCCTCGAACCTGGCTGACGTGTTCGAAACCATATGGCAAAAGAAGAAAGACTCTGCGACCTCCGCCGTGGATGGTTTAGTTCCAGTTGGCGTATTTTCCGTACTAAAGGAACAGTTTGGACGCGGATATGCGTCGATTGGCGTATTTCACCTCATCCAGGCCGTAGCAAACATTTGTTCTCCCGTCATCATTTCGCAAATCACCAACTTTGTTCTGCTATCCAGCGAAGCGGGTACGCCTGGTGCTCCACCAAAGCCTGAACTATGGGTTGGAATATTGTGGTCGCTTGCATTCTTCCTGTTGCAGCTCACTGCATCTATCGCGTTGAATCGATACTTTTACCACGCCACTCGGTACGGAATGAAGATTCGCGCATGCTTGACCATTGCAGCATATCGTAAATCAATGAGGGTATGTGAGCGCTTTCTACGTGCTTCAATTATATTTATAATATTTATATTACAGCTATCGTCACTCGCGCGTCAAAAGTTTAGCGGGGGTCGCATTCTTAACATGATATCATCCGATTTGACCCGAATGGAAATGACATTTCTCCAGGGACACTACATATGGTAACTTATATTTCTCATTTAGAATCAAAGTGTAATGTACAGGTCCGGACCATTTCAAATTTTCACAATACTCGGACTACTGCTGTATTACATTGGCTGGTCCGCCTTGGCAGGTTTTGGTCTACTGATAGTCATGATCCCATTTCAAGCGTTGATGTTCACGCGACTCGGGACGCTGCGCCAGAAAGTTGCCAAGATATCCGACTCGAGGATTCGATCGACCCAGGAATATCTGCAAGGGATGCGAATTATTAAACTGTTTGCCTGGGAGGATAGCTTCTTAAAACGGCTCTTGCAGTTGCGTACTCAAGAGTTACTACAAATTCGTTACGTCAATATATGGACCGGCGTTCTTATGGGGATTTCGACATCTGTTCCGATCTTTGCCAGCGTCATCTCATTTATCGTTTTCGCGTATACCGCTAATGCGCTCAATCCTGCAATTATATTTGCAGCGCTAGCGTTGTTCAACTTGATGCGCTTTCCGCTAATCATTCTACCCAATGTCATTCGGTCTTTTGTGGAAACCAGAGTGGCGTTTGGTAGATTAAACGAGTTTTTAAATGCCGAGGAGCTCGTCACTACTGAGCACTTTGACGGAGTCGTGGAGCCAAATGCGGCGATAAAAATTGTTGATGGATCGTTCCAGTGGGAAGTGCTGAGTGCGAAAGATATGGCGGGATCCGCATCAGAGATATCGCAGAGTGTAGCGACTCCGTCCGCTGGCCCAATAATGCAATTATCCAACATCAACGTTACTATTCCAAAAGGCCGTTTAGTTGCTATAATTGGCCCCGTAGGCTCTGGAAAGTCTTCCCTTCTGAATGCGCTGTTATCGGAAATGAAACGAGAGCAGGGCCAGGTATATGTCAACGGAACAATCGGATATTCTCTACAGCAGCCTTGGATTCAAAATGGAACACTGAGATCCAACATTACTTTTGGTAATAATTACGACGAGGAAAAGTACCAGCGTGCCATCGATGCCACTGCACTATCGAAAGACTTGCAGTGGCTACCAGGAGGTAGCGATACTCTTCTCGGCGAAAAAGGCGTTCAGATTTCTGGAGGACAGAAAGCTCGCGTGAGCCTTGCTCGAATCGTATATGGAGAACCGGATATCGTCTTGCTAGACGACCCGATATCAGCGGTTGATGTCCATGTAGGCCGGCACATATTTGAAAACTGTATTAAGAAGGCACTTCGAGGAAAGACTATATTGCTAGTCACACATCATCTGAACTATGTTCGTGAAGTCGACTGGATTATTCTGATGAAGGACGGACAGGTACAAGAGCAGGGGACGTACGATGACCTGATGAGCTTACGAGGAGAGTGCTTCCGGCTTGTGCGTGCTTTCTCAGGTGGAGAGGATGAACAGGAAGATGCTCTCACTGAGCGCGCGCGTAAACAAGATGACTCCACAGACTCTGGCAAGCTTACTAAAGCCAACGTGGCAACTGAGGAAGAGCGCGTAGTTGGATCCGTTTCATGGAATGTATATCGAAGCTACATTGGCGCAGCCGGTGGAATCGCCATGCTTGGCTTTGTATTGGTGTTGACTTCACTGTCTCAAGTTGCGCGGGTGGGCAACGATTTGTGGCTAGTGGCTTGGTCCTCGGAAACCTTTGATCTCAGTATGGGCGAATACAGCGGCATATACGTAGCATGGGGACTCTCGCAAGGGCTGCTGGTTGGCATATTGGGAGCCAGTTTAGCGTTTGCGTTTGCTCGAGCATCCCGCCGATTTCATCATTCCGCGATTGAGGGCGTTTTCCAGGCTCCAATAATGTTTTTTGATACCACCCCACTCGGGTGGATCATGAACCGGTTCAGTCGGGACACGGACACGATGGACGCAACTTTGCCTATGACGTTGCAGATGTTTATCAACATTTTTTCAGGATTGGTAGCAACTCTGGCGCTGATGTGCTCCAGCACGCCTTATTTATTAATTCCGCTCGCTCCCCTGCTAGTTATCTATTATGGGATGCAAGTGCTTTATCTCAGGACTAGTCGAGAAGTTAAGCGGTTGGAAGCGATCAGCAGATCCCCGGTATACGCGCATTTTAGTGAGACGATGACTGGACTGAGTACAATTCGCGCGTATAGACGCCAAGCCGCTTTTATCGACAAGTGCCAAGACTATGTCGATGGAAACAATCAATCGGTGTACATGCAGATGGCTGTCCAGCGATGGCTAGGAATTCGGCTTGAATGTAGGCACTATTTGAAGGATAATCACAATTAATTTACATCATGTAGTACTTGGCTCTCTCATTTGCTTTTTTGCTGCATTTCTGGGCGTTTTAGCAGGCGGTAGTATCTCAGCAGCGATTGTTGGTCTCAGCTTGTCATATGCTTTACAAGTAACCGGTTCACTGAATTTCGCCGTCAGGCAGGCCGTGGAAGTTGAAGTAAACGCTAACTCAATTGAGCGATTACACCATTACGCAGTCAATTTAAAACACGAGAAACCGCGGCGGGGTACTGGTACAAGCCCAGCTGAAACATGGCCGACTGAAGGAAAAATTGAAGTCAGAAATTTAGAAATTAAGTACTCTGACGATGGCCCGTCCGTTATCAAGGGCATATCTTTCAATGTCAAATCATGCGAAAAAATCGGAGTTGTCGGTAGAACCGGCAAGTTGTTTGATTCGTAATTTGTTGCGATAATGACGTTTTAGGCGCGGGCAAAAGTACTATTGCTTATGCTCTGTTCCGCATGCTTGAACCAGCCAGCGGTGCGATAATAATTGATGGCGTAAACACTTCCACGATCGGTTTGCACGAACTGCGCTCAAAACTTGGCATTATACCTCAAGATCCAGTTCTGTTTAGCGGCACCGTCCGCTATAATCTGGATCCCTTTTCGGCATATTCCGATCAAAGTTTGTGGTCCGCCCTCGAGGTCGTAAACATGAAAGAAGCAATAAGCAAAGCCCCAAATGGATTGGATACGAAAACAGACACAAATGGCGAGAATTTCAGCACTGGTCAGCGCCAACTTTTGTGTCTGGCTAGAGCGATGCTTCTTAATCCGAAAGTTCTAGTCATGGACGAGGCTACTGCGAACGTCGACATGGAGTCTGATCAGTTGATTCAAGTTTCACTGCGTCGCGATTTTACAAAGTCGACTATAATTACTATCGCCCACCGCTTGAACACCGTCATTGATTACGATAAAATATTGCTTTTGGATCAAGGGCATATAGTGGAATTTGATTCACCACACGCTCTTCTAACCAGAAAAAGTGAATTCTCTCGTATGGTCGACGAGACTGGTACTCAAAATGCAATCATGCTGAGACGTCTTGCGAAGGAAGCAGCAGAAGGAAAACAAATTGCTGTTGATACGATGATGACCATATCGGCTACATCGCCGTGACCTTACATCTTCTGTGACCTTAATAGCACAGCAAGTAAACAGGCGCACATCACATACTGCCGCATTTTTCTTGTTATCTTTATGTCAGAAGTCTTGGTATAACTATTATAATATGTCAAAGGTCACGTAAAATTAGTAAGTGTGAGGAAAGTAAGAGTGAATCTCATCTGTTTTGTGTGCGTGCATGTCACCTTTTATAGCAAAAACGCCAGATTTATGTGAGCCAATCATTTAGATCACATGATTGTCTGGGGGACGCCACACATGTCACTTGTGACATATTATTTCATGTACTGTTTTATGTACAATGAACGGCGTATGCGTTGCATATTCCAACAACATGCTTGTTTCAGATGTAGCGTCGCGTTTCAGGTGTAAAGTTCCACGAGCGTACTGGAAGTCGCCATGCGGATGTCATCGATGTCGGCATTACGCGTCAGCATTACGCGCAATCGCCAACATTCCCTCCTAATGCTGACTCTTGTATTTTTACAAGTGTAGTCGGAGATCATCCGGATGCGGCATTATTTCCAGTGTTCCCTCCTAATGCTGATATCCCTAATCCAGCAATATGTCAGAGATGAGTAATTGATGGAAGTCCCTTGGTAAACATATCAGCCAACATATCAGTCGTTTTTAAATATTGGATTATAATTTCCCCTCGTTCAATCAGTTCTCTGATAAAATGATATCGCACTTTGATTTGCTTGGTTTGAGAGTGAAACCTGGGATTTTGAGCAATCTTTATACTTGATTGATTATCAGCATGAACTACAGTTGGTTTGATTATTTCAAAACCTAATTCTTGACTCAGACTGCATATCCAAATTATTTCAGAAGCGATTTGACTCATGGCCATATATTCTGCTTCCGTAGAGGATAAACCGTAACCGTGAGCATTTAATACGTTTATCATGTTGAGTCAAGATCAAACTATGAACTTGCTTAAATTTATCAAAGACTTCAGATTTGTTCTTCAATATAAACACAAATGTGTACTTTGTGTAGTCATCAACAAATATAACAAAGGTACCGGCCATTTCCATAAGACGGTGGATCAATAGGTCCAACCACGTCACTTTGAATAAAGGCTCCAATGGAATTGTTTTGTTGTTGTGCAATGTGATGCAGAAAATGTTTTGCATGTGTCTTTCCTTTGTAGCATCCTTCGCAGTGTTGTGACTTGGTTCCTGTCGCCTTGTATTGAAAATGACGTTTTAATTGTGTTTTCAGATACTCTAGACGCGACGCTCAGAAATATAACCTACGGCTTCGGTTGATTCGAGATTGGAATCGTTTTCTCGCCTTTAAAAAAAAATGAAAACCATTTTCTCGCGCACGCCAAAGGTATTGTCGTTATGGTTGCGGCGTGCTAAATATCTCTAGATTGCCCGTCGAGGACTCTTCATCTCGTGCCCGTACTCCGGTAGTGCTGCTCGTTTGCTACCGACGCCAGCATCGAATCCGGCATCCGCTTCCAAGGATTGGCTCGATTTCGTCAAGCGTAAAGGAAGTATGTGGCTGGGAGCTAAGCTCATGCTTGGAGTCGGCGGTCTATTTGGCAGTCAATATGCATATGTCTCCTACATTGCATACAGCGATGACCGGAAGCTGAAAAAGACGCTCGAGTCGGGGCCAATTCTCTCAAGTGATAAGCTCAAGCCATCCTTCTTCGTCGAGCGCCCCGCACTTTTCAAAGATTTGGTGCGCATATTGTCGCCGAAGAGCGAAGATGAGTTATTTCCTTATTACGTCATTTCTGGCGAGCATGGCACCGGCAAAACTACGATTATCAAGAAAGTTGCTCGGCACGTCGGCGGAGGCGTTATTTACGTGAATGTCCCCAAGGATATTAGAGACTTCGATGAAGCGTTCGCTTCTGCTACTGGATACAGCTTTCGCTCCAACTCTGGCATTTACGAGTTCATTCATGGGATGATTTACAAAGACGGCTCGGAGCTTAAGAAAGGTACGTTTGCTTTGTATTTCTTGTAAATTGATCTCATGTTTTAGAAAAAGGTTGGCGTCCTATCTATTCACAATTCGAGAAAACTGCTGCTTGGTACAAGGAGAAGTTTGGCAAAGTGCCAGTGATTGTGTTCGATAATGTAAATCGGTTGGCTAAACACCATCCTGAAATTCTCGAAGTTCTCCAGGAAGGAGCCAAAGATGCGGTTGACGACTGTGCGTTCATAACCATCTTTGTGTCGTCAGATGGTCTAGCGCCAACTCAACTAGAAAGTAAGTATCATTTTTGTTTTACTGGGATGTTTAACTAACGTTATAGGTCGTAGTTCGTTCTCGCGTGGAAAGGCCTTTCGAATCGGTGATATCAATCAGAAAGAAGTCTTTGAGTACTTCCGAAAGCGTGGTGTGACTGATACAGTTGATTCCACAGTCGGCTCGCTGTATCTTCGCTTGTTTGAGTTGGTTGGCGGCCGCTTCGAAAAACTGGATGAAGTAGCTCGGGAAGTCAAGATGGGTGTCTCGTTTGAAGGTATGTTCCTCTTATTTTGTTGTAGATGGTGTCTAACTCTTTTAAGATTTGAAAGCGTCCCTGTTCAACGATGTGTCAAAGAGGATTCCTAAAGTGTCACCGAATGACAAGATTGTTATG
Source organism: Aphelidium insulamus (assembly GCA_036784855.1). Taxonomy (NCBI): domain Eukaryota; kingdom Fungi; phylum Aphelidiomycota; class Aphelidea; family Aphelidiaceae; genus Aphelidium; species Aphelidium insulamus. Next base: position 154,724 of record JAZDSV010000031.1, on the reverse strand, counting down.
GATCGGATCATGGCAGTTGCTAGTTCAGGAGTGGCCTTTGATGCTGAAGATATTTGTGCGCGATACAAAGATGTCCCGTGGCCGGTTGTAGTGAACCTGATCGACAAATTGGTCGCCGAAAATATCCTTTCTGATAATGGTGCTCGCCGATATGTATTTCACTCGAATTTGGAGAGGTCCTTTTTCCGCGAGAATGCTAAACAATGAACACATTCATCGTGGTTAGTTGAAAAGAGTGTCAGTTGCAATAATAAAACTCGTCAACAGGGTTTCAGGGGAGTTAAAAAAAGTTGAAGAAGAAAAGTTGAAGTTGAAAAAAAAGTTCTATGTCACCTTTGCACCTGTTATACTTAACGCATGCATATCTGCGCAATGTTTGATCTGTTGAAATATGCGCCGTTCATCGTACATAAAACAGTACATGATATTATATGTCACTCGTGACATGTGTGGCGTCACCCTGACATATGGCTCACAATAATCTGGCGTACGTCAGTTAAATCTGGCGTTCTGGCTTACTCTTGTCAAACTCACTCATTTTATGTGACCATTGAACAATATTGAATGCAAGTTAAAGTCACATACTCTTGCTGCATAAAACCCGCCTAAAATAATCTAACCTTTTTTTTTGTTAGAATATGTATGTGAAGGCCATTTATTGTTTGATTTTGATTGATTTGATTTGTTGAAATAGTTAAGTAATCAGTGAATAACTAGTAGAATTGGAAGAGAATTCTATGTTTTATTACGTGCGGAAACCCCGGCTTTTATAGTTTTTGAGAGAGATCTCGCTGTGTAACGCTCTCTGATTGGGCGATTGTGTTTCGATTGCGTTGCTGATCGGATCATCTGATTGATTGATCGCGATGTTACGTTACATGCTTGTTTCAGATGTACGTCGCGTTTCAGATGTAACGTTGCACGAGCGTACTGGAAGTCGCCATTTGGATGTCATCGATGTCGGCGTTACGCGTCAGCATTATGAATAACCGCAAACATTAGGTTTGAGGCAGCATAATTGTTTAAATTTTGGAGCATGGGCATAAATTGAAGCGCGCAAAACAATTCGCAAATTTATTTATTTTCTGCGAAGGAAGGGTTTATTAAAATCTGAGACAATTTGGGAAAAACTTGTATTTTGGATGTGTTCCATTGGCTCAGACAAATCTGACCTTCTGGATTCTGTCATGTCACAAATCTGTCCTGTCTTTTTTGACATGCCCGCTCACAAATAAGAATTTATTCTTACTTTTCCCGTTTTCCGTTTGTCATTCTTAGTTTACTTCATTGTTTAACTCGATAAATCTAATCATTCTGAGCATCGGACAATCCTTCAATTGCATCTTGCAAACTTGACCATACGTGTGCCGGTATTTCGTGGCTACGCTGCGCAATCCTTGCCTTCGGTAACGACTCTTGCATTTGCCCGAACAGAAATATATTTTTCTGAATGTCCTGAGGTGTTGTAGGAGACAACTGGGCTTTTTTTACGTTCGGTCGAGATTTCACCGCGGCCTGCTCACTGACCACTGCCGTACCACTACTTTTTGGCGCTTTAGACTCCACGAAATGATTCACATCAGATTTTCGCTGAGGTGAATAATTCACCGTGGCAAGTTGACCATTTCGTTCGAAAAGTTTAAATTCTGACAGAGCGCGCCGAACTTGTTGTGCTGACCATGCTAAGTTGAACTTTTCTTGTGCCACTAATTGAATTAGACGAGTTGTAGTAGGAACCGAGGGCGAATGAGAAACTTTCGATGTTAAATTACGATAGATCGTTTCATCGCATCCAATGCAAGTGTCACGCAGCGGCGAAATTTCGGCACCCATCTTTTCCAATTCCATTTTGTATGAAACTGGCTTATTCATCTTATGGCGCAGTATATTGACCGCATCAACTGTAGATAAAAAGTCTTCCTTTTTGATAGGGTCAAAAGAATTCGGCCTTTGGCGGATCGGAAGAAAGCTATCACATTCGGGATTTCGAGTGTACCAAAGTAACATAAGTCGCAAATACTGTTCATCGCCCGCACCGCATTTCCACAAAACAGTGCCCAATTCTTTTTTCACGCGGCGAATGTGCATCATGCGGCGAATAAAATAATCTTGAAACTTCAAAATGCGAGCGGTCGGATTGAGACCAGCGTGAGCACCGCATAGCGACATGGCGTCTGCCACTGACGGCTGCCTCTCCATCCTTAAAATCAAAGCTTCGCGGCGAGATGAGCTCATATAACACAACTCTGGCACCGTTAAAACGCTCCAGTCTATAACATCTTCGCAACCTGTCGCCGCCGACATACTCGATTCATTCACGGTCAGATTCCGCTCTTCGGACTTTTGAAGCGCGTTCCATCGACGACGACATTGTATAGAGTTAAACCAAATATCGTGATCATTCTTCATAATGGCTGCCACCAAGTGCCAGTAGTAAAATGGCGATTGGGCATAAAAATTGGCCAACTTGTGATTGCACAGCACGCGTTGACTCAGAAGAAGTATCGGCAATTTTGTTGCACTGGCTTCTGCAGACTGCGTCGCTGATATCCGTAACGAAATTTTGTTTGCATTAGCAACGGCGCATCGTAGCATCTGTATGTCGTTTTCTGTCCACGGACGTCGAAGATATTCAAGTGGTCGATCGTAGTAACTCGAAAACCGTGGATAATAAAGTCGCAATAATATTCGATAGCGCATGTATTTGATTGTGCCGGACCGAGTGAAATATGCCGATTTTAAAAGTTTGCAAAGTTCTTCATGCGCAAAGTCGTGTTGTACCAAAAATTCTTGAAATACGGCAAGACGGCTGCGTAAATCGGCAATTGCGCCGTTAGTCGGTTGCGACCTTTCCGCAAGCCATTCAACAATTTGCAGCGCACTGGCGGAATTCAGTTGCTCCATGGTAATATAGTCAAAGATATTCAAACTGCGCCAAGGGGCTGCGGTATTTACATTGTGCTCTTCCAGCACTCTGCGCATCCTCCGGCCAGGAGTAGCTGCAGGAAGAGCGCGAATTTGTGACGTTGCGTGCGACGAAGGGCTGTCGGTGGACGCAGATGACAGTGTGGCAGGTGATTCGGCCGAGGTTATCATTAAACGATACACTCTGGAACGGCACGCGTGTTCCGGCATTCCTATTCCGTACTCTTGGCCAAGAATGCTGGACATGACGCGCCATATATCAAGCGGCTGCTTCTGCCAGGCAAGTTCGTCCGCGTAATTCCACAGACAGGTCGAGCCGTCGTATGAAAGCACGGGTATTGCCTGGAGTAAACTCTTGCTAGATACTCGCAAATCAGAGTCAACATTTTCCAGTTCTCTTTCCACAGGGTCCACAAACGTTGACAGGGCGGACGATCCGACTTGAGCAGCCACTCCAGAATCAATGGCGACATCGTGCACGCCAATTTCAGCAGTTTCTTCGCCTGAAACCGGAAATACAGTGCCAGTCACCGACCCAATTACCGATTGCCGCCGCGACCATGCTTGTAGTCGGCGACATTGAGCTTCGGCTTGGCGATATGAGTTCATGATGATTTTGTCAGCGTCGGCATTGGCAATCGGCGGTCGTTGTGAATAAGGAAATTTTCGAATGAACTGCATCACGTTGGGATGGCGTAGATAGAGGACGCAACGGCGGCGTATCATTCGCGGGCTTAGCACATCGAGCATCCGTGTCCACCGAGCGGCTGATAGCAAGGAACGGGCATCTGCGTCGGTGTACTCGTGCAGTAGCAGATACTCTTGAAAGCCTATCAAACGTGCGCATACCTCTGAGCGGCTTTTCTCGGCTTGCAGTCCCATACTAGTACTACCCGTTGATGTGTCCGAGTCAGCAACTGACAGACCGCGTTGCTTCAAGAGTTCGCGCAGCGTAACAATTGGCATCGCCCGGATCTCGTTATGGAAAAAGAGGTGCAACTTTCCGGGGTCACGGTGAAGCCGCGCAGCCTGCCGCATTTCTGACTGGCTCACCCGTGGCGCAGCAGAAAAGAGCCGACTATCTGGCCGTTGCACCCACCACCGAAGTGCAACCTGCATATCTTCACGCGTTCCGCCAGCCGTGCACCACTGCAACGTGTTCAGCGCGGTCTGTAGCTCTCGGGTGTTCATCAAGCCAGTGAGCGCCAACATCAGATTTCGCACAGCGCTGCGCAAGTCGGAATCCGAGGCAGGCCAGCATGCACGTGGAACAGCTGCGTGAACCAATATGTGCCGAAGTTCCGGCACCGACAGTGCTTCTAGTTGCTTGACATTGAGCAGCGGACACTGGCCCATGGCTACATGATTATTAGTGATATTGTCATGTTAGTGATATGTCATCCTACGTGAACATATAGTGTATACACATAAAAATAAATCGCTACATGGAAGATACCGCACGCACCGACATCTTTATCGACATGAACTCGGAGTGTAAGTTCGTCAAATCCATTCAGCGCTTCCAGCATCGCGTCAATAGACGATCTTGGAATCGCTTTCTGTGCCATAGAGTCGTGATATATCGCGCTATCCACAGCGTTGCTAGCAAAGCGCACGCGACAAAATGCAGTCGGGTGACGCCTCGTATTATCCGTCAAGTGGCGCTGCTCGCCGAGAGGCGCTCGCCAAGTAGCTGGTCTGATAGTGACAGCCTTGGTCACGCCAACCACGCACCGCAGAAGAGACGGCATGCGTAAGATGTGTGCGTGGCAAGCCAATAATGAATGAAAATGAAAAATATTTATTACGGATTGTGGCGCCAGTGATTGTACTGCTGCCGATGCAGCCACTCGGCGAAATCTGCTTTTTGCAAGTCGGCGCGAAACGAAGCATTCTGCAACAGCTCCAAGAAGGCCAGTCCTTGCGGGTAGCTGCACATGCGCGGTTAATAAGCAGTAAACGTACATTTTGATCCTTGTTGATCTTACATACGTGAGGAATCTGGCGTACTCTGGCCTGGACCAGTACCGCAAATAGGCTAGGTAGGCGACAAAGTCCGCGCGGCCAAGGTAGCCTTGCTGTGCGAGAAAGTTGAGATACTTTGGATTAGCCAGGCACTGCACGAATTCCAGCTCTTGCACAAATCGGTCCTGGTCCTGCACCGCATCGATTCCCGTGCCAGCCACCGTCATATCAGCAGCACAACTCTCATCAGCACCGTGCGCGTCCTGTCCACTCTGCGGCGCCATCGCAACTATTTATACATTATATAAAGAGCTACGGATCACACCAGCGATTTCTAGACCGAGAAAATAGGTAAATATGATTATTGATGTATTTGGTGACAATGAGCTCCCAGCTACCGCGAAGAGGAGTGCCCCGAGGCATTGGTAAATCGCAGCAATTCCGCGTGATCCATCTCGCCTCATCACCTAGTACAGACGCACCGGGGCGCCCATCGTGCTCTTAATGTAGAGCGATTTGACGTTCTGCCAGTTCTTTTTCAGCAGCGACACCAAAAAGTTGATGGACAGCATGACGTTCGAGAGCAGCTCGTCGTCGCTCATCTTGACGTGACCGACAGCCACCCCTAGGCAAAGTACCTTCTTCAGCTGAAACTTGATGGTGGCTTTCAACTCGTTCGCCTTTTCAGTCAAGTTGTCCGAGTGGGTGACTGGCGAAGGAAATTTACCAGCCTACCAGCCGTCAGTCAGTCAGTCAGTCAGTCAGTCAGTCAGGCAGACTTTGCATTAAGCATCATGCTAAATAAGGCTAATGTACCTTGTGCAAACCCGGTCCCAACAGACGCGGCAGTAGCTTAATCAGCGCCTCCGACGCCAGGAACGCGTCGTACTTCTTGGACAGCTTCTTGATCAGCTTCTTGTTCTTGTTGAGCTTCTTCAAGTCGTCCACCGACATAAAGTCCAGTCCGACCGCCTTGGCCTGGTCGCAGTGGTGAGCGTCACCCAGCACACACACCTTCATGCCGGGGCGCGGCACGTTTGGCAGGCGCACGGTGCCGGCGAAACGCTTGTCACGCTGCGGGTCATAGTTCTTCAGGCCGATCTGTAGTTCCACCGTCTCCTGGAAGTTGCGCGGTTTCTCCTCGGCAGCGGCGATGAGGGCCTTGATGGATTCGCGGACTGCGCTGACTTGAATTTTGCTCATGTCGCCAGATGGATGGATGGATGGATGGATGGATGGATGGATGGACGCGGTGGCTGCTGGAAATTGTTGCCCCTAGGCGTCGCGCGCTCTGATTGGCTCACACGTTTACCTGTATCTGGATGGACAAAAGAAGAGTAAAGTTTGTACATAAAATGTTTGTGAAGAGGAAGTCTGCGGGAAATGTGCGTCGAGAGCGCTCGACACAGTCCATCGCAGATGGCAACAGTAGCGACGTGGACAGTGCTTCCACCAGTCTTGCATCGCAGACCGTTATACAGAAACGTTCACGCACTGGACTGACCGCATCCAGCCGATCAGGCACAGATGCCGGTGGTGACGGCCCAGCAGCGTCCGTCGGATCATATTCAGTGACCTATGAGTCGTCCATGTCGGCCATGCCGCTCCAAGCGACGGATATGGGTGCCACGGCAGCGAATGGGATTGACGAGACGGCGCTGGACGAAGAGGAACGTAAGGCGGTGGCCGCCCTGCTGGAGCGCACAATGGCGCAGCACGAGGCGGACGCGGAAGATGGCACGTTTTACCGCGGCAGAAACTCTACTGGACGAACCACTACTACCGGCAGCAGCATAAAAGTGGGTCCTATACGGGGTTCGGGGAATATTCGCGTCAGTTCTCGATTCGACTATCAGCCGGATGTGTGCAAGGACTACAAAGAAACGGGCTACTGCGGCTACGGCGACAGCTGTAAGTTCCTGCACGATCGTGGCGACTACAAGAGCGGTTGGCAGATTGACCAGGAGTGGGACCGAAACGAGAAGTTGCGCCGCGAAGCAGAACTCTTCCATGTGCACGACGGTGAGGATGCGGCCGACAAGGAGGATGGCGCGTCGGACGATGATTCCATGCCATTTGCATGTCTTATTTGTCGCGATCCGTTTACAAAGCCTGTGGTGACCAAGTGTGGCCATTATTTCTGTGAGCGGTGTGCACTGCAGCACTTTCGCAAGAGTCCGAAGTGTTTTGCCTGCGGTGCCACCACTCATGGCTCCTTTGCAGTGGCGAAGGATTTGTTGGCCAAGCTGAAGCAGCGGGAACAGCGGTTCGCCGAGCGCGAAGCCGAGGTGCGCAAACTCAACACTGGCATTATTGATGAGACATAAACTGTCTGTGATACGCGGAACCAAGTTTGTATTAGAGCCTATATTGTCCCAGGCGGCTCTGTGCTGCAGAAAGTAGTGGATGAATGTTTGCAGCGAGGCCCGCCACGGCAACGCAGTCCATTACTTGTTGGCAGAGCTTCTCGCATAGGCATTGCACGTCCATTCGATTTAACATGGACCACCATCGCCGCATCCATGGTCGCTATTCACTGTTAGATATGTACGTATATATATATGTGTGTGTGTGTGTGTTAACTTACCGTGGCGCCAATGACTACGGCGCACTCCAGCGGTGCAACTGGATGCGAGTGCACAATCAGTAGGTGGTGCAGCCGGTGGGCGTCGTTCGGCGACGTCGAGTTCACGGTAGACTGTAGACGCCGCGACCGCGACCGTGAATGGTTGCCGGCCAGTGCTCGTCTGGTTGTGGTGTGCTGCTTGCTGCCACCGGCACCGCTGCAGAAATGTACACCAATAGCGCCATCATCAGTGCGCTGCTCGACGGTCTGGGCTGCGCCCCCGCCCCCCTCAACGTCACGGCTTATTTGCCGCAGCGTTGCTAGCAGGGTGGCGCTAGCTGCAAGTTCGTTTTTAGTCTTGTGCTGCGCATGAGACACCGCCCAATGCTCGCTGTCAGTGCCATCTATGCCGCCTGCGTTCAACTACAGCACTGGGATCAGCAACCGCAATGGCTCACGGTACGGCCACTTGCATCATGCTGAAGAACAATGTCTGCCGCATCGTCCGTGACAGCTCCTGCGGCGCTTGAAGGCGAGAGTCGGCGCACCGTCACCGACAGAATGTGTGCGGCTGTTTGCATCGAGGTGGTTATGCCCTTAGCGATGTATTTATGAAGAGTCATCACACTTTGTCTTCAATGAAGACAATGTGTTGCTTGTCGGAATGGCCGCGCGAGGGCACTACTACAAAGTACGTGTCCACATTGGATCTCTATACTTGCGGTGAGAGTCCGCTGGGTATGGAGACATCAATGCCGGCCAGCGTATGTTTACAGCGTACGTTAGTCAGTACGATTCGTTAAATGAAAATAATCTTTGGCACGTTTGCGCTGCTGTGGCTCGCTGCACCGTCCAGCGCGCTCATTGCAGCACCATCGCGCCAGGATGTTTTAGCTAACGTGTCGTATCATGCAGTCTGTCCAGATCATCTTTTCAGTCACAATGCCGGATGTCTGGAATCGGCTCCAGTGGAGGACGCGCCCGCGGCAGTCAAGGTGAGGCAATCTCACATATGGCTTCTAAACTTTTACGCGCAGTGTGCCAACATTGACCGCCTAGCTACTGCGGAAGAGAGATGCGATTTCGTGCGCACCCACTGCAGCGACGTGACTAATTCTCCTGGCGCCATCAACTATCTCCAGCTGTACTACTGCACAATGGCTCCAATGGATTTGTCATGGCTAGCTATATTGATATTGGTAGCGTCCGTTGATACTCATGTCTGGGTGGTAATGGATACTCATGGTACCTGCAGATGGTCCAGCTTGTATTTCTCTTTGTATTCATTGGCACGGCCGCGTCCGAATTCTTTTGCCCCAACCTATCGACCATATCGAATACATTAGGGCTGCCGCAAGATATAGCCGGGGTATAAATTGCGTGTCCATTTAATAATATTCATTAATTCATTGTTTTTTTTTATGTATTTACTTTATAATAGTTATAATATAATTTAATTGATTATCTAACTAATTAATACCGTGCAGGTCACGCTTCTTGCGCTGGGAAATTCTGCGCCAGACTTATTTTCTTCGGCCGTTGCCCTGCATTCTGCTGACGCTACTGAGTTAGCTCTTGGTAGTATGATGGGTGCCGGGCTGTTTGTCGGAGGCGCTGTCTTGGGCGTGGTTTCGCTTACGGCTCAAAAGTTCGCCGATGCGTCGGGGTCCTTGCAACCTGCTATTGTCTCGCTAGATCCTGGAATTTTCTTTCGCGATATAATTTTCTTGCTGATAAGCGTTTTCATGGTCGGTGTCATGCTGCTCGATGGTCAGATGTGGTGGTGGCAGGGGGCATTAATGCTGTCGGCTTATTGTTTGTATGCGGTGATAGTAGTGGCCATGGGATGGAAACGACGAAAACATCGGGCAATCAGTTGTGATGCGGATGTGGGTGTCGATATAATTTCTCCAGCGAACAAGAATGCTGAGAAAAGCATCATCATCGCCAGCAGCACGATGCTCTCTGACCAAGTCGAGGGATTTGCAAATTCTCTGCCGCATTCTACCAGCGCATCGACACTTTCTGACTACCCTTGTCACGACCAGGAGAATGCAATGCTTGCGCCGCGGCGCACTCAATCTTGCGCGAAACTTGCCGGGGATCAATCACACACTGCACAGCAACGAAACACACGGATTTCCCGCTCGATTCTACAGCCCGGAAACACTGGCGCTCTTGATGCGTCAATTGATAAATGGGAAACGCGGCGGCGTAGTGAAATGCGTCATTCGAATGAAGGTTTTGATAAATTCGACACAAGAGCCACGAGAGATATCGAAAATGATTATAGTGCACAGACTGAGCAATTTTTTGGTGAATTATCACAACAACCTTCGTATCTCGCCTGTAAATCAACGAAAAAAATTTGGCACGATTGTTTCGTGGTGGCAAAAACGATCGGCAAGCATTTGTTTCCGATTGCGTTGTCGTGGCCAAAGTTGGGTGTTCTTGGTCGCATTGTCGGGGTGATAAATGTTCCTGCATGTGCACTCCTTGGCATGACTGTCCCTGTTGTTGGTGATGATGCTGGAGAGTCTGTCTCTATAATCGGTACGGCGTTGCAGTTGACTTGCTCTCATCTTAACAAGCATTGTAGCGGAGGAGACAATCACCGACTTTGACGGCGTTGAGCATGTCACGGACAAGGATGCACCGCAGGCATCGGTAAATTGGTATGCGAGATATATTCTCATAATGCAAAGCTTCATGGCCCCCATGTTCGTTGTTCTTGCCGTTGGCCAGTGGAACGCAAACCTTGTCGATTTCTATTGTCCAGGCTGGATGGTGGGTGTTTTCATCGGTATTTTGGCTGTGCTATGTACTGCCTATATATGCCGCCCATCGCCGATACGTTGTGCAATGTCAGCAACTTTTGGCAATGAGCATTCTGTAATCGTCCCTTGGCGCCGTCCAATAATTTCAGTTATTGGATTTGTGATTGGCATTATTTGGATATATCTGGTCGCTACGGAAGTGATCGGTTTGCTTAAAGCCGTCGGTGAAATTCTCCATATCAGCGAGGCAATTCTCGGCGTTACTGTTAATGCGATTGGCAACTCGATCGGTGACTTGGTTTCCAACATCACCATGGCTCGAATGGGATATCCCAATATGGCAATCGCTGCTTCTTTCGCGGGGCCTATGTTCAACATTTTTATTGTGCTGGGCGTATCTGGAATGCTCGGCATTTACGAGGCCCCCAAACTGTTTCCGTTATCGACTAATTTGTTCATCACGACAAGCGGACTGTTGGCCATGCAAATTGCTTCTCTTTTGGCTATACCGTTATGTGGATTCAAGATAAGGCGAGGTTATGGTTGGGCACTCATATCGATGTACGTTATAATCGTCGGAGGAGCAACAATAATGTCGGCGCTGAGCTTCCATTTGCCTACATTATCAGATGGGAAGTAAATTTAAATAGACTACCTGCGGCAATCAATTAAATTTAACGATAATAAGACGCAGATAAATAATATTATAATGAAGAGAAGTAGACTACTCGATAGCGCGTTTGCGTAGGCGGCTTCGAACATTTTCGCGTTTAAATGCTTCGCTTGCAGCGGAGCGGCGTTCTTTACGCAGTCTGCTTACGGCCAAAGACTGGACTATCGAGGCCAGGAAGTATGCGATCATAAGTGCAATGAATCCATTCCAAAACAAAGAGATCAACGACACTCCTTTTCCGTCGGAATCACCGCGGGATTCACGGGAAAACTGAGATTTCTGCCGCATGAAGAATTCGTGACCGGTAGTATACCAGCTTTTGTTATACTTTCCAAGCACTTGTAGGAACCAGGAGATCGATTCTTCCGAAAACAACAGGATCACAAACCAAGTCTATAAATTTTAACTAAACAGGGATATGATATCAAGGAAAAAACCTGAATAGCAGCCTTGATCAAGGCTTTTCCAATAAAAGTGGCACCGAAAAACGTCGAAAATGGAATCAAGAAATGTCCACAAGTAATGCCAGCCAAATCAAAGAGCGGATTCGGAATCTAATTAATCAAGATGTTTCTACATGCGGCATAACGTACTGATGCACTCAGTAGTATTCCAAAGAACCCCATTCGCTGCATCATGTAGAACATGAATAGCTGCACTCTCTCCCAATAGGACAGCAACTTTTTCGGTTTGTTCTTCAATTCTTCAATGCTGCTAAATTCTTCATCTTCTTTTCCAGCAAGTGCAGCTAGCAATTAGAGTCTTCAAGAGTAAAATAATTGTACTAACCAGCTCGGGCAACAAAATATGGTGGCAATTCACCGATAGCTGTTCCGGCGCCCCAAAGAAAGGACTCAAAAAACACCTTGAAGTAGATACCGGACAGAGTAATATCTTGAACCTTATCTCCACCGTTGCAATTGAAGCTAAAAGGATGTCATTACCCGTCGTCAACATGGCATGGTTTCAAACTACCTTTTATCGTCACGAATGCTAAACTCGAGGCTGCCACACTTGTATGCATGAATGGTAATTCGCGCAATAAGTGGAGCCAAAAAGAGTACAAAGGTATGTAGACCGGTACCAAGGCCAACGGAGGAAGCAATGCCAAAGATGATCCACTTTGAGTACCAGATAAAACTTTCCTCAAGATCAACTATGAAACCTTGATACGGAGTTTTCACCATACGGGCCGCGACTAAGAAAAAACCAGTAGTCATAATCGTTGCAATCGTTATACGATGATGGGCGCAGTAACGAACGAGCTCGTGCGAAAGATCAATTATTGCCAGCACAAAGTATTGCAAAGTCCATAACGGGGATCGCCACAGAGTCATTTCATCCGCATCGTGGCCCGCTACTGGCGAAGCGCCGGTGGTACTCTCTGAAAATTCATGAAGGACACTATGTGCACTTAATATGATACCTTGATAATTCAGTAGCTCCAGCGCTTCATCAGGTCGTCGCGCTCGCGACCTGCCTCTGTCTCGCCTAGTAAGCCACTCCCCATTTTCCGCATCAGACTCCATCAACTCCGTTATTGCCGGCGCGCGGTAGGGTGTATCGGCGGTAGGCTGCGCTTTTTCCAGACGAGCCAGCAACTCCTCCTTGCGACCGGTGGCTGAGAGATTCCGCTGGCGTAACTCGCTGCGCAACTTGCTCACTGTCCACTGAGCACTGCGGTAAGGAGAGGGAGGAACAGCTTGGTTGATGGCGCGCTTGGTGCTGCTAGTGGAGCGGGGTCGCTGGTTTCTTTTTGCACCCGGCGTTTGCTCCATGTAGAGTTCCCTTTGTTATGTATGTATTGCGTGAAACTGACAGTGCATCTTTATTTGTTATGGCTGGTATTTTTCTGCCGCATGTAATTACTCCTCCAACGCAGCTCCAGATGCGAAGATCTGCGCATCACTTTGTTTGCGCAGGTCTGTATTTTCCTCCGCCCGGAAGTGTTTCGCAGCGCAGCCTCAGCTCTATATCCACCGCCGCATCAGCCATGCCATCTCACATGCACAATATATGTTCATATAACTGCTATAATGCACTGTATATTGTTTTTATATGCATAGCGCCGCTTATTGCCCATTTGGTGATATGTTTGCACAAATGCCTCACACACACCCACACCACATTTACTTTACCTGAGACTTGTCTAGTACAGAGCCACCACGACGCCATGAACAGACACCAGTTTGACACTGTAGAGCAGGCCAAGACCTTTGCCAACTGCGAAGTACTCATTGTACGCACCGACCCGACTGTCACGTGCAAGTGTGAGGCACATGATGCATGGCACCAGGCAGTACGCAAGTACCTCGTCTGTTCGGACTGCGAGGACGGTGGCTGGAATGCCGTCCTGCTAGTATGTAGTCGCGGCGGCAAGGTATCCCAGATATATCCACCCATCGGCATCTATGCATGCAGTTAATATATCACCAGGTCACGCTGGAAGTGCGTCAGCTGGAGCACATACACACCGGGATGGAGAAACAGCGCACGCTGAGCCATGCGGCACGTGAGGCCATGATGGCCATTTTTGCCACCGACAACCACGTCAAGCCTATGCACATGCAGCTGGTCATTGAGAACATGCCGGCTGTAGTGCAGAAGCCCACGTACAAGCAGGTGACCAACTTCCTGGCACGGTTAGTACAGAGCAATGCATCTATGTCACATGACCTCCTATGCAGTGAACGTCGCAAGCTACGCTCCAACAACGTGGGGGACGTAGAGGCACTGCTCCAGCAGTATGTTGAGGTGGACAATGTCGCAGAGAGTCGCCCAACGGTCATTGGAGAGCTGGGCCGCGGGAATGCGCTGCAAGTGGGCAGTGGCAGCGATGACGACCCACTGCGCATCATCTGGTCATCCAAGGCGCTAGTGCAGAAGCTCCGGGCGGCCAACGAGAGCGGCATGCCGGTGGTGCTGTGCATGGACTCGACCATGAAGGTGTCCAGCTGCAACTACACGGTGACACTGGTGGGCATTGTGGACATGGGCGGCACAATGCACCTACTGGCAGCGGCCATCACCAGCAAGCACACCGAGGACGACTACAAGTACGTGCTGGAGGCGCTGAAGACGTTCTGCATGCAGGTGGATGTGGCGCTGGAGCCGCGGTACTTATTGTGCATTTCAAATAATTTGAAGAAAAAAAAATCCTGTTTCACCAACGATTTTGCCTCACTAAAACAACGAAATGCATGCCAATAATACAGTCGCCGCTGGTGACGCCGCCGCCGGATGCTGGCGACAATGCTGGTGCCATTGCTTGGGCCGGTACTAGAGACGCCTGTGGTGTTTCCAATGCTGCTCGTGCTGGTGCAGTGGATGGTGCTGTTGTTGCCAGTGCAGTTGCTCAACTGATGCTGGAACATGGAAGTGGACCCTGCACAATACAAGGCCCTGTGAGAATAAATGGCAAGTCATTATCCAGCTTAATTAAATGTTCAATCATCTTGCTACTGAGATCTTTACATGATCACTACTACATGAGTTTATCCAGAATACATGATATTAAAGCTCTCAGCTTTGCGCGAAAAGGTAGTGAAGTACCAGACATGCCACTAAAACCCACCGAGTACACAATAGAGCAAGCCTACGAGATGTATTGAATGTGAACGCGTGAATAACTGTGAATAGAATGGGAGCTGTGAGCGCTCGATCACTATGGCGCTAAATCCGCGATATGTGAGTTGGTGAAAACGCATCAAACAATTAATAAAACCACGAAATTCGTTGATATCAACGATTTTGATCGATTGCCGTGCAAAACCACGCACAAATCAGCGAAATGGGCGACATATCGCTGATTTTTGCTTCCAGCGGCAAGGTCAGGGTTGGCACACAAAACAACGGATTGGCGCGCCCAATCCCGCGATTTAGCGCGTTGTTATGTCATTTTATTTGAAACGCACAATAAGTAGATATGTGCTTACACCGGGACATTAACTTTGTTCAGCTCATTCTTGTCAAGATTATTATTTCGATTCTCTTGCTGCTCTTCTTTCAATCCCGCAGCTTTGACGGACATTTCAAAGAATTCGTTAGGGTGTGAAATTGTGTCGATCATGTTGTGCTTTCCGGTCACTTCGCCCTGCTGGCTCTCGCCAGATGCATGCGGATTATATTTGCCTAACCATGTTTAAATTTATCATTGCTGCATAACAAACTGCAGAGCTACCTCGGGTCAGTTCAAAATGTTTAGTGCAAGCAACTTGGTAATGACCGGCTTTCGCCAATTCCATGACCTCGCGGGAGTTACCATCGTTCAAGCCGTGCGAGCAAAGCAACTGTTTTAACGGCTCGGCGCTAAAGTGCTTGAAAGGACACCCATGACTGTCCCCATGTGACGGTGGATTGGTTGTGATGATTTTCATACAACTGCGTATCGATTACATTGATGCCCGCCGCAAGCACAAATATATTTGACACACCTATATGGCGTGTAATTTGCTCGTTTTCCCTCTTGTCCGTAATTGTGCCGAATATTGTACGAATAGCCGCCCTTTTGAAATTGATCGTCGCTGAGTTTACTGAAAGCTTTACGCCAAAATATATGCGCTTCTTCAAGCGATAAACCTAATCCCTTTAAAAATAGGGAATACTGGATACGGCCAAAGTGCTTCAAGTGACTTTGGCGTCGCAGCTGCGAATGAAGATGACTCATACACAGTGGAAAGTGCGTCGTGAGCTGCAACGGTGAGGAAAGAAATTTACATCCAGCATCTTTATACCTTGTCAATGTCTGAATGTCCTACTTTACCAGCTAAAGTGGCCGAGTCTGCATTAAATTCGGAGCTAAAACTGTTCTTTGACATATTAGCCAAAAGCGGTTTCAAACGATCGTCGTCATCCATACGAGGCAAGGCTTTCGCAGCTCCCTGAAAATTAAACCACCACGAATGCACCAAACAGCAACGCACCTCCAGTGATTCCATTAGGTGATTTTTGAATTCAACAATAACAACAGAAATCAGACCATTCTGAGGCACATAGGCGAATCCGTCGAGTATGAAAACATCTCGTTTCGCTACTAGGTCAGGAACCAATTCAAACGGAACCTGATTAAAATTAAAGAGCTGATCAGTTTCGCTGAATATCAGATGTGACTTGCCTTAAAGAAAAGCTCCTTATCGACTATATCTGCGTTAACATAGGTGGCACGCAAGTGAGAAGCAATCAGTTCTTTTTCGGATCGGTCGATTGCACTAAAGTTGAAACGCTGAATGAAGCTAGCGCGCTCGTCGCGATACAACATTTCCCAGCGATACTTAAATAATGATGTTTCCATGCGTACAAACCACTGCCGCAGTTCTTCACTACGACAACGGGCATGATTTAAATGTACGTCATGCGAGCGTATTACCTTCGGCAAAAAGCGAGGCGGAGAATAAAGTGACTGATGCAGTCCTTCAGTCGTTCCTCCTGATGAGCTACCACATCCGCCGTTAATAAGCCTTCTGAGCTTTCCGGTGCAGATCGCAGTGCGAGATTATTCTGTCGAAGAGCTTTGGCGACTACGTCGTGCAATACTTCAATTTCTCCGCCGTCTAGCGCAGCCTTGGGGCTATTGCCGAGATTTCTTAATTGCGCAGACTCGATCGTTTTTAGAACTGCATCACCGTACAGAATGTTTCCACAATAAATCATACTTTCCTTGTAGTCTGTCCAGCGCAAACTGTTCAAACTGCTCCACACTGACTTCCAGGTCTGGTGGTTGGGTATACATCGACATTCTATGCGGATATTTAACCACCACTTCCGTCCTTCCAAATGTAGATCGACTTGTCGTATAACTTTTACTGGATTTACTCGCTCGACTAGACTGTGCGCCAGCTATATGCGCTGGCTGCCGGAGTAATGGCGCTTCCATGCTGCGAATTCGTTTCAAATTGAAACAAGCATTGGATCCAATTTTATTTTCTCTCCTTTTTTTTTCTTGCTTCGTTCTTTACTTCCCCTGCGCGCAATGGACGACGATGGCGACAATGCGGCCGGCCTGGTACGGTGGCTCCGGCTGCTGTGTACTCCCTGTCGCTGATCTTAATGCCATACTTACGATCGTGTTCTAGAATGGATACGATGACATGGATTTGGAGGAGCCTTTCGATGAGGACCTGGAATTGAATGAGGGCGACGATGCTATCGATGCCAACGACGCGGTTGCCGATGGGAAGGACGTTGGCGGTTTTGACGTAGTTTCTGATGCCAACCCTGATGGTTCGGTCATGCCTGCACAACGCATTACGACTCCCTACATGACCAAGTACGAAAGAGCGCGAATATTGGGTACGCGTGCATTGCAAATCAGGTAAATATCTCCATGCACACGGTGTAATTTACTCAAGCTGCACACTGTACATAGCATGAATGCTCCGGTAATGGTGGAGTTGGAAGGGGAAACTGATCCCTTTCAAATTGCTATAAAAGAGATGCGCGAGCGCCGTATTCCGCTAACAATCCGCCGATTTATGCCCGACGGTACCTTTGAAGATTGGAGCGTCAACGAGCTCATAGTGGAATAGCTGCGCTACTAGGTTCTATTAGATATTTGTGATATCATTACCCGAAATTTGCCATGTTGCCGCTAGTGGCTCCACTGCCTATCGCTGGCGGCTTGAGGTTCGCGTGGTCGGAAGACTGTAATATTCCTACACAAAGTCAAATCATTTACAAATTGGTCGAGACGATACCTTTGATCGCGCTGCCGAGATACTTTATCTTTGCCGCTGAGATTAATGTTGATGTTGACCCTCGGCGGAACGCTGAACCCAAAGGCACGACCAACCTGCTGAAGGTCCAGTCCGTTCACGTCAAAAATCTGCTTATGACTGTGACTGGCATACGATTGCAGATAGCTGCGGTATCCCTCACGCGCAGATTGATGCAGATAGTAGTTTTTTTCCACCAACTTTTCCAACTGTAGTTGAATATTGGCCAATTTCGATGCAGGAAACTGATACTCATTCAGAGGCACTTTTGCGTGCTTCAAGTAACGAAGAAACCCTAGCTCGGATGGTAGCAAGAACAGTAGGGCACTACCACGACCACCAGCTCGTGCAGTGCGTCCCACTCGGTGAATATACTCCTTGGGATCATCGGGCGGGTCAAACTGTAGCACCCAATCGACTGCTGGTAAGTCCAGTCCGCGAGCAGCCACATCCGTGCACAGCATTACGCCATGTTCCGCATTTTTGAACTCGATAAATGTATTGCTACGTTTTTGTTGCTTTTGTTTACCATGCAAGTCCAGCACCGGAATGTCGATATAATTTAATAACTCGGCGTGATACTTGACAGAGTTGCACGACGAGAAGAAGACAATGATCTTCTTCTTCAGATTTCGTTTCAAGAACGTGAACAATAGGCGAAATCGGTGCTCGGCTGCGCAAACTACGTAACCTTGCGTGAGCCCCTCAGCCGTTGCAGTGTCCATGTGTTCGTGAACGTTGATGTATAGGGGAGCATTGTTTAGTGCGCATCTGGCCAAGTCCTCCACCTTGGTAGTTTGCGTAGCCGAAAATAGCAAAGTTTGTCGTTCTGCGGACAGCTAAGTTTACTACAAATAAAACATGTTGAGCTTACCATTTGGAAGAATGTCCACAATTTTTTTCATCTCTTCCTCGAATCCGACTTCCAAACATCTGTCGGCCTCGTCAATGACCAGGATTTTCAAATTTTTATAAATGAATCCGCGCGTGTTCTGCAAATGGTCTAGAAGTCGTCCCGGCGTTGCCACAATCAGATTGACGCCCTTCTGAAGCTTTTCCGCTTCCGCCTTCCTGTTTGCACCTCCCATAACAATTCCAAAGGTGTGCTGATGGTACTTCATCAACTCTCGCGCCACGCCGAAAATCTGAAGGGCTAGCTCGCGAGTAGGTGCAATCACGATAACTCCAGTACCATTTCGTGGCTTGAACTTGAGCTTGTTTAGTAATTCAACCGCTGGGATGAGAAAAGCGAGCGTTTTTCCACTGCCAGTTTTAGCCGCGCCCAAAATATCTCGCCCCGTCATGCATGGCGGGATACAGCGTGCCTGAATCTCCGTCATTTTTGAAAAAGCCATATCTTCTATCGCTTTAGAAGTCGATTCACTCAATGGAAGATCGGAAAATTTTTCAAACTTGATGTTCGCGTCTACAGTGCGTCAAAGATAGTTACCGTAATTACATTCGCGCATACCCTCCTCGGGATTGTAGTCATTAACGATCTTGGAGCCGGCATCGTAGCATTTTTCCAAAGGGATAGAAATTTTCTCACTACGTATCGGCTGGTCACTAGAGTCAACTAAGCTAGAACACGAGCCGTGCGCATCAGTTTTTGAGGCCGCGACTTCAAGAGACAGTGCGAAGTCGTCGCTCGGCTTGGTGTGCGGTTCAGTGTGCCCGTCGTTTGCGGACTTGGATTTCCCTAGTAAAGAAATGAATATGTGATAAATACGCCAAAGAATGAGCGTACGCTGGCGTTTACGCGGCGGCGCCATTTGTGATGGATTTTGCAACTTGCTCGTTTTTGCCTCGTTTTCTGCCCGTCCAAATAACCCTGACCTAAACCGACAAGATTGTCGCGTTTTTCACTCGCGTTCCACTTTTCACCTCGCGCGTTGCAAAATAAATGGCCGCACCTTGCCTCGGATTGTGCGGAACCACAACTGTCAGTAGCCCAGCGGCAGATACCGCTTCGTCGCACGAGAATGAATCGCAATCGATTTTTCGTTTCTTTTGGGATCTAGCGTCCGTTGATGAAGTGGAGCGTCAATCTGCCGCGATGTTGCTAGCCGATAATCTCTCGAAGCTACAAGTCAGCTACATGCACGAGAGATCAATGAGCGCAATGCAGCTTCGCGCGCTCAATCTTGATCGAAATGCTGCGGGAGAATTTGTGCTTTCTAGCCGATCGACCGATAACTCTTCGGACAAGGTTTTTTTCGACTCAGTTTGTCAGCCGGAAGTCGTGTACTCGCTTAAACGGCTCTTAAATGGATTAGTTAGTTCAAGAGGAGCTGCACGACAAGGATTTACTTTGGCATTTGGATTAGTTATCCGAGAAGTCTTGATGCCGTTTACATCGTGCTCATCACTGCTGACCTATTTTGAGAATGCGATGAAATCTGCAGCACAGGCCAGTGGGAAGAAGCCAGCCGACGAACGCGATGTTATGTTTGGTCGTTCGTTTGGCTATACTGCTATCATCCAGTCAGGAATCGTGGCGAACGATATCTGCACTCGGACGGAGGATGTGTTGATGTTGACGACACAAATTATCAAACTTGCGAGCGTCAAAACCTACATGGGGGAATTCGCAGTGGAAATTATTCAGAGTTTAATTGGCGTGCTGGACTCTAGCCGGAGGGTTGAAGTGGCTGCTTACATCTGCTCCCAAACGGCGGGAATTGTTGCGTGGAAACCGTCGCCAGAGCTTCTGTCACTCGCCATTTCAATTGAAGCTGTAAACGAGGTAAATATCGGTCTTGTTTATATTCAATGTTTTCTTACATTTCAGCAACTATCCCAAACTCTCGCAGTTGCACTGGATCTTCCGTTTCCAGCTCAAGTACTTAATGGGAAAAATTTCCCTGTAATTGCAGAAATTTTACGAGAATCCGAGTCTGTGCATCCCCGCGTGCATACAGCGTGGCCAAAGATAATCGAAGCCATTTTTCTTAAAGCGCATGAAAGTTCGAATTCAACGCCTCAGCTGTTTTGGAACGCTGCAGTCGAACAAGCACTTTTCGATTCATCGTTATCACGCAAAGTGTTGGGACTTCATATCTATGAACTGTATCTTTCCAAACTTGTTACCACCGGCCAGTCTGCTGGATTCATATTCACTCCCAAGTTGGTGTCCTGTCTGTTGAGGAATGCACCATCGGCGGACAAGCTATTGCACAGTGCGGCTCAAAGAGCGGTATGCATCAATCGTTTCTTCCATTAGCTGTACTCAAATTACTAGATGAAAAGAACATTGGGACTGATCCATGCTGATAAGAATGTAGGATTGCAGCTTCTAGCCTCCGTTTTAAGCTGCAAGTCTGGCTATGTTTTAATGCAGAGAAATAAGAAGCTGTTTGATAGCATATACACTACTATATTTGGCAAAGGCGATGACGAAAATAATGATCAAATTGCCCAACAAGTTGATCGGATCATTTTATCATTTTTCGGCACGGACTGCAAATCTCGTGATGATGCTGATATTGGAGCCGAGGAAGGAAAGCAGCGATGGTTTGTTGAGCAATTGTTGGCGCTTGTCAAGAATGACAGTATCGCCAAGAACTCGGCATGGCTTTGTAAAGTTATGGACTTTATTATTTCTCTCTCCTTTGTTGACGGGCCGCTGCATATCGACTGTGGCGCCGATTCCAACCATTCAATGAGGTCCAAGTCCAAAGCAATGCATATTTTCTGTCGGCAAAAATTTTGGACTCTTCTCACCGACCTGGTATGTCGACCGGATTGTCAGGTGCATATAGCCACCTCACCTGACTGGATGGTTTATGCCATGAAATCATTGGAGAATGTTAAGCTGAAATATACGGCGCAAAACTCCACGCTATCGAATGAACGTTTAGCGAAATGTGAGGAATTTAGAGATGTAGTGTACCAAATGCACTCCATGTCGAAAAAAGAAAAAAAGGTTATTCATTTTCGACAGCTTCTAGCGCTTGTTTATCTGCAACTGGCTGGAAGTACGGACATCACGGAAGCGGATGAACTCGAATCCACATTTGAAGAACTTCGACAATGCTACATTAACTGGAGCAATGGTGGCGGTGCGGCGTCGCACGTTAATCCGATCTCAGTCATGACAGATATATCACTTTCGATGCTCGCAAAGCAGGCTTTTACGCCGGACGCAATCAAAATGGGTTCAAATCAAATCAAATCGCTTAGTGCTAGTTGCTCCTTGTGTATTCGGCTTACTCGATACGTCGTCGAGAATGCATTTAGATCGCTATGCTTGGATATCGATGACGGCGGGCTTAATGCCCTCTATAAAGTGCTGGATCCATTCACATCGGCGAAGCTTCGATTGGATGACGATGATTTGTTCGAGACTTCAGATTCGAATGCGTCAGATGAGGAATTTGAAGTGAATGACAGTGATGCAACTACTGCTGTGTTGGTGGAGTCTGTTCGGCAAGCCGTGGGAAATGCGGTTTCTATGGGTGATGATTATGATTCGACGGATGACGAAGAATTGCTCAATGACGATGAAATGGTAAATTTAGGTTTTGATTCCAAAATTGCTGAAATTTTTCGTCACCGGAAACTTGAAAAGGTGCAACAGCGCGATGCAGTTCAGTCTGTTTCAGATTTTAAGTTTCGCGCCTTAGATCTCGTGGATATATTTGGAAAGCAACTGCAACGTGTTGAAGGCAGTGGCGCTAAAACTGCACGACAGACTGCGGAACATGCGGTCATGACTGCCCTGACATTGGCAAGATCTGTGATCATACACGCGAATCCGACAGCCCAGATTAAAATTGTGCAAGAATGCGACAAACCAGATCTGGCAAACTTACTACTGGAAGAGATCGGGTGTGTACTTCAACTTTCAGCCGAGAAAAGGCAGCGTATTGCGTCAAAAGTTTCTTCAGTGCTCACGGAACGATTTTGTCACATTCCTCTCGTTGGAATGGACGAAAGTACATTGATGCGCTATTGCGATGTATTCTTGCAAGTATGTTTGGGAACATTGACCATTGACGACATCAAACTGTGTGCGCCGACAAAAGATGTCATGCCCCCGATTGCTCGTTGCCTTTTGTGGATTATACGCTACTTCATACGCAAGGATGGGGTTTCAAGTTCAAGTAACGAGCACCTCTCTTCGATTTTTCAACAGCTTATTGAAGCTCACGTGTGCAAATCAGGCACGGCTCATATTCCGGCGTCCGTTTTTATCGATTATTGTCGTATTCCGGAGATGCAGACGGATATTCTATGGAAATCCTTGGGCTTGGATATCACCGAAGCGTTAATCAATAAGCAAATGTCTGGAGCCCCACTCAGTCAGTATCAACAATACCAACTATGGTACATACTGGGTCCGATTATTCGACGTAGTGATATCAAGTCTAATTTTTGGACATCAAACGTTGTGCCTGTTCTGGCAAAGTTGGCTCATGTCGCTTTAGTGGATATTGACCGACTGAATGTTTCGATGAAGATATCCAGGTGTAAAGATATCTTGACTGTTGTCTGTAACGACATTGTCCGTAATATTGCAAAGAGCAATTTAGTTCAGGTTTGTCTCAGGTATTCTGTTGTTGATCTCTGATATAACGGATAAGGTTATTCCGCCCGACGTTGGAAATCTTCTACATGCCATTTTGCAAAGTCCCAATCTGGGTTCCAATCATGGCGTGGTGAATATGTGCAAGCGACTGTTGCGGCTAGTTGACACAGCGGAACCCGCGATCTCCAAATTTGACAATACTGTGTCATTATCCGGATCTTCGGAGTCGGAACCTAAAACAAAGAAAGCGAAGGTGAAATAAGTATATTAAAGCATGCGCAAGTCACAATAAAGCATGTTCCCGTCCAATTTCGACGCCAATCCTTCGCTCAACCCTTTGCCTACTTGATATTCGAGGCATTGTCCAGTGCGTCCAGCTGGAGCCGAAAATCTCGTGCGGTGCTTCTTTTACAAAAGCGCATCAGATTGATGTTGCTTTTCTTCGCGACTCGCATGAGGCACTTCTCGTATTGTTCGACTTGATACACTAGAGTTGGGATAGTTTTCGAGTGTTTAGATAGCGAACCGCCGTCCAACTGTTTTTGTTTAATAACCAGCAGTAATTAACAAGCAATACCTTTTCCTTCTTTGCTTTTTTGACGTTAACATAGCCAGCGGCATTCTGACGGTCAGAATTTTGAGCGTACGCAATAAGTTTGTAGACCACTGGCGTAAGCTGCGAAGATATATTCATGACAAGGTCAACAAAGCAATCTTGAAGGCCATGGCAGATAGCTGGATCTGTTGCTTTCTATATAAATGAAATGTCGTGATACATGGTTGATTCATATCCGTACATGTTTTGCAATCCCAGATTGACATTTGAAGAACCGTATCAACATGCGAAACTCGACATCAAATAATGTGGGCAGCGGCACTTGTAATATCGTAGCTAGAACTGATACGATATCCAGCAATAATTTGCACAAATTGCCTTCGAGCTCCATTTTTGAACGATGTGCTTGTACGCTAAAACGGATATAGTGCACTAGCCACTCCGCATCGCAAATGAACTCCTCAGCTAGCTTGAAAATTTCTTTAGCTACTGCAACTTGACAGCCGGAGTTTGTAAGAAGTCGGGACGCGGGAGATTTATCTGACAGCGCGTGATCTTCATCTCCATCAACCAATTCGAATTTTCCTACTATAGCCAGCATATCCTTTGATAACGCAATGGTCTACAATAATTGTGACGACGGAAAAGCGACCCGAGAATACTAACTTCTAATAACTCGCCACGTTTATGTTCAAGATGCAATACTACCTCAACCACGTTACGCACCGTCGACACCTCCTTCGTCTCTTGTAGAATTAGCCTTGACAACGCATATATATCTTCCTCTTGTATGCAACTGAGATCGAGACGAGCTATATTTTTTAAAAATCTGCTCCCCCATCGCGCAAGGTCTGAGCCTTTGCTACAAAGCAGTCTTAAACTCGCCTAAACATTAGGTTCGCTACATGTAGGTTTAGCGATACAGTACTTTCAGAGACTGCTCGTTTTCTAACACCGACTTTAGTATGTCATGCTGGCGCGACAAATCGTATTTTGTGAATATTTCCATCACGATCACTAGGATTTGAAGGAGTATCAATAATCGAGTGGATGGCTAGAGGAACATGTTAGCGTGTCTGCACAAACTCAAACTGTCGTACATTTTCGTCATCAATATCTCCGCCGCCATCGGTCGTCCAACGAAATAATTCATTGAGTACAATTTTGAAGATGCATAGCATTTCATCGATGTCTTCAACGGAAGAAGAATCAGCTTTCCGTTCACAGCAATTTAGGATTTCAGCAAGAACACATTCCATAAAGATACGACTACTGGCTGCAATATTGAGCACGTCGCGATTGCCAGATCCAACTTCATTGGCAGTAAATGTTCGCAGCATCTCAAGAACACTTCCAAGTTTCCACGATTCACACGCAAGATCTATCGATTAGTGCACAGTGTTATTGCCAGCGAAAATTATCGCAACTTTTTGTCTGATTGACAATCCCATGGCGGCTATGAGCTGCTCTCTTTTCTCGAAAAGTCCTATGCAACGCCGAATGGAATCAACGTCGGTGGAGTCGAAGGAGCACTCAATCACAATCTAACACGAGTCAGCACCTCGTTTATCAGATGCTGAGGTTTACCGAAAGTGTTGTTATCATCGCTTCGGTGGGTAGCGTGCCCGTTGTATGCGAAACATCTAGATTTCTGAAATAATTTTGAATTTCGGCCAACAAATGACGATGGTCTTCATTTGTTGTGTTAGTTCAAGGCAAAGCAAATCATCAACCAGTGCTACCCGGAGATTTGCTGATATTACCAGCTCTCAAAAGAGAGTTTAATAGCAAATAATCGCCTACCACCAGATCATTATTACCGCGTTGTATGCGAGCAGCATTCAACTAAATGCCAAATGTAAGAATGTAAGAAAGTAAATTGGATCATACTACAGACTTGACGGAGCAAAAATGGATACATCTTGGAGGCAAATGAGTCGTCGTAGTTTAAAATAGCCATGATCCCTTCGTAGGTCGATTTTTTCACCTCGCTTTGCAGTCTATCGCATAAAATATGTATATATACATGTTACAAATCTAAGAATTGATGAAGTAAATGGTAATTGAACTTACGCAGTGCATCGATGCAAACAAGTCAAGAGTTCTTGATCGATGTTACCGCGTCGCGATTGTTCCGCAACGAATGCAAGTAGAGTGTCTGACGCCACAAGACGCCCCGGCACGTCACTGGTTCAAGTCAGGATGCAGACTTCATACAACTCATAAAGAAATAATCATTACCGCGCACAAAGACCTTTTTTAAGAGCTAGCATCACCGCATCATAAAGCGCGCCGTTTTCCATAATGACCGGCAGCAACGACGAAATCAAATGTGACGCACATGCTCGAGGAATGTCGCAAAGATACGACAATGCTTCTTTCAGCTGAGGAGCGCTTATGTTGCGTTGGAACAGCACAGTAAAGATTAAATTACCTTATTCATACTTTGCGCGCCCTGCAAGCTTGAAGGGCACGATTCAACAATACTACGGAGTGCTTCCAAGTAATGCACGGCAGCTTGCCCACCAGCCATTGTGAAAGCTATGATTTGCTCAAATATATCTAGACGACAAAGCTCTTGCGCCTAAACCAAGATATTAGATTTTAAGCCATAATACAAATCAACGCACCTGATATAATTTTGCCATTAACCACACTCCCAAGTTCACCATTCTGTCCGATGCCAGTTTGCTGCCGCTCTTGCACGCGAGTACGCAGTTGCGCGGCTTCGCGAAGGGGCTAGCATGCACTTCTAATGCTTCTTGAGCGAACAAGAACAATCCGCGCGTGACGTGGTCCCAGCCATAAGCGCATTTGGCAACGATATCGTTAAAAATACCTCGAGGGTCCCACGGACTAGTTTCAATTATGTCTAATATGATGTTCAGTATGATATTAACATGAAATATGCGACGAACTCGAAATCCACCGAGCAGAGTCCAGTTTTTCGTCCAGTCGAAAACGTGACAAAATAAGCGACTTGGCGGCATCCATGGACTGCATAGTAAAACATTAAGGATGCAGTATATATACGACGCGCTGCAACGTACAACAGACTCCAGGCGAACCACTTGTGTTAGCGAAAATAAAAGTGACAGAATAGCGGGATTGACGGTAGCATGCTGCTTGACATGCCTTGCAAACTCGACGCCCAATGACTGAAGTCACGCGCTCGTCACTCAGCAAAGAAACGACGTCAACGTACCGGGTCCTGCTTGACGGAAAAGACAATGTGCTCCAGAACGGCACCTTCCATCAAAGCTAGTTGGCCGAAAGAGTGTCGCCCACTGTAGCATTACGTGACAGATCGCACACATGCCAACAACATACGATGAGTACAGGCAATCCACAGACTCGGCGATACTTGTTAGCAAATTCGATTCCTTGTTATTAACCAGTAAGAGCAGTTGGTGCACCAGCGGAGCCACGTAGGTCAGTTGCGATACTCTGCGGAGTAGGCTACATAGCGGTCAATTGCTGTTGACCAAGCAGATACATATAAACAGACACACATATATAGGTATCTATTTGTCGGACCAACCTGATGGTCTTGTCTACAATGGCACCGACCGTGACAGCGCTCTCAATGTGCAACTCCCTGCCATACAAACACACATGAATACGTCACATACTGGCGGCTGTATGAGGACTCACTCGAATAAGGTCACAAGGACAAGGGCAGTGTCGCCGCCGGGCCACGGCACCGACAACAATGTGTCCACAAAGAGTCGGAGTGTGGCATTGTGGTCAGGGTCCGCGGCGCGTCGTCTTCTTCTGTTCAGAGAGCCAAACACAGATGGTACCAGAGATGTGAGCATGCCTAGTGCGCCAGAAGCACGCTGCTCTGTGCGCACGGTGGCCACCACAGTGTCGCATATGGCGTGCAATGCCGCCGCCGACACACGGTCCATCTGGTGGAGTCAGTCATCCGCGCAGTAGCTTTGAGGGATGGCAGTTACCTGTAGCTGCAGAGTTTGCACCAGCTCGAGGGCCATCTGGTCCGCGGTACTGGCAACGCTCAGCCACGACACCGCGCGCTGCAGAATAGCGTCGGGGAGCGCATAGTCGTCTGGGCGGCCGGTTTCCAGGGCATCCCTGACCACATCTACGCGCACGGGCCCACTGACCGCCTGACTAGAGTCGACGGTGCTCGCAGTGTCCGGCGGCGGCGGCGGGAAGGCTCGCAACAACCAAGCGCCAATGTCCTGCACGCCGTTCGTGGTCATTGGCAATGCACCGGGACAGTGGGGAGCCGTCAGTGTGGCTCGAGTGGCAGCTGGCCGACTCTGCATTGCCCAGCGGCGGATTTGTCGCCTCTGCCGGTCTGGAGGCGGCCTACCAGCTGGGGCATGTATCAGCCAGTGGTGGCGGAGGCGTCTCACTGCGGCAGTACGTGCTGGCCAGTGCCGAGTCCAACTGTCGCAGCTGCCTGCCCCTCATCGCTGCGGTGTACGCTGCGCTCGCCGACAGTAATGGCACCGCTGCACTGCATGCCGTCCGCTCACTCGACACCGACTATGACGCACTCATGCGTGGTAACCGTGTGGCGCGCCGGGCCAGCTCGGCTCAGGGAGTAGCGATGCTCACGCTAGTGTCCAAATCCTTCGCCGCCGTTTCCGATACCGCCCTCGTCGACAAGTACAAGGTTTACGTGCGAGTGGGACGCGCGGCCGGCCACCTGCCCGTCACGTTTGCCCTTACGTGCGCTTTGTTGGGCGTGCCACGCGGTGAGTCCTGGACCGCGGCATCCGCAGGCTTACACCACTTACACTCACTCTCACAGACCGATGCCAGCGGCTGTATGCATTCCTGTTTGTGCGCGCGATGGTGTCTGCGGCGGTGCGATTAAACATTTTGGGACCGTATGCCGCGCAGAGATTGCAGTTGCAATTGGGCGGCGCAGTAGAGTCTCTGGTGCACCAGTGCCGCGGATTAGGTCTGCAGCACGCAGCACCAACCTTGCCGCTACTGGACCAGTGGCAGTCAGCGCATGACGGTCTCTACAGTCGCCTATTCAACAGCTGATACACACATACACATACTAATCCGGGAGTGTGTATGTGTGTCCTTGTTGACATTGAGGCTGCCAGTTCATCAGGCCGCTGCAACCTTGTCCATAGCTTGGAAAACTTCCAGCGCGGCGCTGGCCAACACCTTGTCGGCATCGGTGGTGGCGGTGTCCAGGCGCTTCTGCGCTTCAGCCATTCCACTGCGAACATTCTACAATGCTCGTTGTCAACGATTTTCAACATCGGACCACGCATTATCCAATGAGTATATTTGCATCATATCACTATATACACACACACACGCATCCAACTACATGCATACATACACCTATACAAACATATACATACACACACACACACACACATATATATATGTATATATATATATCTGTACGTACACACACACATACATACATACATACATACATACATACAACATACATACATACATACACACACACATACATAGACACATACATACATACATACATACACACATACATACATGCATACATACATCCAACTATACATACACACATACATACACACATACAGCTATAGACATACACACACACATACATACAACATACAAATATACACACACATAACATACATACATACATAGACAGCATAGAGATGCACGGCAAAGATTCAACGATGACTAACCGATTTGTCTAGCTGATCCAGAGAGGCCACCTCCACCACGTTGATGTTGAGCGTATTGTCGGGGTTCACCACCGCAAAGCCACCAGACACTACCACTATTAAGGCAATGGCTAGGCACTGGACACGATGACGTACCAAACAACTTTTTAGACTTTCCACCTTCATACAGAATGTCCACCACGCCCGGCTTGAGCATTTGGATGGTTGGTACGTGGTTGGCGAGGATGCCCATATCGCCCGACGTTGCGGGAATGTCAACTCGTTCCACCTCCTCGCCCTTGACAAACGTCTGCGTGATCATATGAGCAGGCAAGTTTTGTGATGCCATGCACGTGCCTGGTGCGGTGCAGCCATGGTCACCACCAGTTTGCCGGACTTGGCAGCGCTGGTTGCGGCCGGAGCCTCGGTAGCAAGAAAGCGGCGCGCTGCAATGCTCGCAGTCAGTATGCAAAAAACTTTGCTGGCACCTACCGCCAGTGGAGCGGGCGCATGCGGCAACGATCGAGGTTCCCGTGCGCTGCAAGCGTGCACTAATCATTTTGGGGCTTCGGTCAGGCGCACCGAAGTCTTGATCCTTATTTAACTTGGCTAAAATCATTAACAGACTGACATCGCTTTGGATGATGAAGCCTTGAAAAGATAACCGATAGTCCAAAAAAGCCGTCTCGTGCACTTCAACTGGAACCGTATTGTTGCATAACAAAAACTATATGTACTATGAGTTGAATCCTAAATACTTGACCCCAACAGATTGGAAATTAATATAGTAATTTATGTAACACATTATTAAATAAATAAATAAATAAATATCTGTAAGTGTGGAATTTAAATTTTATTTATCTGTCTGGGTAGAGGTATGTTTCTTTGCTGCAGTTCCTGTTGTTCAGACCGTACCAGCCAGCATTTAATGTGTAAACCTAGTATTTTTTGTGTATGTATGGATAGGTTTTTTAAGCAATTAAGTCATTACTGTCGCCCAGTCAGCGCCATAGCCAGCATGTAAGCCCCAATGCTGCCACACTCGCTGAATACCGCTGGAAGCTGTGAGATTGTGGTCGTCTGCCAGGGCTCGGCCAGCAGCACAGTCACAGCGCACATTAATTACGCGACGAACGTGATTGGCCAGCTGGCAATTACTAGTAGAGCAATGTCACACTTACTTTCCAAACATTCCGCCATTGCCACGCACACATGGACACCAATGTCGGCGGACTGGTAAATACAAAGGAAATTGAACGCACCGAACAGCAGCTGGTACAGCAGCCAGTTGCACCGCCACGCTCGTCAAATCGCGATGGTCGGGTACGCTCAACAGTGCCCGTTACGGAACACGGCTCTCCTTCTCATCCTGGTCGCATGTTGCGCCAAAGTGAGACCTGCGAGAGCGCCGTACGCTCCGTACCATACGTTAAAGGTATAAAAATATTACATTCTGTTATGCTATACTTAAACCTGGGTAGAATCGATCGACAATACAGATTGTGGCCATAGTGGTGTAAACGGTGAACAACGAGGCGAAACGTACGAAACTCCCGCCATAGCGGACGAGTACGTGTATATGTTGTATATAGTGGACGTGTGCTGACGCCGATCGCAGAATTGACGCGTCGGTTGCAGTGAGCATCGTTCTTCATGTACACTCTGGTGACTCGCTGCTGCAGTATCCGGCAAAAACATTTAAATTTCCACGCGGCGCATACATTATAAATGTTATGAATGAGGTGGGTTACGTAGTATGGAAATGATAACTAATAAGGCTATTTGCGATATATAGATATGCTCATTGGCCGACTGGCCGTACATAATCAAACCATTGTATATGCGTTGTCAAGTCACGGGCACGCGTGCCGTGGACTCATCCAGCATCAGCGAGTATATTGCAGACGGCGCTCAGGTTGGTTATTTATACATATATTTATGTATTAGATGCAATAACATATCATCAACAGGCCAATTTTGATCTGCACGTCCGTCGCAGTGACAGCAGGCGGCACTCCTCTCGGCAGCAGAGACGAACCAAGTCACGAGGATCGGCGTCGTCAAATGAGGTGCCGCCGCAAGTAGTCGAGATGCTAAGCGGGCAGCCACTACAACCACACACGACCTACCTCTGTGTGCTGCTTTTCAACGTGGAGCGGCAAGTTTTGTGCACGGCCAACAATATGTTACCGCTCTTTCCAATAATCGAATGTGCCGACTTTTCTGACGGCATGACTCAGCTGAGCAAAGATTTCCTTTGGGCAAAGCAACGTACGATGGACTGGGAGAAATCCGTGCATGAGGCTGCCGGTGCCGGTATATCCGCTGAATATGTTTTCCAAAGCGACGCGATTACGGTGCAGCAGATCAAGGTTGCCACAGCTATGCACCTCTCGCCATCCAATACGGGGGCAATCGACGACGTTCCAAAGTTGGCAGCTGAAGAGTCGAGTGCAAGATTCAAGGTCGGGTTTCTGGGGGCCGCCTCGGCTGTGCAGCGAACTCTGGGCATGACACGGTTTGGATATCTTTATCCGAAGCCAGTTGCTGTCTCATCGGTCAATGGCGTCCGCCTACTAGTGACAGTTCAATTTTCGTCCCACGATGTTCGACCGGACGCAATGCAGCAACACAATCTCAAATGGAGACACATGCGCAACCTACACCCAGGAGTGC
This sequence comes from Aphelidium insulamus, assembly GCA_036784855.1. NCBI lineage: Eukaryota > Fungi > Aphelidiomycota > Aphelidea > Aphelidiaceae > Aphelidium > Aphelidium insulamus. Next base: position 122,692 of record JAZDSV010000031.1, on the reverse strand, counting down.
ATAGTCTGGTGAGCTATAATCGATTGTGGGATGCATGTGACTAACCACGCGTAGGCCGATGATACTATCTGGACAACGTACTTGCAGTACTACCAGAGCCAGAAAATGACACTGGCTCCGGGGGTTTACGTGGGTGTATTTCATGTGCGCCATAGTGTAGAGTCGATGGACATATTAGTGCCACGTAATCATCCAAACCTGCTACCGCTGTGTCGCATCAATCGTGCAGAGCCGCGTCGAAAGCGTACCAGCAACGGTAGCAGCGGTCTCCCATCTCCAATATCTCCCGTGGCAGCCAGCAGCACAAGCACACTAAGCCGCCGTAATCATTCTGCAGACCCACCTCAGCCAGGTGCGAGCCATCTATGTGAAGCCGAATGGGAGTATCTCACGTTGCTGGCGAACCCGACAAAGCAACAATTTACCGAATTCTCAAACCGGCACTCTATCACACCGGCACTGGAGCAGTTTGGCAAGGACACCATACAAACCATCAGCGAACTGCGACAAAAAATGGGACTTACATGCGAGCTGGATATAGCACACCTGTTCACACTGGGGCCGGTAATATTGGATGGGGGCATCACAATTTTGGTGTTGGATTTGCAGTCGGTATACTTGCAGGCGGACGACGCCGAGCTGTCCAGTGCCTCGTCAGGCGCCGGTCCAAATGGCGGAAAAGCAAACTTGTTTTCGCGAATGGCCAGACTGGCCGTGGGAGGTCGCTCGACCACTTCTCTGGATGATGCTGATGAACCGCCGCCACTTGCAGAGAACCGCGCACCTGGCACTGTAACAACTTCTCAGGTGGACGGAAAGCTATTTACATATATTCCGCTACCATTATTTGAGACACTGCACCACCACAGCTACAGCCATGCACCATTTACGCTGTACCGGCAGACGATTGATGCACTACAGCTCAAGCACTTTGACATATGCCATCGGTCAAGCACCAAAAATGGATCTGTGGCCAGTGGAACGTATATCAAGGCAATGCAAAAGGTTATGGAGGAAGTTCACAAGCAACGAAAAGAGTGGAATGCAAACTACAGCTGGGCGTTGAAGCTCATACAGTCGCAAAGGAAACGGGCCACAGCCAACATGCACGTTTTTTGAATATAAAATGTTGTCCACGTACACATGTCTATACAAATGTACATGCATGGATGTACAAAGTCTACATTTAGCTATACAAATGTGGATGATGTGTTCATCGCTCACGCATTATGTACAAGGCAACAGAGACCACAAATGTTTTGCCTGCACTTTTTCCTGCCGCTGATGCTCCTGCCGCTGCCCGTAGCCTCGCATCTCTATCCATATCTTAACGCGGCACTATATCTTGTGATGCTACTGCAGTACCGGCCCTGTTTCCACTGCACGGTGATGCTGGCGGCGTTGGCGGCTTGCACCACGCAACTAACCAACTTTGCCTGCCTGACCTCATTTGAGCCGGCAACGAGCCGCGGGCTGGATCTGGTGGAGCGCCTATGGCTCATACTGGCGGTTGACAGGTGGCCGGCATTTGAATCGTGGTTCAGGCCCGGCGTCTCGTTCTGCACTCGGTGACGCGCTCTCCTGTCCCAGTCTGATGTGAAGCCGGTGCCGAGAGCGGTCATCTAACGGCCCTATTGGCGTGGCAGTACATACGTTGGGCAGCAGACTTGCAATGGGCACCCGCATACGTGCATGGACACTCTTCATAGAATATTCGCACATATGCAGATAGATATAAATACATGTACATAAATATACTACATGGAGACAGCTACGGATGCAAGTGTATTCCAACAACCAGTCAACCCACAATGACATCGGTGACTGAAACGGCGGCATGGAAGAAGCTGGCCGCGCTCCGGCAGCAAGCCTCCGCCCTCAAAATGGCAGACTTGTTCGCTGCGGACGGCGCACGCTTTGACCGCTTCTCCAGACGCTTCTCGTCTAATGGTACTGTGATCTGGCCGGTGCCGGTGCCGGTGCCGTCGTCTCACTTGACCGCCACGTAGACATTTCGCTGCTGCTGGACTACTCCAAGAACTTGGTCACCGATGAGATCATGGCCACACTGCTAGATTTGTGTCGCGAGACCGGTGTGGAGGCGATGAGGGTGCGCATGTTCTCTGGCGAGCGTATCAACTTCACCGAGTTGCGACCGGTACTGCATTGCGCTCTTCGCAATCGGTCCAACACACCCATCATTGTGGATGGCGCGGATGTTATGCCGGGTGAGTGTGAGGCGTACATGCTGATAACTACATTAATTAATATAACTGCAGAGGTCAATGAAGTGCTGGCGCAGGTGGAGGCGTGTTCCACGGCAATTCGATCAGGAACGTGGACGGGCTACACGGGCAAGCGCATCACCGACGTTGTCAACATTGGCATTGGAGGCTCGGATCTGGGTCCTGTGATGGCCGTGGAGGCGCTCAAGCATTACGCCACTCCGGAGTTGAGCCTGCACTTTGTCTCCAACATTGACGGCACTCATCTATCGGAAACCGTAAAGTATCTCGATCCCGAGACCACTCTGTTCATTATCGCGTCAAAAACATTTACGACTCAGGAGACCATCACCAATGCCCAGTCGGCTAAATCCTGGTTCCTGCTCAAGGCCATCACGGTTAGAGGATCTGCGCTGCCATTCATGTTGCACTACTACGCTCTACTTTCGCGTGACTTGTGCTTATATGCCCCGCTTGCAGCATGAGCACGTAGCCAAGCATTTTGTTGCACTCTCCACCAACGAAGCCGCGGTGACAAAATTTGGAATCGCCAAGGAGAATATGTTTCGCTTCTGGGATTGGGTTGGTGGGCGCTATTCGCTGTGGTCCGCCATCGGACTGTCCATTGCGATTAGTATCGGTTACAACAACTTTATCCAAATGCTCTCCGGGGCTCACGAAATGGACAAACATTTTTGTACTACAAAGATAGAGGATAATTTGCCGGTTCTCCTGGCAGTCATTGGTGTATGGTACAACAATTTCTGGCATTGCCAGACCCACGCGATATTGCCCTACGATCAGTACTTGTCACGATTCCCTGCATACTTTCAGCAGGTTGTCTACGGTTTTTGTCTAACTTATTGTGTGTGCCACAAGCGAACTCATGTGCGTGCTTTGCAGGGAGACATGGAATCAAACGGCAAGTACGTCACGCGCTCGGGTACCGTCGTCAATTATGAAACCGGTCCGATTGTCTGGGGCGAGCCGGGAACTAACGGTCAGCACGCCTTTTACCAACTCATCCATCAGGGAACAAAGGTAGTTCCCTGCGATTTTCTAGCACCGGTCACACCACTGAACCCAATTTCGAACGGCGAGCACCACCGTATCTTGTTGTCAAACTTTTTTGCCCAGACTGAGGCACTGCTCAAGGGCAAAAGTGCCGATGAAGTACGCGCAGAAATGACCAAATCTGGTTTGCCGGTGGACGAACAAATAGTCAAACATCGAGTGTTCGAAGGAAATCGTCCAACAAATAGTATAATGTACCAAAAGCTGACTCCTGCGACACTCGGCGCTCTCGTGGCGATGTATGAGCACAAGATCTTTGTGCAAGGCGTCATTTGGAACATCAACTCGTATGTGGCAGTATAAAAACTTACTGTGCGCTAACAAGTCTGCATTCAGCTTTGATCAGTGGGGTGTAGAGCTTGGAAAGCAATTGGCAAAAGCTATTTTGCCAGAGTTGGGAGGAGGAGTGGATCAAACGGTCACTGCGCATGATTGTTCCACAAATGGACTCATCAACTATTTCAAAAAGCACAGTGCTGCCACGAACTGATGTGCGCCAACAAATCTTTCCCCACAAACCCCAAAAGCAAACCTTAAATAAAAACTACTCGCTTTATATTGACCATTCTTGAGTGCTTTTTGCGCTGGTGCCCGTAAAATGACTTGGTGCATTGTGAAACAACGCCTTCCACATGAAGGCTTCGCTCAGTAAGACTTCAATCTCCTTCACACCCCACTCCTTGGTCGGCAGCGACTGGAGAAATATCACTGACGCCGCAGATAACATTAGTATTGTCATATATGTAGGTAAATGTTATATCAGCTGGTCATACTTATGTCTTGGAACTCCAATTTTCTCAAATGCTCCGACCACTTGGCCAAGAATGCCGCGCAAACGTATGTGTGAAACTCTGAGAAGCCATCCGGCCCTTCGGCCTAATTGAGTGAGTTGCGTTGCGTCAACTGCGCCCAATGCTCGCGTACCAAATAAGTGTCCCACATGCGAATAACGTTGGACATTGACAGCTCACGCATAAGCAGGCAATTGATCCATCGAAATGCAAATTGGATGAAATCGATTCCTTGCGCTTGTATATGCGTATATAGCGGAACTTGATGTAAGTATAGATAACTTTGTAGAAATGGAGTAAATACCGTCAATTCGACTGATCAACTCTTTCATTCGTTGAATCTGTCGCACAATCCCCGGTTGCGCGTGGGTGTAATTATCCTAGCAGTGTGTAAATAAGGAAACAATTAAATACTGTTTTGCCAACAAACTTGAATTCCATCAAGTAGCTTGGACAGGCACCAAAATGTATCAGCTTCCACTTCGTCCATCATTTGTTCTCCTAATGCACTAATGTCACATCGATCCAAATCGTCCGTGGACAGGTACGATGACAAAAATGTCTGTAGAAAAGGGGTGGCCAAATCGTTTATGCCTTGCACGTAGCCACTGGCAGGATGCCTAATCGCCCAACAGTACAAAATCCGCTCAAGCGCCTAGGCACTACTAAGCGCCATGATCATACGCACGATAATAACTTGCAGACTGAATACGCGGCTCTTGGTACAGCTTCACCCCGGGGTTTGTACGCGGAACGTCAATGTGTATCTAAAAAATAATGAGTCGAAAACCCATAATTGAAGCTGCTATGCTACCTGGTGATATATTACTTGATCGAGCGTTTCAACGCCCTTTCCAAAGCTTTGTCGCACATATTCGTGATAGTCCTTGCGCTTCTTTTGCAAACCTTCGCTGCGACGTTCGGCATTGCATGGAAGGTAGCCCTAGGCAGATAAAAGATGATAAACAAAGCATAAACATACCATGAGCAATTGCCACGAAAGTCCGCGCATATCATCGGGGATACCATTCCAACTAAGCTTGCGCAACTTGTCTACTGTGTTGGACTATTGGTGCAATATACTATCCAATGATACACACCAAGATCCACGTCATTCTGCCCCAGTATTTCTTTGAATCGATCTGTGCGCGCAATTCGGCTATTCAATGAAGTTATTTCAATCGCCGTCCGCTCATCCACAGATACATCTGCAGCTTGATCACATCAGTCATCAAGGTGGCGGTAACATAGATATTTGATTACCTTTAGCAGGTGATGCAGAAGCGTCGTCGGCAGGAACCGTGTCGCGAGGAGCGGTAGTCGACTTTGGTTGGTGAATAGTAATGCGGGAAGTTGGAATGACTGCAGGTGCGTCCTTGTTCCCCCCGGCAGATCCCCTCTTCGTGTCCTTCTCCGCCTTGCCGGAAGTGGTTGTCGAAACCACGGCCTTCAATCGAGACACAATCGGCAGTGAGTCGTCGGAGGGAAGGGTAACCAATGTCCCACTCTCGGAACTCTTTGCCATCGCCGGCTCATATGCAGTAGTCAACGGAGGGGCGGCAGCATCGTTTCCGGCGTGCATACTGTGGTGCGGTGCTTCATCAGAGAACCAGTCCGACATGGTGTTTCGAATGAATTGGTTCTTCTCTGCAGTGACCTTGTTGCTGCCACGTGAACACCCATGTGAGCTGAGGCGTAGAAAGAGCCCGTGTGCAATCGCGACATACTTGGAGTGGGCCGTGGAAGATAGCTTGGCAATGATGCGCGACGGTGTGTTCTTTGTTGAGAGCGGGCGCAGTGGGCTAGAGCTTGACGGCGGTTGCACCGATACAATGATAGATGAGGACGAGGAAGACGTGGACATGGGCGTGGAGCCAGGCAAGGCCGTGGTGGAAAGTGAGTGGTGACTACTCTGCTGGGAGAATGTACCGGGTCCTGCTGACGAATGGTCCCGCAGCGGCGATGTCGGCTGCACCGGAGTCATTGGACTGCCGGGGAGAAAATCAGCGCAATAGTGCCGAAATCTTTACAGCTTACGCACCTCAGCGGCAGGGGAGAGGCGTTGTCAGCGTGCGGCAGAACAGCTTGTATGAGTGGCGGCCGCGTATCAGTATCAGCCGCAGCGCGGTGGGAAGCTACCATATGTACTGTAAATAATAAGGGGGTTTCACAGCTATCCGTTATTTATCAGATCTGATAAGCAATTCGTAATTATTGGTTGCTGTTGCACTGGCCTATGATGTGTTGTATATGTACATATGTACTCAAAGGTGGTCAACAACTTGTACATCTATGCATTTTGGAAGAGAGTCTATGGCAAGTAAACTAGATTCTAGTTCATAAAGCATAGCCAGGTTACTCAAGTCAAACACAAGAACTAAATATATCCATCGATATGCGGTAGACATCGGCATCTCACCCTTCTTAATGAACAGTCTGATGATGGATTCATATATGTGGTGTTGACGTAAATACAAACATTGCAAAACACTGCAACTAGGCTAATTCACTACGCAGTGTAGAGCCCAACCAACTCTACTGGCCTACTGAGCGCTTTACAACCGCTGCACACATAAATATGTCCACCATAAACAATAATTGAACACATCTGGCCTACTGAGCGCTTTACAACCGCTGCACACATAAATATGTCCACCATAAACAAACGATTTGAACACATCAACAGCCATCAACGGACAGCTGAATATTTGTGCCGATAAATACGTGGATAACACAAATGCACCAAGTGGATTTGGCAGTCTGGTATGTGTGTGGATGCTGTGCCATGCGCTTGCACATAAACCCTCCCACAACCGTCAATGTCTAAACAAGTCCAGGAGCGGGGACATTACAGTGCTGGCCGGCGAGGTGGATGCCATCGTCAATGCTGCCAACGAGTCGCTGGTCAGTGGGCCATGTGCCGTGATGTGTGTAAATATTTATCACTTGATATTATATTCTCACGGCTCCTACGTAGCTGGGTGGTGGCGGCGTGGATGGAGCTATTCATCGGGCAGCCGGCCGTGGCCTGCTAGAGGAGTGCCGGCGGCTGGATGGTTGCGCCACCGGCGATGCCAAAGCCACCGGCGCGCACAATCTGCCATGCAAGCGTACGTGACGGTATCATACGTATGTAGTAAATACATCCCGCAGACATTATCCACACCGTTGGACCGGTGGGTGAGCAGCCGCAATTGCTGCGCAGCTGCTATGAGCGCTGTCTGGCACTGGCGGAAGAGTTGGGTGCCCGGTCCATTGCATTGTACATACGCATACATGCATAGCAAGTCCACCTCATCACGGCTGATCATGCGTGCAGTCCGTGCATATCCACCGGCGTCTACGGCTATCCGGGCGAACAGGCCGCCAGAGTCGCGGTGGAAACGGTCCGCAGATGGGCAGCGGCCAGCTCCAAAACGTCCACGGTGAGCACTGCACCGTTGACAGCATGTCTGACACCACTTGCAGCTGTGCCGCGTTGTCTTTTGCGTCTTCCTGCCCAAAGACCGTGCCGTTTACGAGCGCCTGCTGTCTGCCTAATATACACATACGCACTGTGTGCATGGGCATGTCTGTGCGTGTGTGCACAGGCGTGGTGTCCCTTATACATACAGACATCGCCCGCAAACAACAATGAGCACGGATAGCGCTGTCACAGCGCCGCCTTCCTCGCCGTTCCGAGTGGCACCAATGTGCAGCAACTGTGGCGTGGAGCAGGCGCGATACAAGTGCCGGCACTGCGCGCTACTGACTGATACCACTCTGCACACATTCTACTGCAGCCGTGACTGCCAGCAGGCACACTGGCCCGTGCATTATCGCACAACCGCCGGCACAAGTACGCACACCGGTCCACCAACTGCTGGTCAGTGAGCCGCTGATGAGTGGATACATGGAGGAGATGGTGCAGTGCTGACAGATGGCTGTGTGTAGGCGGCAGCCAGCAGCAGCAACAACAGCAGCAGCGAGAGAGGCCTCAGCGCGAGTTGGCATTCTACCTGCACCAGCTGAACCGTATCATACGGCCCGTCATCTGCTGCATAGCGCTCTCTGTGCTCTGGGTCAAGCTGTCTGCACAATCCGACTTCAAGCCTGCCCAGTCGTCGTATGCAGTGTATCGTGAAGGTGCCGACGACTCGAGTGGGCAAATTCTCGCCGGCAGTCTCCTCAACGCGCTCATCATTCTCGGCCAGATTGTCCTGGCCACCGTGATATTCGTCACTCTGTTCAAGTTTGGCTGCTGGAAGGTTGGTTGCTGCTGTTGTATCTATAGTGGTGTATTATATGTGTTTGCACATAGTATATTGTGTAAATAATACATTCTATGCTACACATATGTATATTGTACCGTTTACATGTTCTACAGGCACTCAACGCATACCTCTTTTTCACGGTGGTGCTGCTGCTGGGGTTCATGAGCTGGCTGCTGCTGTTGAACATTGTCCAGGTACTGCGAATACCTATCGACTGGGTGACTCTGGCATTTGCTCTGTGGAACTTTTCGGTAGTCGGTATCGCCGTAATTTTCTGGCGCGGTCCACTGTGGATGCAGCAAGCATATCTTGTAGTCATGAGTTCGCTGATGGCGTTTGCGCTGACCGGACTCGAGAGTTGGACAACTTGGATGCTGCTGGCAGTGCTCGCACTGTGGGGTACCCATGTTACTACCTGGCCACACACAATGCGCAAACTTATATATATATATAGACTTGGTGGCAGTTCTGTGCCCATACGGCCCACTCCGTATCCTCATCCAAGAGTCGCAGACCCAAAATCGAGATGTGCCTGCCTTGCTCTACAGTGTCACCATGGTCTACTTTGGTCCGGCTCTGTCTACTGGCTTCATTACAATGTCTGCCGTCCCTGGCGCGGATATGGAAGCCGACGGCAATGTCAGCGAGACGCTAGCTGCTTCAAACCTGCCTGGCGCTACGGCCGCCTCAACTGTGGCCGAGTCCACGGACAACCTTCTTCGACTACCATCGGCGAGAAACACGGTGACAGAGAGCACACGCTCAGAGTCGCCCGCCCCAGTCGACACTACTCCTCTGATGAAAAAATCAGTCAACGATGGTGGAGTGGATACGAGTGAATCAGTCGCCGAAGCATTGGCAGCTGAACGGAGGCCACACCCGGCAGACACAATGGCCGGGCCCCCAACGTCGATATCAAATTCTCGCGCGAGGAGTGGAGTAACATCTAATGTAATTTCACCGGATCGACAGCGACAAAGTTCAGCTGCTGGCCATTCAAGCCCACAAGATGCGCAAAGCGGTGATGAGCAAGAGGAGGACGAGGAAGAGGAGAGCGGTCTAAAGCTTGGCTTGGGAGATTTTGTTTTCTACAGCGTGTTGATTGCACGAGCGTCAACTTTCGACTGGGTGACCACGTTCAGCTGTGTTATAGCCGTGCTAACCGTAAGTACCGAGAGTGTATACGTATGTGGTGTATGCACGACTCATTAATTGCAGGGCCTCACTATGACGATATTATTGCTAGCCATATTTCACAAGGCATTGCCTGCACTGCCTATTTCAATTGCCTTTGGACTGACATTTTATTTCTGTACATCGATAGTGCTGCAGCCAGCCGTCGTCACCTGGTCCATGTCTGGCTTGTATGTTTAAGTTCAGCAATATAGATCAGTCTCCAGCGCCATTAATATTAGTGGTGTAATAGTATGTAGCACCGCAGCAGTGGACATAGCACTCCACGCCCCGGTGGAAAAAAAAACAAATTTCCAGCTCGCATTGGAAAGAACCGTCGCAACGGACCGCACCACGGCCGCCACAAAATGTCTGGCAAGAAGTTGCCGTCGCCGCCGCCTGGACCCCCGATAAACGCTCCAGACTCCCCGCTGCCCGGTAAAAAGAAGCAGTCGCAAGATAGTCAAGGGTCCCTGCTGCCTTCATTCCTTAAAGGCCACCTCTCAGCGTCATCGGCAGAGGTCAAGAAGCAACGCGACCTCGGCCAGAGTGGATCGACCTCCTCGCCACCAGCCGCCGGAATATCTGCACTGAAGCTTGCCGTATCCGACAACAACACGAGCACTGCGTCGTCCCAATCTCTGGGGCCAGCGGCGGTATCCACCTCATCCGCACTGGCCGTACCCGCCGCATCGAGCCGCGAGTCCGTGGCGTCGGCCGCCAGTGGTGGTGCCGGGCAGCCCAACGAGAACCAAGCTGCAATTGCGCCGTCCACTTCTTCTGCCTCACTATCACGCGATACTGTTCCGCCGCTGGAGACCGCGGAAGGATATACCGGCGAGCTGCGGGTGCGAACGCTTACTGCCAGCAGTTCCGCATCGCTGCCCAGCTCGCTTAAAGATCCAGCCGCCGCATCAAAACGGTCTTCTTCGCGGTTCATGGACTTTTTTCATTCTGGTGGAGGGTCGGGCGCAAACAGGCATCATGCAGACACGTCGCCAGAGACTGGTGGGCCTGGTTTGCCCGGGCACTCGCGTGTGTACCAATCTACGTCGTCGCTTACGGCATCGTCCAGCTATATCGCGTCACCGTTATCGTCGGAGGCGGATTATGCAGACGATAGAGTCAACCGACATTCTCTGCCAGGCACAGCTGTGATATCAGCGCAAGGAAATCAAGCGTATCCCGCCACCGCACCTTTATCTGCACCGGCTGGTGAAGTCGATGGTACTAGCCATCGAAATGGAACCCTGCGCCGTCACAAAGGAGGTCCTTCGTCGTCGCAGCACAGCTCCACTAGCACACTTAATCGCATATCGCGCAAATTATTTCGCGGTTGGTTATTGTACAATTGTGTGTATTTGTAACAAGTGACGTGCAGATGCAATGGGATTCAGCGAAGGTCAAGACTCTGAGACTTCAAGCATGTTCAGCTTCTCTGTGGAGACTGAGCCGTCATCCGCGGTCGATAACGAAGATGTCGTGGATGAAGTGACGGAAACAGCCGCAGAGTCTGTGAAAACAGTTCAGGTGTATTTGCGCAGCAGTGCGGTGTCGCTGCAGGTCCACGTGGCGAGCTCGGGCACAATCCAGGACCTGTTATTGTCGGCGCTGGAAGTATTCTCGGCTGGTAATGAAGGAATCGATCGTAACGCGTCAGCTTGGCGCGTAGCAAAAGTTGATAGAAATCAGCTCCTGACCAGAATTTGGCTTCCTCAAGACGCGACTCTTGAGAGTTGCAAAATTAATGACGGAGTGAGTTATATTGTTATTACCAGCCGCGTTTTTCTAATTGCCTACATGACAGGATGAGCTGCGAGTCAAGAACGCTAGCGAGAACGATAATATGACCATTCACGTACCACACTGCAGCGATGTTCGTACAGTCGAATTTGGCTTTGAGGATACCGTCAAAGACATTATTGATCGTGTCAATAGCACGCTGAGCTCTCCGATTCAAGGGAATTCCGGGCTCTACTACCGACGTATGGGAATATGGCTGGATGACAAGCGAGCGATGATGAGTTTCGAGCTAGACTTGGATGTAAGCTGTTTGCCCTCGTATACAGTTTTGTTTAACCGAAACTAGCACGTTGTGGATCTTCGAGTGGTTTCTCAAGAGTTTTTACTACGTGTTCAACTTCCCGAATTCGATACCCGATTTACCATCAAGGTTTTACCGTCATTGCTGGTGTCGGATGTTATTAGCCTTGTCCACTACAACATATCCGCTCGACGAATCAATATGGATATTTTGACACAATCAAATGGGAACGACCCGTTTATTTCGCCATTTTCGAAGCACAAATCGTTTATTGACACGAAAAGCACACATTGTGGCTTATACGTACCCGCGAGCGATCTGTGGCTAGCGGAAAATCAGTCTTTGGAGCAATATGATTTAAAGAAAATGGTAGAAGATATTCAGTTTAAGATACAATTCCGTCCTTTTACTATTGCGCTACCACTTTTTATGTCTGCTGCTTTTGAAGAAAACCGGTTAAATGTCGACCGTGGTGATGGAACGACACAACCGTCTAATTACATTCAAATTTATGCCGGAGCTACGACATTTGTACGCAACATGCTCGAAATGTTGAATTTGGAAAATCCACACTTTGAAGATGATCTTTTGGCGTTAAATAGCGATACTGCCGTGTCTGCATCTTCTAGAATGGACCTATATGGTATTTTCACGCGCGGTGGCGATCGTCTGAGCGATAACGATCTTGTGTGGACGTACCTGAAAGAATCATCTCCTTTGGTGCGTTCTTTCTCATGGTATTATTACCGCCAGCTCACTATTTAGGAATTATTTGAATACCGCATGTCTCCTCGAAAAGTTTCTCTCTCTTCAACGCTGGACCCAGATGCCAAACTAGTCGTTGACATGGACCTTTCGAAAAAGTTTTCCGACTCATTACCGACTTTATTGCGACGTTTCGGCGTCGATACTGCGTGTTATTTGGCTAGCTGTCGTATTTCCGGCGAAACATCATATCTTGATTTGAATTTGCCATTGATCAGGCAGCGATTTCGGCATAATTTGTCCATAACTGTCGATGTGAAGCCTCTTAATCCTTTACCAGCGATCCCATCCAACATGCAAAGTATATGGAACGAGCCAGACGATTCTCCGGATAACATTAGATATTCTGAGACGGGTGATGAGATAGTGACCGCTGCAACATTCAACAAACTTGTTGATCGACTGACCTCTGCCGCCACGGGTGGCGAATCAACACAGTATCTCGACTTTATGAAGACCTTCCTTCTTACATATCAAAGTTTCACCACGCCGCTAGAATTTCTGGACAAGCTCATACAGCGCTACAACGTTCCTAGGCAGAAAGAGAAATTCTCAAAGTTTTCTGACTTTGAGAAGCTTCGATTAAAGATTCAGCTCCGAACGGTAAATGTACTACAACAATGGACCAAGAAGTTCACGTCAGACTTTGTCGATTTGGGGGCGTTGGACATTTTAAAGCGTGCAAAGTCATCCTTATTGACCGCCGACGAGGAGAAACGTGTAAGGAAGGCGCAAGAAAAGTATGAGCTGCTGGAGCGTGTACTGGATTTTGCGGAAACAGTTGTTATTGTTGACCACGCAGCACTTGGCAAGCAGCTTCGAAAAAATATTCAGCGACTACGAGATGGCAGTTTTGTCAATATGCAACAAACTGCTACTCATTCCGCCCCGCCACCGACACCAAAGTACGGAAAACTTTCGTCGGAACAGGGAGCCAAAAGTAGCATATTTGTGTGCGATCCCGAAGAAGTAGCACGACAGCTTACTTTGCTCGAGTTCGATTTGTTTGTAAAGATTACACCGTCCGAGTTCTTGAATCAGGCATGGACGAAGGCAGACGCCGATATTCGTGCGCCTAATGTGCTGGCTGTAACCAGGCGATTTAATAGTGTGGCGCTGTGGGTTGTCAAATCTGTGCTTGAAGTTAAAACTGTGCGAGCGCGGGCGAAACGCGTAACAAAGCTCATTGACATTGCTGCGGTAGGTGTAGAACGCTAAATAATTAGGCTGACCACTCATCCATTAGTATTTGTATTCGATGAACAACTTTGCCACACTCATGGCATTCATCGCCGGATTCAACAAAGCTCCGGTTACGCGTCTGAAGCACACCATGAAAGAGCTGACTGGAAAGACGGCTAAAAAACTTATAGATTTAGAGCGAATAATGTCGGCGGAAAGCTCCTATAAGAACTACCGATCCAAGATTCACACCGTAAATCCGCCGTGTATACCGTATCTTGGCGTATACCTGCTTGATTTAACCTACATGGAAGACGGCAATCCAAACAACATTGGCGGCCTCATCAACTTTTCGAAGCGTCGCCTTATTCACACACTGATCAGGGAAGTTCAACAGTATCAGGACCAGCCTTTTAACTTTCGACCTGTCGACGAGCTCATCGCGTTACTACACAAGTCGCTTTCCTTACCAATACTGCCGGATGGCGAAAGTCCCGGGAAAACGAACGAAGAAGGAGTGGCCCTCCTAACAGTTAAAGCATTTGAAGACCAGATGTTTGAATACTCGCTACAGCGAGAGCCACGCGGCGCGGAGCGTAGTGCAATCATTTGAATTAATAAAAGTATTTTGAGGATGTATAAAGTCTTTTATTGTGCGCCGCTTGCTGTTACTTGTAGTGCCGGCTCGGTCATCACAACTTCGAACGGCGAGGGCTCAACTGAAGCGAGGTTCTCTCGCTCATCAGCTTCAATTTCCACGACTTCACGCCTGATGCCGAGCGATCGGTCAACTACCAACAAGATTGCAGTCAGTTCTTTGCAAAATTCTGAAAATATCTTTGAGTTGCGGCTGCCCGTAAGCACTTGCTTTCTGGCATCCGCCGTGGAACGCAATGCAGGTACGACGCCACATATCGCATCAGGTGGCGCAATCGATGTACTAGCACCAAGAATCCATCGTTGTATGCGTTGATCGGGCACATGCGCTAGTTTGCTTACGATCGAAGTAAGCAATAAATTCTTTGACGGAGTGTTGGAGAAAAACGAAGATAGCAACGACAGCAGCAAGTCTAGAAAGTTGGTTGAATCGTCCTCAACGTCTAAATCAGCAGCTGACGTTGGCCAAGACGAAACGGCTTCGAAGCATGATTGACTCTCCTGCTCGGCAGAGATCAAATACTCGTAGTCGTTGCTAGCGCCATACTCGTCGGCACTACTCAAGTCTCCTTGCGCAGAGAGCCCCATCAGCCTGTCAATGAGTTAAATAGTTTAGGTTAACATTGGCTTATGTATACTGACTCGAGGCGTGCACTTTCTAAAGCGCCGAATTCTGTCGTCGCGCCTTGCTCCGCCGGTAAATCACACCAGATTAGTCGACGGAATACGATAAAGCTGTACGTCCCGACCAAAGCATCCATTAATGCCAGAGCTGATAAGCTTGTCTACAGCGTTTAGACTATCGACACCACCAGCTATCTTATACTTGCTTGCTCATCGGCAGATGCAATTTTCTTCATGAGAGCATCGTTAAAGCCGCACACTGTATTTCTTGAAATGGCCAGTTTGATATTCAAGAGGGACTCTGCAGCAGACGCAATCAACTTCTTGTCATTGATGATGGACAGCGTTTCCCCGAGGTACAACATGTGTTTCGCCGCACATTCTTTTTCCTGCTCTCCATCGCCGCACCGAGACAATTTCTCATACAAGAACTGCCGGAAAAATACCTGAACGAGGACTTCGACGACATTATCGTGGCAGTCCCGGCCCAGCATGTCCAGATCACATGGTGGCAAGGCTGAAGGAACTTTTGCGGATGATTTCTTGTTGGGCAATGAGTACGGCGTGGCATTCGAACGGATGGGAGCAGAAAAAGCGTTTAGCACATCATCGACAAATCGACAGAAGCTAAAGTAGTTTGCAGTGGCTCTTTCAACCTCAGAAACTGTGCCAATATCTTGCATCGAGCTCGGTGAAACGTGGCCGTCCAGACTTTGCTGCTGCTGCTCCTCCATCGGAATCATGCTGTAAAGTAGAACCAACTTTTGCGCCTGCGAGTATTTTATGCTTTTATCATTACAATTTTGGCCGTACCAGCACTGCAGCGACCTTGGAGTGCTTGATAGTGTAGTGAGCCAACTGCCGATCAGAACTCAACAATCGGACACCGATAAGCATCGCTTCCCGAGCCACTCCTGCTATAACCTTGTTTGGAAGTGAAATGTAGCTGAACAAGTACGTGAACAGCGGAAACTGGAGCGCGGCCTGGGACTGGGTTACTACCAGGAGCCTATGTAAAAAATATTGGGCGCGTACCTCAGACTTTGCCATATTAACGTCAGAGGAACTGCTCTGAATGAACAAGTTCAAAAGAGCCGGATTAGACTTCATTTGGCGAAATATAACATCGATCAGCCCAATAAGACCCAGCTTCATCTCGTCATCGTGGCCATCCGCAGTCTCGTCTAATTGATGGCAGAATGAAATAAGACGATTAAGTGGTAGGCGCACAGTAGACTCTGGCAACAGGCGATGATGAATGTTGGCCACAAGCAGTGCATATGCTCGCAGCACGGTAACACGCATTCCCGGTGGTGTCTAATCGACCGGTTACATTTTATGCATGTATGTCTACAAATGGATGTATGTACGTGTCTATCTGTATATATGTGTGTATGTATGTATGTATGTATGTATGTCTATAGTTGGATGTATGATGTATGTATGTATGTATGTATGTATGTGTGTATGTGTATGTGTATGTGTGTATGTGTGTATGTCTATAGTTGGATGTATGTGTATGTATGTATGTATGTATGTGTATGTGTATGTATGTATGTATGTATGTATGTATGTATGTATGTATGTATGTATGTATGTATGTATGTATGTGTGTATGTATGTATGTATGTATGTATGTATGTATGTATGTATGTATGTATGTATGTATGTATGTATGTATGTATGTATGTATGTATGTATGTATGTATGTGTATGTATGTATGTATGTATGTATGTATGTATATATGTATGTATGTATGTGTGTATGTATGTATGTATGTATGTATGTATGTATGTGTGCATGTCTATAGTTGGATGTATGCCGTTTGGTCTATAGCATGTTCCAACGCAGCATTGACCACAATATGACACAAGTATAAGACAACAGGTATACGCGACTCACATCCATCTCGGCCCAGCCAACCATGCGCTCCAGCATGCGACAGTGAAGCAACTCTTCCAGGCACGCGCCCGTCATTGTGGCTCCAACATCTAGATGCGCATCAGCGGCACCCAACAGCGCTGCATTTTGCTCCTGCTCCTCCTCACTGATATACTTGACCATGATATCCATGTGATATGGAATATTTGTATCATGGACCGACGACGCCAGCTCTGCGGGCACAATTAGCGGGGGCCATTTGGGAGGAGCAGCATGAATTTGAGGCGGGCCTCACCTCGGCGATGGTTGTCAAAGTACGACACCACGTACTGCCAGTGGTCCCTGAACGCGTCCAGTTTGG
Source organism: Aphelidium insulamus (assembly GCA_036784855.1). Lineage (NCBI taxonomy): Eukaryota > Fungi > Aphelidiomycota > Aphelidea > Aphelidiaceae > Aphelidium > Aphelidium insulamus. Next base: position 105,661 of record JAZDSV010000031.1, on the reverse strand, counting down.
ACTTGGCGGGAACCGGGGCCACCACGTCCACCAGCGCCTGGCCGAGAAACGTTTGCAGCTTGGAGAACATTTTAGAACGAGGAAAGTGCGTGAGCCAATGCCAACCCAAAACGCAACCGCGCGCTCGCCGTCGCCTGTCGGGTACGCTCATACATACGTATACATATACGTATACATGTGCGTGTACGTATACTACACTCATCAATACCTGGTAGCCATGCAGCGCGGCAGCGGCACATTGAATTTGGCCCGCCAAGTCCGTCTCGGGGCGTCGCGGTCGCAGCTTCTGCCTCCTCGCAGTCCCGCATGCTTGGCATTGTGTTTCTGGCGGTCGGTGTGCACTCTCTCTATTGTGCAGTGTATCCACTACAGTACACGTGATAATCATCGCAGATCTGTGTCGTGGCCTACATCCTCCAAGCCGTACGTAGATGTCGTGCACTGTCCACCTCACGACCGTCCATCTCACCGCGCGCCAGATAATCCTGCACCGCATACAAACCAACCTCGGCTACCACAAGCCGTACTTCTTGCTGTATGTTTTGGTGTGTGTGTATGTGTGTGGCAGTAAGTGTACATAGTACATACATATTCACGGATGGGCGCAGATGGTTCAGCCACTCGTCGTTCACCGCGATCCTGCCGCTGTCGATGGCTGTGATGGCAGTGCGGGAGTGGGTGGCCAGTAGGCGGCGCTTCCGTCACGGCGAGCTGCTGAGTGATGACTCGTCACGCCAGGACGGTTTGGAGTTGACATTGCCGCCGCCGTCTCCGCTGTCGGACATGGGCACCATGTATGCCACAGTCACGGAGCTACCTCCCGATGACAATGATAACCATAATGCCCGGGACGGTCTGGTGATTACGGACGAGAGCAGCTTGGTGGCGGCGAATGGCGGTGATGATGATGGTGGCAGTGGCGGTGACCGTACGCCTCTGTCCGCCCTGTGGCGCCTGTACAAGAAAAAGGTGCTGGTCGAGTTTGGCGGCGGTTGGCGCTCCTTGCTGATACGCAGCGCTCTGCTCTCCGTCCTGTACACCCTGCCCAACTACTTGTGGTATGTGGCGCTGTCGCTGACCTCCATCGGCGAACTGACCACAATATTCAACACCAACTGGTTAGTTGCGACGATAATCATGTTCTCCTTCCCGCGCACTGACCAGCTCCTTGCAGCTTCTTTGCATACGCCTTCTCCGTCTGGCTTCTGCACGAGGCATTCAAGTGGCAAAAGATGGCGGCCATTGTGCTCAGTATCGGCGGTGTCATGCTCATTGCGTTTGAAGATGGCATCAGTGGCAACTCGGGCAACAAGAGTGCAGACACGTCCAACATTGTCGGGAATATGGTGGTGCTGTTGGCGGCCGTGCTTTACGGCCTGTACGAGGTGTTGTATGCCAAGTACGCAGTGCGGCACTCGGCAAAGGAGCCGTCCCTGTTTTTCGCGAATCAGTTCACCGGACTGCTCGGCATGTTCACTCTGATCCTGCACTGGATACCCATTCCCGTGCTGGACTGGGGCGGCGTCGAGACTTTTGCTCTGCCCAGCGATGCCGCTACGTGGTCACTGCTGTTGCTGAACGCGCTGCTCAGCCTGACATTCAACACTCTGTTCATGCTGGCAATCACGCTGACAAGCCCGCTGTTCTCCAGCATTGGAGTGGGTGCCTATATATGCGCATCAACTTGTTTGCCGACTAACAAAGCGCGCCGCTCGCAGATCATGCTCACCATTCCGATGTCGCTATTGTCAGAGTACCTGATGGCGGGCAGGGTGTCGATAGGGGTTGTGGGCGGTGTGGGCACGGTTTGCATTCTGGGCGGCTTTGGCATTCTGACGCACGATCAGCTGTCGCGGCCCAAACACCGCAATAGTGATGACTGACATAGTGCCCGTTTATGTATGTTGCTGCCACACAGTGTTACACTTTGCGCGGTGCTAGCGCGGCCTTGGTGGTTTCTTCGCGGCTCTGGCGCAGAAACGGCAGCAGTTCGGTGCCGCCCGTTCCGCGGTCGATAGTGGCACTGGAGTCCGCTGCGGCTTTTCCGCCATCCACAATGTCCGTCAGTCCATCATTGATCACCAAACTGTCTACAGGTGGGTTCGGGTTCTTTCCCTCAGCAGCAGCGCCGGCGCCCACAATTCCACTTTCCGACAATGGGGCAATGTGGATCACTTTGCCCGCATTCGGTCCCATCCCGTGGTAGCCTTCTCCGGACATATCTAGCTGCCCGGTGCTCTGTGCCCGGCGCGCCTGCATTATGATGTATCTGGTGACGATTTGGATGTGCTTGTCGCGGAACTGCTTCATATTGTCCACGCAACGGTTGAACTGAGCCAGTGCCGCAGAATGAGGCGCCGAGTGCGCGACATTTACGTCAGGTGAGAGCAGCGCATGCCGAACAGCCGGCGCAAATCGTTCCAGATCACGCAGCCACCGCCGATACCGGCCCGGCAAGTGAAAGCGCATGTCTTTCAGGAAATTGCCTCCACTGTTATTGGCTGTGGTCCCGGTCTGGCCCCTGGTGGGGAAATGTTCTATGCCCAGGAACACATCGAGCGTGTGAATCAAGGCGCTCTGCGCCGCACTTCCTCCCGGGTATCGCTTACGCACTGGTGCATCAGTACTGCTTTCGAGAGTTGTGATCGCAGATGCTTCATTGGAGGACTCTGCGCCGCCTTCCGCCAAAAACATGGCTTCAATCTCGCCCTTGTCGCCTGCCCGGTATATGCATATTATATTATATTTGCGTTGGTGCTTAACACAAAACATCTGTACCTTCATACAACAATCCATCTGGGATATCTTTCATATTGGACCAGCCACTGAAATATATGCGGACTCGATGGCTGGCTGTGTGAGGTGATGTATGCTGCATTCCACCAATACTTACTAGAAAATGTATGGATCGCAGTTCTCGGGCATTCGCATCAGGGTGCTCGTCATTTTCTCTATACAATCGGCCACCACAGCTAGTTGCGGTGCCAGCTCATCTAGCTGCCCACTGGTGACGCACTCTACCGCCCGCACAACAGCGGACAGAGCCGGAGCACCGCAGGACTCGATTGCCACTGTAATCAAATAGAACCAGGACTCGTCGATACCGCCCGACACCGTATGCAGCGTTGCCAAATTACTGCATCGTTGATGTAATACATGATACATAATATACATAATATATACATATTGATACATGATATATTGCAGCGGAAATGAATTTGCAAATACTGAATACTAATGCCCTATGTCTGCAGCACATAAATGCAGATATAACAGCATAACACAAACCTCAGGTCGACGGCACCGGCCTGGTCGAGCAGAAACCAGTTGTAGTAGACTAGGGCGGCGTGACACGAAATCGGTCGCAGCCCAAGCTTCACGGAAACCGCGATCCATGGCACAGATAGGTTGCGCGGTAGAATCTAGCGATATTACAGGCATGCATATGGGTGTGTAGTATACACTAGTATATTACAAAGTATTTATAGCAAAACTGACCTGCATGACAGGCTCGCCTTTGGCGCCCCACACGTACGCGTGTGCAATCAATGACAGAACCAGGAATGCGCGCTCATACTCGGCCTCCGTAGTCAGTCGGTCCACATCGAGCAGCGGGAGCTAAAGAGCAATTAGTTGTTGAACGATTGCAGCAAATGACACTGCGAGTAGTGCATAGAGGGGCACCTTGTGCACGACATCGCGCAACCGCCACGCCACTAGCGAATGGGACAGCGTGTCCAGCACACGCTCCCACGGCTCATAGTAGACGTCGGGCAGGCGGCGTAACGGCTGCTTACCCAAGAACCCAGTCATGGGGTCTATGCCGTAGTCTGACAGTTGCGGCACGCGAAGCGCGGGCATCACCGACGAGCGTGCGACGGGGCGGCGGGTGGAATAGAGTGGAATAATTAGCGCGCTTGAGCGTGCTTGATACAGCAGTCTAGTAGAAGACCCTTACTCTATTCAATTCACCTGCGGTAAAAATACTTTAGTCGCGTATTAAATGGCCGGGAGCTGCTGGGATCGCGTGAAAGCGGGCGCCATGACGGGCGGAGTGGTCGGACTGTGCATTGGGACGATCTACGGAGGCTATGGTGTGGTCAGGTAGTGTGCATGGAGCACGGTGATGTATTTAGTTTGCACGGCCGTTGACAGTTGCCAATAGGATGACGGATGTGCCGATGGGCGGTCGTCTGCAGCTATTGGCCCGCACAGTGGCCGCGTCGGCTGCATCGTTTGGATTCTTTCTCGCTGTCGGCACTGGAATTCGATGTGACCGTGGCGGCGATGCACGCGCCTTGTCAGCACCTAGTCGCGCCACCACATCATTCATTGCTGACTACTCGTCGACGCGCCAATAGTATTGTCACGCTATTACGGGGATGGTGTGCTTCCAAAATGCCGTCTGTTCGCATGGTGCGCGACTACAAATAGAGTACTTATACACTAGTGGCCAAGAACCGTGTCACTTGCATTTCACTATGGACTCCAAAGTATGGCATCCATCATTACCGCAGTATATGGCAGGAGTAGCGCCAGTTCAACTTTGTCAAAATGATAAAGAGACCTTCCATGTCCAACCATAAATAATCCTTGCAAAGTTATCACGACAGCAAAGACTCGGTCAAGCTGCCTGATCAGACAGACCCGACACGGACAGCAGTAGCATTAGCAACAGAGCTGCTAGCATGCAGTATGTATGTAATAGATGCACGCTCGCTATAATTTCATATACATTCACAAGGTATGTGTTTGCAAGTGTTTGCCGCGCATTTCCTGTTTCGCATTTAGTTCCCAGTAGTGACTGTCTTGTCGCCCTGCTCAGCCACTGTCGCCACTGTGTTGCCTGAGGTCGTCGCCCTTGCAGTGTAGTATATATATAGTATAGAGTTCGATAGCTGTGTTTTCATCCATACCGCCAATATGCCCGCTGCTGTATCCGTGTCCAAGAAGGCGAGTGCTGCCCCTGCCTCCAAGCCGGCCTCGATTCCCAGTTACCGCGACATGATCGGTGAGTGCCACTGTCATGAGGAATGTGGTGCTGTGATGGTGCTGACACTACTATCCGTGCAGCCACAGCGATTGTGGCACTGAAGGAGCGTGGTGGCTCTTCTCGTCAGGCCATCAAAAAGGTTTGTTCATGACATATCGTTGATCATCATTCATGTCATATTAACAAGGAATAATATATATTGTATTACATCTGCCAACTGACATGTCACGCAGTACATTCGCACAAACTACAAGGTGTCGGACTCGGTGTTGAGCACGCAGTTCAACTTGGCACTGAAGCGCGGCGTCAAATCAAATGTCTTTCAACAGAGCAAGGGCGCCAGTGGCCCGGTGAAATTGGCCGCCGCACCCACATCATCAAAGTCGGCAGTGGCGTCGACAAAGGCCGCCGCGCCATCATCCTCCAAGAAGAAGGCGGCGGCGTCCGTGACATCCAAGCCAAAGTCGGCGACCAAGAAGGCAGCAGCCAAGGCGCCGGAAAAGATGGCCGCCAAAGAGAAGGCGGCAGCGCCCAAAACAAAAAAGACTGCGGCAAAGAAGGCCCCGGCCAAGAAGCCTGTCACCATTACTACAAAGAAGGCTACAGCTGGTGAGTTGGGATTGTATATTGTTTCTGTTATTTACAACAGGGCCTATGAACTGCGTGCTATTCATCCATTGTATTTAATATCATCTAGCAACAGCCAAGCCTGCCAGCAAGCCAAAGAGCAAACCGGCATCCAAGGCAGCATCGGTGAAAACAGCTAGCAGCAGCGGCAAACCAAAGTCGGCAGCTGCAAAGCCGAAATCAACTGCAGCCACCAGCGCGGCCAAGAAACCCAAGGCTAGCAAGCCGGCCGCGGCCGTGAAGAAGACTGCTTCCACTAGGAAGTGAGCGGCCGATGCCCGAGTGGCGGTGCGAGTGCGTGGCCGACTATGATGTGCCTAGTTTTGTTAATATAGTCGCTCTGTTTGATACATGGATTGTCTGGTATATGTATGTACTGTAACAGCATTGCACACCGTGGTCATCTATAGAGTAGAACATACAATAAGTGCAGATGCCACAAGTAAAAATTATTACGCGTACATACATACGATAAGTGCCACAGGTTAAAATTATATGCACGATGGGAGGATTTAAGTCTCTATGTACTCTGCGCACAGGGTCACGGCGGCCATAACTGATGTCTGTGCAGATAGTCCATTGTGGCGCGAGAGTACTGTTCAACAGCGGGCGAGTGTGGCGGCACACCGGCGCGTGCAATGGCTGCAGACCTGTCGCCACTCAAGGTATTCTCGTGGCTGCTTGACGGAAAGTCTGGCAGATACTTTGCGGCAATGCGCATAACTGTGGCCTGCATTATGAGTTTATATATATATATATATATATATATATATGTATTATATACGTGTACACTTACAGACTCGGTGGCGGGAACGGTGTCCATTGCCAGCATTTGCGCCGTTAACACAGCCGGTTTGAGTGCCGGCTGTAAGGGTGGCGGCTGGCGTGGTGACTGCTGTTGTGGCGATGGCAGTGGCGGGAGCCAACTTGACGAGGGGCGCACGCTGTCACTGTCGCAGTCAAGTGCCGACTCCACGGCGCGCACCAGCTCATCCACGGTGTCTGTGGGCGGTGCAACATTCTCCTGGCCGTCACTGGCGCTATCTTCATTGTCGTCTGCTCGCTCTTGCCGCTCATCTGCCAGCGCGTCGTGTATCTGCGAGAGCACACAGCCAACGGCATCGTCCAGACTGTGTGAGCTGTGTGGCGACGAGTTGCGCGCGGTGTGCACTCCATACTGGCCACCACGATCTTCTTGGTGCAGTGGCGGCACGTGTGCGGGTGTGAGGGGGGCGCGCATGGGGGCGCCGGCCCCCATCATGGACGACACGGACGACGGCCACTCAAACAGCGAGCGGTCCGAGGAGTTGAGTACCGCGAACGAGCTCAGTGCTGCCGCCGATACGTGCGGCGTGTGCGGTGCCTGCTGTGTTGGTGCGGCATATCGGGGCGGTGCCGGCTGTGCGGGCGGCTGCTGCCACCGTCGATGGCGCCGCCAATGCTGCTCGTCGTCCATTCTCGGTTTATAGTGGCAACACTTCTTTATACATTACAATGTCCCGGAGCACTTCGCCGCGCAACGAATACATCCTCGACGTCGGCAGCGGCGGTGGCGGCACAGACATCGATGACGATGATGCGTCTGGCTCCGGGCTAGAGTTCACCAGTAGGTCTCGCATATGGGTGGTGCTTCCGTACAGGCCCTGAATACATGTGGGCACAGATTATGCTCCGTCAGCATCCGCTGCAGCTCCCGCCTCCCTGTCTGGTCAAAAAATGAGTAGCAAGGTGGGCGGTACTGGCGGTGGTAGTGGTGCTGCTCCGTCAGGTGGATACAAGCAGGTTCCGCCGCCTGCCTACTCGCCCGCCGCCACTGCAATGCCTCTCCCGTCGTCTGCCGGTACGTGCGGTTGTGTATGGCGCCCTGCATCAACGCTGACTGATTTATACTGTGCTAGGCGTGCACCAGGCTATCAATGAGGAAGCTGCGGGCGGCAAGCAGACCATGTGGTCTCTGGGCTTCTACCAGCGCTACTTTGACGTGGATCTTGCTCAGGTACATATGTACTAAGTGTTGATTAGAGCTGTTGCATGTATGTGTGCATGTATGTATGTATGTATGTATGTATGTATGTATGTATGTATGTATGTATGTATGTATGTATGTATGTATGTATGTATGTATGTGTGTATATGTATGTATGTATGTATGTGTGTATGTATGTATGTATGTATGTGTGTATGTATGTCTATAGTTGGATGTATGTATGTATGTATGTGTGTTTGTGTGTACGTATTTGTGTACGTATGTATGCATGTATGTATGTGGATGTGTGGATGTATGTATGTGTGTATGTATGTATGTATGTATGTATGTGTGTGTGTGTATTTATCTGTGAATCAGACTCATCGTTAACAAATAGGTGCTGAAACGCATGTCGTTGTCAGTGCTGCCGCTGACAAGCTTCTTGGATGTGTATCGCGACGGTCCCGACATTTATGGGCCGTTCTGGATTACCACCACGGTGGTATTCCAAGTATTTGTCACGCGCAGCATACAAAAGTCGCTGGATGCATACATGCACGAACAACCGTTCACTTATGAGTTTGATGTGCTTCCTGGAGCCGCCATGGCACTCTACATTTACACGTTTGCCTGGCCGCTGGTGTTGTGGAGCGTTATGAAGTGCGTTGCATGACATCATTTTTGGATGTATTAATTGCATTCGCCCAGGTATTGTCTGCGATTTCCGGCAGACTTTCTGGATCTGGTGGGGATGTTTGGATATTCACTCACTGTTTGGATAGCTGCACTGGTACCATTGCAAAAAGTTGTTTATTCGTCATGCTGACAGCGCAAAGATTTTCGTCATGATCCCGGGCCAGGAGGTTCAGTATATCACTTGCGTAGTCGCGTTGCTCGTCAATGGTCAGTAACTTGATTAACTGATGGTGTTTAACTTGCTTGCGATGTAGTTGCGTTCGTCCTGCGCAACTATCCGTCCATGTTTGCTGGGAGTGGCCAAGAGCCAACGTTCAGTCTGCGCACCAAACAGCTCAGCGCAGGCACAGTTGCCGTGATGCTGGCCATTGCCAGCAAGGTCGCCCTGGCATGCATGGTCAAATTCTGGTTCCTCGCGTGACAAATTCGTTTCATTCCACTCTGCTGCAACAACATAACAACAATATACAAGTACATGTCTGTAGTATTTAACAGTAATAAATACTGTATGCAATGTATTGCGCTTAATGTAAACTGTAAGAGGAAATCAAATGGACGCACTGCTGCCGCTATCTGCTGACACCCCAGTGCCGTCCTTGGCCATGGCAGCCGCCAAGCGCATGTACAACCGGCCACCATCGCCACCCTTGGCCGTGACGAGATTGAATGGTTCAATGGCCGGGCTGTCGATGCCGTAGCACCTTTCGCGCGCCTTCCTTTCATTGCGCGCCTTATCTTTGAGGTCAACTTGAGTGCGGCCGGAAAGCACCTCGCGATACTTGTCATCCGACAAAATGGCGGCCCAGCGATTCGACCGGTCGCCATACTCACGCAGTCCACGTTCCAGCGCCTCAAATTCGGCCGAACTCCACAGTCGCCTCCGCGGACCCTGCCGGGGCAAGCCGCGTGAAAACTGTGCCGTCCTCGCCTTGTCCTTCAAATCAATGATGTTTCGACCGCTCAGTGCCGGTCCCACGGTCGGATCCGCCTTTATGGCCACCCATCGCTGCTTCACGCCATCCGGGTACAGTTCCATGCCGCGCTTGAGAGCCGAAATCTCTTGATCGGTCCATGTGGCACGGCCGGTTGTGATCGAGGGGCGGCTGGCGCCAGATGCTCGCGGTGACAGTGGAGGCGATGCACGATTTGACTGGGAACGTTTCGTACCGCCCGCTGTCCGCCTCACTTTTGTGCTCTGCATGCTGTGCGTGGGCGCGTCAATTGTAGGCATGTCCGGCGGCATTATGGGTGGCAAAAGGTAGAGCGAGTTTTGTGCTGCATCTTGCTTCTTGTGATCCGTGCTCTGGGCGGTCGCGCCTGCCGCGTTCATCATTTCAGCGGTATATGCACCAAAGGCATCCGTGTAGTCGTCGAGTGCTTGCACCGCGCTCGAGTCCCCACCGCCATTTCCACTTGCCATGGCCACATTTGCAGCGGGACTGGGCGACAAGGGTGCGTGCTCGCCGGCATGCGACTGCGACGAAGATAGCGCATACAGACCGTCGTGCCACCGCGCCAACCGTGGGTATACCTGGTCTGACGACGGACAGGTATCATCGCCGCCCATAACCTGTTGATACTGCCGCGCGATACTGTCTGCCTCCGACGACATTTCCAGGTCCGCTCGCCGCGCGCGCAACAGCCGTGACGGGGAGCAGTCAACGTCTTCAGCACCGCGGAGAGCTGCACTCTGCACCACCAGAGGCCTCTGCAATCCCTCATCTCCAAGATCGTCACGGTCATCGTGGAGGTATACGGGCGGCACGGACAGGGCCATAGACGCTTCGCCAGACGAGTTGGGCGGTGTGGGTGGCTGCTGCTGCAATGCAGATTCTGCCACCTGTTGCTCATCACCACTTGAGCTGCATTGTATAGGGCGGGTGCGCGGTCGGCCTAGTGTCGGCCTGCGCGGCAGTGCATTCTCGGAGCCGGCGTCGCCAGTGATAATCGCGTTGGACATTTTTTTTTTCTTTTTCTTTTTCCCCATCTTAAACTCACCTTTTCTTCTTTCTTCTTTTTTTTTCTTCCATTTTTTTCGTCGTTCTTTTTCTTTTTCCCGGCTCTACTTCAGTTGGGCTTAACGTTCGATAACGGTTAATATGGCCGGAAAGGCGAAGTAAATACCGGTTGCCTATTGTGGCAAACGTTGTACTCCCCTGCCATTGTAGTGATGGTGTAACGGCGAGCGGTAAAGTTCCGACTTGATGTGGCATACAATGACTGGCTACATCTAAACGGTACATGTAAACATTAACTGTGCAAGTCTACCCTGAGCCATCTGCAGTTCCAATACAAAATGAAAGTTATTATCAAATGTACATGATGATCATCAATTGTTACATAGTTATGTAGCCAAATACAAGAAGTGTGACCATTATACACACAATACATGGACAGAAGTCAAAACTACACGGCAGAAGCTGTATAAGCCATGACGAGCGGAAGGAGCCCTCCACAGGCGCACTATACTATACCGCACGGGATCCATCCACTTAATATACCACCAATTCCACAACCAGGGATGCTAGCAGCATGTTGTACATTCAAGTGCCACCTGGAATGCGCGGGAAATGACGTGAACGTGAACGTGAAATTACGAATTTTTGCCACGCTGTCACTCGGCGCTGTTTTTCCCACCGTGCCGTGTGTGTAATATAAACAACAACAACAACATTGCTCTGAATGCTGTCATGCAGCGTTCACGCACTGCTTCAGCAGATGGCGGCCGTGCCTGGCCCCTCGAACACCAGCTGCTGCACACGCCGTCCGGGATCCCATATGACTCTGTGCAACAGCGAAGGTTCTGTCAGACTGGCGTGGAGCACCGCCGAACAGGTTCTGCGTCTCTCGTGGATGCCCCGGACGTGCCGCTGATGCAGCCCGGGGAGCTGGAATTCTTCAACGACTTTGTGAATGGTAGGTCCTGCATGCGTGTACTACTGCACATCTGGCACCCAACTAATGGACCTGACCTGTACACAGACTTGGCGCTGGACGGCGAAGTCGCGGTGCCCATGCCGCCGCCCATCAACGCCGTGCAGCCGGGCGGCGACGGTGGCAGCTCCATCTTTGACGCCGACGAGCAGCGGCTTATGGACGAGTTTTTCAACGCATTTCTGGATGACTGCCCGGCCACTGTATCCGATGCCCACACGTACGGTAAAGACGTGGCAAGCATCGCCGCCTCAATCTCGCCATACGTCACTCCCCCCGACAGTGCTTGCGCGACACGTACAGACTCCCTGCCAATACCGCCTGACGAGCCGCCGATATCAACTTTTCTGTTTCCACCACCACAACAAACGCCACTTCCACCAACTCCACACGAGTACTCTGCTGCTGCTATGGCTGGTGGCTACTTTATGGCTGGCGGTGGTGGTGAAGGTGCCAGCAATAGCTGTGAACATGCCAGCTACTATCCAGGGGACATATATCGCGGTGATGGCGGCCGCTCTGGACGCCCTGCCCTGCCCGCCGACCTCACATTTCACCCCATACACGTCATGGAACCAGTGTCGCCACCATCGATGCATGCATTCGACACTCACGAGTGCCTACAAGACCCGCACTTTCACGACACACTTGGACCTCATTCGTTTCATTCTTCCGCTCCAGCATATACATCTGCAACTGTTTCTTCGTCGTCCACTTCTGCTGCTGCTACTGCTCATCGACATCAAATTGGAGTTCAGTTTGCGGAAACGTTGGCACTGCCGCCGCATAATCTGCCACACTCATCTGCGGCTTCATCGTCGGCTGCATCACTGCGTAATACATTTGTCGGAGCGATGCCACGAATGCGAAATCGCACCACCACGTCGGAAATGTCCACCTCTCAGTCGCCGTCCACACTATCACAATCATCACCACCACCTCTGCAGTCCTCGGCGGCCTCAGCTTACGGACAGCCTTCAAACAGTCCTGTCGACAAGTTGCATGGAAAAGCCCTCGCTGACAGCCAGAAGCCCCACCTGATTCCTGGTCAGGTAGCGCCGCCAGTTCTGGCACCGCGCAAGAAGCGGCACAGCAGCAAAGAGCAGTTGACACAGCAAGAGAAGCGCGCCAACCACATTGCGTCGGAGCAGAAACGTCGACGAAACATTCGACACGGATTCCGAGCGCTTACAATGCTTGTGCCAGACTTGCGCGCCTACACAGATCGTTTCGCTTCAGACAGCGACGACGGCGCCACCGTCACTACCTCAAAGCACGCTACAGCCCCTACATCAGCTCGCGGAGGGAGTAACTGCACTGGTGGCGGTGGTGTAGCACCATCGAAAGCCGCCATTCTCGAACGGGTTATTGAACACATAGAATACATGCAGAGCCGGTTGAGGACACTGGAATCGCGGGCAAACGCGCTGGTCGCTCGCCGCCCGAACCATCCATCTTCGCCGCAACACATAGCCAGTCATTTATCGGGTGCACAGACGACGCCATTTAGCAGCACTTTATAGTAATACACATTGCATGCCCGTTATCGATGTCCCTTTTATGTGTGACGCATTGTCACACCCTCCGACCGCATTTATGAGTAACGTTGTCCATTTCTGCTACGATGCGACATTGATACAGCACAATTTTAGTCAATATTATTATTATTATTATTATTTATTATTATTTCGGTGCGTGTTTTCCGCGACATCATCATCATCATCTCGAATGTCAACTTCCGTGTCCAGCAATCTGAATGTTAACGCACAAATTACCTTACACATTATTTATTTAGAACAGACACATACTTGGACGCCGATTCCATTAGCAGTTCCGCGCCACACAGAAGTGACTCGAACTCATCTTCTGCATGCTCCGTAGCTGTGTCTTCTGGGTCTACTACTGGATCTGCGGGAACCATCGGAGGGGATGGAGAAATTTGAGCTGCTGGAACTTCGTTATCGGCAGTATTTTCAGTGGCCACTGGTGACATGTCTATGCATTCACCTTGCACCACGTCTTGAGGGTCGGTGTAACGCGACGGGTCGTAGTCACGGGCAAAGGGTTGATCGCCACCAAGCGAGTCAACGCTGGGCAGAATAAGTGGCGGTGGCAATGTAGGAACTGTCGCTGCATCGTTGATTGTTGACGTGACAGTTGGTGTCAGTATGGTGGCCTGGACTTGAGCGTCCGTTGCTGCCGCGCTTAATATATATTCAGGGTCTTGCAACGCCGGATTGCTTGGTGGCGGTAGAGGTTTCGGTACCAAATTCTCCATAGAGTCTTGCGATTGCGGATTGACCGATGATGGATAAATGATTTTTGCCTTCACGCGAAGCTTGGCTAACCGAGCGGGCCCATTTGCAACTGTCACACTTTCCCGAGGAGGAAGAGGATTAGGTGGTGGCAGTGTCTTGACTGGTGCGTCCGATTTTGGCTGAACACTGGGCAAACTCGGTTTTTGTTGAGGATCGGGACAAGTCGCAACTGAAGTAGCAGATGTCGACCCATTGCCCATATCTTGATCTAGTGACACCAAGCGGTTGATATGTGGTACATCGGCTGAAAAGTCCAGTGCGCTGGGAATATGGACACTCTGCTGGTCTGCTGTATGCAATTAGCTCCCATAAAGTTCCATTGATGAACAGGTACCATTTTGTCTCAGCGAGTCCGCGTGAAGTGTGCAGACCTTGCGCAAACTGCATCCGGGAGCATTGATGGCAATGGTGTTTAGCAGGCGGAAGCAGCTGTGCTTGAATGCGTGCGACACCACAGCACGCATATCCACCGCCAGATTTATCCACTGTGCAGGTATAGCAGTGAGACATACACAGCCAGGACACACACACACGTTCCATACACACCTGATCAAACGATACAGCGTCTGCCAGCGGTATAGCGGCCGACAAAGCGCTGCCCAGTTTCAGCTGCCGGGTGAATGTGCTGAGGTGCATGCGCCTTCGCGTGCCGCCCGTGTCGGCAATGCTACATACATGGACATTAAACAACAGACATGAAGTCAAGTCTGACCGCCGACTTGCCCCAACTCTAACGAAAGACCACAACCGACCGGCACCAGGCACTGAATGAGCAGTATGGGTTGGGAGAGGGCGGCGGATCCGCTGACACCTGCCGGGAACTTGATCTTGCCGCCTGCGCCATGTTGCGGCATACGAAAGCAGTGGCCCTTCAGCTCGCGGCTGTACACACGCTCCGGTAATCGACCACGCCAGTGCTGCAGCGGCTGGCTCCCCTGCTGAGTGAGGAGTTCCACCGCCTGGCCGCCCTGGTAGCTGCCGCGTTGGTACATTGTCTGTTAAAGTGTTGCTGGTAAATAGTTTGTGACTTGTCAACTTGTCATCGTTGCTTGGTACATTATACTACGCCATACATACTATAATTCTCTGCTTTTACCCTGCTATGCGTAGTCAAGCAAGTGCAAATAGTTCGATTTTCATTTCTTGTTATATGCAGTCTTGCAGTAGTAGTACTAGGTTGCCGGTGGAGCGATATGTTAAATATTGAGTGCCAGCGTTTATTTCTTGTCTTGTATAACTATGTACATATACACATCAACGATACAGGCACAAACTGCAATGGGCCTGCGAAAGCTGATTATAGTGTCCACATCGGGATCAATACACATGAGTACATATGTAGAAGTACTGTCAGTCCTCTGATTATATACATATATATATATATATATATATATATATACGTATGACACGGACACAGCAGCAAAAGCGATAAATTATGTCAATGTTTGCTGCTTAGCAGTTGCTCGTGCAATAGGGTGGCAGCACTGCGTCCAGATAGCACTTGAGTCTCCATGGTGGATATGGCGGCTTCAAAAGAATTGGCGTACAAGAGCCGCGACGAGGCGTCCAGTTGCACCGGCGGATAACTGGGATGCGGCGGCAAGTACGGATATGAGTCCCACTGAAAGCGGTGCACTTCCGTCACATCCACCAGAAACGAGTCCAGTTGAGTGCGGGTAAGTTGTGCACGAGAGAATATGTTTACAATCACTGCTTTGCCATTATCATCGCCGCCATCCAGTCTGTCCACTATGATTGCCGAGAGGAACGGCGATGTGGCACCAGCCGACGTGAGAATAGTTGCCGGGACTAATGGGTCGTTCGGCGATGTATCGTTGCCGTAGAAATACGTCGCATTAAAGCACCGCGCCACCGCAATGGTCACGTGCAAGTGTACATACTTTGTGCCGGTAATATTCACTATATCACCGTACTCGGCTATTATGTGCTGATTCTTGGGCGTCTGCAAATATGTAGTACTTTATAAAAGGGCATACATATATGGTACTACTTTGTACCAGAGGCAATGCTATGGCCACGGCATCAAATTCGTCTACTCGGCCATCAGCAGTGCGCACCTGGTAAGCTTGCCTGTCCACCAGCGGCTTGACGGCTGTCACCACGGTGTTGAGATTAAGCGTTGTGGCGCCGGCACGAGCCATCTTGTCAAACAGTTGCCAGTTGCCGCCGTCGATCGAGTGTGCCTTGGAGTCGGACGCAGCCACCAGACAAACTGTAGCACACCACGCGTGAACTTTACCCGGCTACTGGGCATAGTTGTTGCGCGTCATGCCGCCCACAAACTCGTCCAGGAACTCCTGGCCGCCCCAACCGAGTTCCGCTGCCGGCATTAGTGCTTCCAGATGGCTGTTCATCAGCCGCGAAAAGTTTAACCTTGTCACAATGTCCTCGGTGGAGCGCCACGCAGTACTGTTTGAGGCGTACATCGTGGCCAGCCAGGAGTCAAGTGCCGGCTGCACCACCGAGGCGAGCATTCGCTGCATGCTCCACCCGTAGCGGTACAGGAACTTTAGACCGGACCACCAGCCGCGCCACGGCAACCATGAGCCATCGTCATCGGCACTAGCGGACAGCGTGAGCCGGAAGTCGTGGCCGTCCCAAATGCCGACGCCGCCCACCTGTTCCGTGGGCGACTGCTTGTACTTCAGACCAAAGTGTGCCGACAGATTAGTCAGCAGCCAGTTGTCGTCCACAAACATGGTGGCGCCCACTTCCACGACACGGCCGGCAATGTCAATCGTGCGCGCCCGTCCGCCCAGTCGCGCCTCTGCCTCGTACAGTGTGATATTCCAGTCGGTGGTGACATGGCCACTGTGCGCGGAAGAGCTCAACAGCTGCCGCAGATGCCACGCCACTGACGAGCCTATATATTATGCACGAGCTGTCAGCCATGTCTGTGTGAGGACGCGTGTCACGAAAGTTTACCCGCAGCGCCACCGCCAATGATGGCAACTCGGGGTGCCGCTGTGGCCGCGTCAATAACGGGTGGAGGCACATCAAACACCTCACGGAACACAACTTGATCCTGGTGTGAGTGCACCAGCCGGCAGCAGAGCGCCACCGCCACCCAGCGCCGCCACAGCAGCGTCAATGCCGGCTGCTTCATTGTGGCGATGAGCTGTTTCAGGGAACAATTGCAGCAAACAGTCAACAACAACTTTCATTCATTGATCAAGGCGCGCGATCGCTTACTTCTTTAGCCAGCCGCTCTTCAAGTCCAAGCCGGCCGTGAAGCGCTTAAAGTTCTCGTTCAGCTTTGCACCAGCGTCTCGCATGGCTGCCGTGGTGTTGGCCGGGTTGAGTGCCGTGTTACCGGCTGCAGCATTGGAACTTGCTGCTGGTGCTGTGCCGCCGCCGCCACTCTGACCTCCAGATGAGATTGATATTGATGCAAGACCAGATGCCAGGGATGAAAATCCGGATGGCGCCGCAGTTGGCTGGCTTGGAGTTGTGCCGCGCTGGGGATTGTTACTGTTAGCGGTGAGCAAGGACGGCAAAGGCGTGTTCAATTTTGATATGCGAGCCATCAACATGTCAATAAGAGCCAGCTGGTCGCCCCGCTTTACGCCCTAGATATAGTTAGTTAGTATACTACACCGAAGCACAAATGCTATCTATGTGACAACCTTCAAGTCTAGAATCTTGACAAATGTCTCCTTCAGCTCAGTGACCTTTTGTGGTGTGATAGTGGACGGGTCGGTAAAGTCGCCCAGCTCAGATGACGACAAGATCAGATAGTTCTTGATCATCATTTCAGCGGGTTCAAGTGGAGTAAGCACGGCCTTTAAAAGCATTTCAGCCTTGGCGATGCCCTTGGTTACGAATTTGGTAAATCTATGCAAATTGTCACACTGTGAGAACAACGTGTGACTGCAACGAACTGGGCTGGAGCAGGCTGTCGTTCATCAGCGCCCATGTTTGGCATTTCCAACAAAATTGTCTTGATGGCCAAGCTGTCTAGCAGCATCTGTTCCGCACCCACCTCCGAGATCGGTTTGCAGTTGGTAATGCTCTTGAGATACCATGGTACAAAGTAGCTGCAAAAAGGTGAGCCCGGAGTCTGCACTTCATTCTGTACTTGCTCAACAAATTTGTCGCAAAACCATTTGAAGTGTTTGGCATTGGTAATTTGCTTTCTAATTTGAACCACTGTGGACGATAACATCGAGCCAATAACTGTAACATATTCCGACTGGTCGCCAACCACGCTCAAGGTCGCCCACGGAATTTTGGCCATGGATTGGAACGCGGAAAACAAGCACGAGTTCACTTGCCGCACCAGTGTCTGTATCGCCGATGTGCTTAGCCTGCCAACTGGTTAATTACGTGTATATGACCATAGAGTGGGTCTCACATGAGAAAAATATCTCGCTCTTTGCTCAAATCAACCGACTGTCTGAATGGTACGTCAATCTTTTCCTTGATCTTGTCCTCCAACTGCACATGTCAATATTAGCGCGTTAATGATGCAATTAATGTAGTCTACCTGCGACGAAGTATTTTGACAGTACTCGGCAGTGTTTAGTATCAAGCACGTCAGCTTCATCTCGAGCTGCGTGGCCGGTCTTTTCTCCTCCCTAACGATGTGTTATGGTGGTCAAACATGCACACTTGAGTTACTTTGGTAGCTTTGAATTAAGAACATCAGAGTAGACACCAAGCCATTTGGAAAATAGTCGCGATAGATCCAAAAAGGGTTTTCCGGTGTTCAGCTTGGCCATGGCAACTAGATTCTGGCGGTAAAAATAAAACAAATCCGTCGAGGAAGTCAGAACGCCGGTCTGAAGGTCTTCGTCCGACACCGTGGTCGATGCTTTGAATTTTTCCAACATTTCCGCGCATGTCCTTATTAAGCATTAGATGATATACGTAGCTCCCATTTCACTTGCTTGTCCTCCGACTCAATATAAATGTTCATGTACGGCTCGTATGCGACAGATATTTTCCCGCAAAACTTGCTGGATACTTCAAGAGCGCTGGGAGATGCATTCGGACCGCTACCACGCTGCACCGTGGTAAATCTTCGATTTAGGCCTGCTTCGAAATCCAGTGTCGTCTGCAAACTCTTGATGAGAGTTTTGACATCAATGTTGACGGACTTCGCCAATATCCCACTCAAGTTGTCCCTGCGAATATTTATTGAAGTGTATAGCCATCCAGGTCATACTTTGTGACATCGCAAAATCTTTCGCATACTGTTTCCGAAACTTGCCACTGCGTGGGAAATATGGTAGCCTGCTCTTCATCGTATGTTTTACAGACTCGTTTCAACCAGGCATATCTCCTTGCCACATTATCTAGATTTCCGAGCTGCGCGCCACGGAATCATGGGATTTAGTCAAATAAATTTCATTGCTTACGTCATCATTGTTAGAAAAGTTGTAGCGGTAGTCTCGCAGCTGCAGATCGCAATACCAGTCCAGCAACTGTTTCTTTGTATCCTGATCCAGACATTCGACAACTTGGCAGGCGTCTTGAAGTGCGCTGGCCTTACCCGTAAATGCCGCCTGCTGTGTGAAGCTGAAACATTAGAATACTGTACGTGTGCTGTGAATGGAGGCACCTGCCTCCCCTCGAAATCACTGAATATCATCCGCTTCAAATCCTGCTGGATGGTATTGACACTTCCCAGCAGTTCCGAAATCTGCTTGATATTCTTGTACGTGCTAAAATTTTCTGCCAGCTCCTTGGTGGCCTGTAAATCTTAATTGATAATTTGTGATGTATAAATTTGCAGTACCTGGAGCAGCACAGCCACTTCTCGATATTGCCGCTTGGCCACCATGGCCCGCAGCTGGTCCACGGCAGACCCTAACATTAGCCTCATCGTGGATACATAGAGCTAGCGTACCCAGCATTTGCAAACGTCGCAGCACAGTTATGGAGTTGGTTAAATTCTTTTTTGCGCAGTCCAGCGACTTGATATCCTTTGTGATGTCTTGTACAGTCTTTTCCGCGTGCCGCGCCTTGCTCTTGATGTTGGTAATTTCTTGGGACAGTGTCTATGGAATAAGACACGACAATTGACATTGTGGACACTTGCATGTATGGCAGACTTGGCACGCTCCAGCTCGGCACTGCCACCATCTGTTTCGCGTGCAGTCTGCTCACGCAACACATCCCTGATATTCTTGTCCATGACGTCGATTCGTCGACGCAGCTTCATTGCAATAGCATCAATAGCATTGAAAGATTGCTCTACGTGGATGCGGTTGGTAACAGTCTTGTGGCAACTCTCCTGAAGAGCCTACCGGTGGGAAACATTGCATTGATATGGTCGATGGGGTCAAAGTCCGTGGCATCTAGCGGGTCTGCCGCACCAAGGATATCAATGATCTGACGCTCAAGAGAGTTGTTGGCCACCACTGCCGAGACTGGCGGCGGAGGTGGCGGTGGCGGCGGTTGTGCAGCAGCTGGTGCGGCCATCTCGCTATTGTAATCGATAGAGTGATTGATTGGCGGAAGGCAGCTTCCCTTATATAAGACGATTGCACGCTCACTACAGCAGCATATGTATATTGCACACAGCTAATAGATATCTGCTTGCAGTGTCATAAAGAAGAAGAAGAAGTATAAATATATCGGCCGTTATTGTAACCATCTGCTGAAATGAACTCATTCTGCTGTGTTGACATGCTTTTTACTTGCTTGCAGCCCAAGCTTTATTCTTGCTAGGTGAGAAGTTCCTTTCACCTCTTGAGACCTCACAACATGATGGAACGTAAAATTCAGTTGCATATATATGGCATCAATGACACCAAACACAATGACAATTCTATAAATTGATGTAATACTTGGAAACGTGATAGTAATACGGCAGATCTCGTTGTGGATGCAAGTTGTATTCCAACATTTGCCAAAACATTGCCTTCTGCCACGTACACCACATGATGCACCGTATCACCAGCCCACCACACACACACACACACACACACACACACACAGCGACAAGCACCAGGACAATGCCAGCAAGGAGATAGAATGCCAGCAACACAGTGGCGATCGACGTTTGTTATTTGTGTTTTTCTTTTTTCCACGCCGCGGCGCCTCACAAATTCAGATTTGGTTCCGCGCAATCGTTTCTCGCCCGCCCGGATTTGTGTCTTGCTGTGTATACGCTTCCCCGCTGCCGCTGCCGCTACTGACTTTCGCTCTCTGAATACGGCAAGTCCCTGTAGCTGTTTGCTATGCGCCTGTGTCTGTGTGGCTGTTGTGGTGGGCTGTAACCTTCTGCATCGTCCTCCTCCTACAGTGCCTTCACACCTGCCATACTACACACACACACACACAGGCTAACTCCCCGACAGATAGTTGAAAGCTTACACCGGTGCAAACATGTCAGAACGCAAGGCAGTCATCAAGAATGCCGACATGACGGAGGAGATGCAGCAGGACGCTGTGGATGTCTCCACCCAGGCCATGGAAAAGTACAACATCGAGAAGGATATTGCCGCCTACATCAAGCGTGAATTCGACAAGAAGTACAACCCCACTTGGCACTGCATTGTCGGCCGCAATTTTGGCTCCTACGTCACGCACGAGACCAAGGCATGTCTGCTGTATATGGACATGTACATGTAGTATATGTATACTATATACATGCATTTATACATTCTACGACAAGAATGCTAACATGTCTCTATGTAGCACTTCATCTACTTTTACTTGGGGCAGATTGCAATTCTGCTCTTCAAGTCGGGCTGAGACGGATTGTGCGCGAAGTTGACAATGAAGCGGTGGCATCTGTTGCGGCGTGTTGTCCACGCTCTCATTATTAAATGCTGTCATTTCGTATATTTAATCGTTGAACAAAATATGGAATTTCCCTTTACTTTGCAGTGCTGTAGCGGTTGCTTATGCCGTCATGCTGTGGGAGCATCCGGCTGATTGTCGGGGTGCGCCTGTTGAAAGGCTGGAACGTCCGCCAGCTCCTTGTCGATGCGTTCAATAATGGGCATCGCCGTCAAATCCACTTGGAATCTACACACCCACACGTATATATGAGTGGTGCATATATAGTATAAAAAAACATGTACACAGCCACATGTACTTACCGTCTGGCATTGTATACCTGTGGCACCAAGCACACATCAGCCAAAGTAATATTGTCTCCGTAGCAGAATTTGCCAGCGGTCCGCTGCAGCACGCGTTCCACGGCTACAGCATTAGTTTGATAGTTGGTATGTACAGCGAATAACAACTGAACCAGGTTTAATGTACCCATGAGACCAGTCTGTATCCAGTGTCGGGCCCAGTCGGCCTTCTTGGCAGTAGCAGCGGACTCGTCGGTGCAGTCGGCGGCATGTCGCTTAAGCACGCGAAGATTTTGTACCGGCTGTATGTCGCACGCGATCATATTCATAATCGCGCGGACCTATGTCAATAGGTCATATATCATAAGTTATATGAATATCCAGCCATATTCATTATACAAGTACCGCATACCTCTGCCCGATGAGTGGCCTCTTGTGGCATCAGGCGCCAAGACTCGGGCCGGCGCTCCTCCAAGTACTCCAGTATTGCAACAGACTGTGTCAGGGCAACATTGTCAATTATTAGCGTGGGCACCATCGCTGCCGCATTCAGCCCAAGATAATCCTCCTTCTGCCGCAGTATCAGTAAATGCCGTAGTTGTACATGCATGCGTGAGTGTGTCAGTCAATGTGCCGTACCATCTGCTCGCCGCTGACAAGGTTCACCGCGCGATACTCGTACGGAATGCCTGGCAGAGTTGTCATATTCTTGCACACACATCTGGATACATACCCTTCAAACACAGTGCTAGACGGACGCGCCATGAGCACGACGAGCGCCAGTAGCTGTATAGGACGATGGAGCCGGCGCTGGCCACCGATTCGGGCGGTGTTGACGTCATGTATGTAAGCGGGCGCTTGTTAATCAGCCCGAGTATTTAGGCTGAGAGACTTTAGACTGCTCGCGAGAAAAACGCACGGCTTAACAAGCATTAGGTAGACGCAGAAATAATGATATAAATAAAGCTGAATAATGATTATATAATGCTATCAGAGGAAATAGTCGGGGACGGCGCGTTTGGCTGGGTGTCCGCGAGAATCTTGCGGCGCTGCGTCAAATATTTTGTAGAACCGTTTAAGATGTTCGTCGACTTCCAGGATGGCCGCCACATTGCCGCAGCGGTAACAGTAGTTGGGCGCCGACCACACAGTCACTATTGTTTCGTTGAACATTAGCTTGTAGCCCTCCATGACTAGCTGGTGTGCCCGGGCAATCAACTCTAGTCCATTGGTGTGCAGAAACTGCGGAGCAAATAGATGGATATCATATCCAAATCATCTAATTGGCCACTTACAGGCTCTGTGACATCGCCGCCAAACAAGTAGCCCGCACCACGAGGACTCAGTCCCCAGCCAGAAATGTCGTCTGGATCAGACCAGAGCAGATCGCACATTGCCCCGTCATGCGGCACCTCTTGTTTCCTGTCGATAGTCCGTATCTGTTATTTTAATACATCTATCATATATATATATATATAAATACAGATGTATGTATGAATATGTACCTGATCTAGAGTGTTTATGGAAGGGGAGAGACCACCGTGCACGCAGAATATACGGTCATCAATGATGGCAGAGAGCGACAGGTAGTCGAATATGTCGCAACAATAGCGCCACACGCTGACAGAGCCATACTTGCGCAGACACTCGTCGTAGAAGCCGTACACCTGGGTGATTTGCCGGGACTCGTGGTTGCCGCGAATAAGCGTTATCCTGTCTGGGTAGCGCACCTAGAGAGTTAACGATATTATATATAGTATATATATATATATATATATATATATATATATATACAACTCGCCTTGAGGGCCACCAGTAGCAGAAATGTCTCCACACTGTAGAAACCGCGGTCCACAAAGTCGCCCATGAACAGATAGTTTGTCTCGGGACAGGCGCCACCAATGCGAAACAGCTCTTTCAGGTCAAAGAACTGGCCGTGGATGTCGCCGCAGACCTGCGCGCCGAAGTGGTGGTCATGCGCAGTGAAGAGAGTGCAGGAGAGATATAGCTATAGTGAGGGCAGTACGCACGGTGACGGGCGCCTGTATTCGCTGCACGTTGGACTCCTCCATGAGGATCTCGCGGGCCTGGTACCAGAGCTCGCGCACTTCAGACTCCTTGATCAGCTGGCACTCCATCAAGGCCGCAATCTGCCTGCACGGCGGTGTGTGTCTCAGTGAGTGATCACACCGCGCAGTACACATAGATGCATATAGTATGCATGCATGCACGCAAGAGTGTCCACAACGAGGCGACTACCTGTCCAAGTCGGCGTGCGAGGCCGCCATTTCCCCTCAATTGTGTGTGCAATCAAAAATAATGAGCGGCCGCGCGTTCTCGTCGCGCTGCGTCTGCGGCAAGTGCAAGTGCAAGTGCACATAAGTGCATATAAGTGCATATCTATATATAGTTATATACGTGCATATATGAGCTGATGTGTGGCGGGCTAGAGCACGCGATATTTGGGCGAGGTGACGGCGGCGCGGGTTCGGTGAGTTGATGCTGGATCGGTCTAACTGCCGCGGTCTAATTGCCACAGGCTGCCGCGGACTACGTGTCAGAGCTGCGACAAACGCTGCGTGCTGCCATGCTACACCGCGGCATCCACACGCCGCTGACGGCCGCAGTGTTGGAGGAGTTGGCCGCCGAGGCCGGCCTTCAATTCTTCCAAGACCAGGGGGATGACGCACTTGCCACTGGCTCCTCTCACACTGCCACCATCTGCGGCTCCGTGGTGGTCCTTGACGTATGTGTGCCACTCGTATCTGTATACTATACATGTAATCTTATATCTGTGGTGTCAGATCGACCTGGATGTGGGGGCAATGAGAGCCACGCGGGCAAGCCTCACTTATGCCGGCAGCGAGCGCGTTGATGCGTCCGTCGATGCTTGCTTGCTATCGGCGACACGCGGTCCCGATATGGAAGTGTTGAGGTGGAATGTGCACAAACTGGCGTGGCTTGATCGTCTGTTCAGTGAGGCGGCAAAGTCACAGTCACCGTCTGCAGCCGCGCTAGCCCCTACGGACCACCTGTACTTTGGCATGGTGAATGCCGTGTCGGCTGATCTCGAGACCATATTCAATCGGGAAGTGGCGCTGCTGGCAGACCAGTCTGGAAGTAAAGGGCAGCAATTGCAGCAACAACGTGCGGACAGTCTCCTGCGTATACTCGTCGAGGGGAATGGACTCTTGTTGCGCAACTACCACAGAATTGGCACCTCGCTGGCATATTGGTTGCCGCATCGGCGCTACTTGCACTTGAAACAGCGCCGCGATCATGTGCTGGAAGGTGTGTCTATGACTGGGAGTGTCCTGTGAGTGCCTATCACTTAAATTACATTAGACCACGAACTGCTCAGTCAGTATGCACCGGCATTTGCGACGCTGGACGTAGAGCGTTGCCAGCAGGAAGAGTGTGCCATGCCCCCCGATGGACTGTCGCAGTACATTGTGGATGACAATGCCAAATCATCACCGGGGATCAAGGTGTTCCGGCTGTCGGCACTGCTGCCGCAGGTTGGTATGGTGGTACCGCAGCCGTCTGCGAAGGGTACTGGCGATGCATCTACGCCGCGATCCAGTGGACTTTGCTTTGTCTTGGAGCTTAATGAGCCCATCATTGTCGCCGACTTTTTCATCAAGGCAGTGTGTCGCGTACTGAGCCGCCGCGGTGACGACGCTGTACCGCGCGATTTTACCAAGTCATTCTACTCTCTTGAGGAGTTCCTGGTACATATTTACATCATACATACATACATACATACATACATACATACATATATATATATATATATATATGTACGTTTTAACGTGCACAGTTGCACACGGCTACTGGAATCCCGTTAAAGAGCGCCAGTGAAGCACTTAGACGTCCGTGGCGCACAAAGGTTCGCTACTGCGGAGTGCTCTACATAATCTGTCATTAACGTCTACAGGCGGGTGATGACGGTGACGCTAGACCTGTGCTGCATATTACAGCGACCTCAACACCGGCATTCCGCATCAGCCGAATCCCGTTCACGCATCCATCCGCCATAAGTCCCTTGATAATGTTGATGCGACTGCAGCTCACATTTAACGAGCTGTTTGCCAGCTGCTTTGAATTTGGCGCACAAAGCAGTGCCGTTGACAGCGCGGGTATGTAATACTATCGTGTGCTTGATTCGCCTAAATTCCCTGCCGGTTAGAATTGCCCGCCGTCACCGTTGCATACGCCAACCCTGCCAAAATTGATCTGTCATTTTGTAATCCACACAGCGGCCAAGAAGTGTCCATGGAACTGCAGCTACCTACGTCGTCGCCATATCTTCCAGTTGCTGTGGTAAAATCATCAGGCGGCATAACTGTACTGGATGAGCAGCCAGACCGCGTTAATTGCGCCATTCAAACATGCAAGAATGTACCGCTCTTCATAGAATGGCTTGTAAAGCAATAGATGGCACTTGCATACGTATATCGTAACACTGGCTTTATATGAAGGAAAAAATCACGAGAATTATATGAAGAAAAAACTCATCGCTATCAACGACGCTGATTGGCTGATCGAGTTCCCCTGAGTCACCTTGCCAACTAATTATTAGCGACTCCACGTCGCTATCGCAGAAAATATTAATATTTGCCGCTGCTGCACGGCGGCGACAACGGGCATGGCAGATGTGCATCGGATGTCGGCGGTACGTCGCTACTTTCTGGTTGGCTCGGGGGTTCTGCTCTGCTTCCTGATGGCTGGCGTGATATACGGCTTTAGCGGTAGGGTGATGTTGGCAGATGCCGTACATATGCTCATATCCCCATGGTGGCATTGCAGCCCTCAAAGATGTGTTGATTGCCGCGGGCGTTTACTCGCATCTGTGCGGCGATGCCGGCGACAGCAGTAGATTTGTCAGTGGACCGGCAAAGGTGTGGTTTAACAGATACGTGAGAGTGTACAAAGCTGACAGGCATTACTTGTAGGGATGCACGGCACAGATAGTCCGGCTGGATTTAATGTTTACCACTGCGTCCTCGTTGTCTCCTGTAAGATGCTGTGTTCCATCAGTGCTGCGTCACAGCCGTTCTCATTATGTCGACAGATGTGTGCCATCATTATTGGATATGTGCTGGACCGCTACGGACCGAGAGTGACGTGCACGGTTGGAGCCGTGCTCTTTCTGGCCGGCAACTTGATGTTTGCCTTTGCGGATGGTCAATGTGGGTGGCTGTGCAGTCTTATCTTTGCTCATCTTCATCAACACGTTTTCATATGCAGTCGTGGACATGATTGTGCCGGCATTCGCCCTGCTGTCCATTGGCGGCCCGTTTGTGTTCATGTCGACACTGCATCTGGGAGCAGTGTTCCCCCGTCATAGCGGTGTGGTGATCGCACTGTTTTCAGGTGCATTTGACGCTTCAAGTGCCGTGTACAAGCTGTACCAGACGGCGTACTATGCGTTTGACGGCGCAATCACTGTTCGATACTTTTTCGCCGTGTATTGCGCAGTTCCATTGTTGGCTGCTGCGTACGGATTACTTCTTATGCCGAGCACTGCATACTCTGTGCCACCCGACACTCCTCCGAAAGATGACGATGATGTGGAGGAGAGAGCGTCCACCGTGCAACTGCAGTACGAATCCACGAGCGGGGATAGCAAATCCGGCTCTGATCGCCAGCCACAACCTCTGAACGGATCATTTCGCGCGGCCGTTCTGCTGGAAAGTCGCCCAATAGCCGAGCGCACATTCCGGCAACAAATTCACAGCGAAGTGTTTTGGTGAGTTGATAATCAATTAGTATGTGTCTGTCTGACACAACGAGCAGGCTTCTGACGGTGTTGATGTGTTTGTACGTGCTGCGACTGAGCTTCTACATGGCCAGCGTGCGCTCACAGCTGGCCGTCATTGATCCGGATGCCGCCGCATCGGACGCCGAGTTTGTTGCGCACATGTTTGAAATGCTGCTCCCCATTGGCGGCGTGGTGGCGATTGCACCGTCAGCCTGGCTTTTGGACACCTTCACATTTGATGTCAGCTTCATTGTCTTGGCGGTGTTGGGAACGGCGTTTGGCATCATGTCACTGGTGCCCAACCTGATGGTGCAGTACGGATCCATCGCGGCGTTTGTGCTGTTACGCCCGCTGCTGTACATCGTGGTCAATGCTTTCTGTGCCGACACATTTGGCTTCCGCACCTTTGGCAAGGTGTACGGGCTGATGACGCTGATCAGCGGCTGCTTCAACTTTCTGCAGTACGCACTGTCTGATCTGTCGCTAAACTTTTTCGGACAGTACGACGCCGTAAACTGGGCGCTGACAATCATGACAACGTCGTTCGGCTCGCTGCTGCCCATCTATCTGTTCTGGACACACGCAGGGCCGCGGCGCAGGTGGCGGACTGAGGATTTATCATCCAGGGGGCCTTTATCGCCTTCCTCCCTGATTGCGCCGTATTCGAACATCAATAGTTCTCCACCGAATATCCCGCCGGCATCAACGCCCCACGACACCACACCAGATATCAATTTATTGGCAGCGTCACCTGTTGGTAGCAGCGTGTTGGACCGCAGCAGTGGCGGCAGCACCTCAAACTCCGCCGACAACGATGCGGATAAGCAGCGCCAACGGAGAAGGAAAAGTCGGCGGCGGCAACATGATCGACCACGGTCAATGCTAAATGTGTTTGGCGTGCGGTCCCAGCAGCAGCGGCTAGATGCCACAATGATTGCGCATCCCGATGACCCCGACGAAGTCATGGACGTTGCAGAGCAGTCCATTCAGCGTATTAATTAGATACTTGCATGGTAGATTTTTAGATAGGTTGCGTACACGTGCAGCCAATGTTAAGGAGGGTGAGTCACCGGAGCTGGCGCAACAGATGGAGTCATAATTCCCACCGAGGCAACCATGTGCGCCTTTAAGCAAACCTGACAACCTTTGACCTTTGGGTATACATACATAATCACACCATGCTGGCCGTGGTGTACTATGGTGATGTGCCGGTGTGGCGCCGAGTGGCCTCCATAGTGCTCGGGTTCACGTTGTCGTGTCTGTCAAGCGGCGTCATATTTGGTTATGGCGGTGAGTGCAGATGGCAGCTTCAAAGTACTGGCGTATAATTATAATTGTGCCTGTGTGCAGCTCTCAAGACGGTGCTGCTGGATGCCGGTGTGTATCGGCAACTGTGCGTCCCCGCAGACAGCACGGACATTAATGTACGCATATGCACAGCGTGTCGTGTAGACCGCGTTGTATTTACACCGACAGGATGTGCACGGCTGCAAAGAGCAAATTGCGCGCTTGGACCTGATGTACACTATTGCCGTGTCGGTGCTGAATGTTCGTATATATATATATATATATATATAAGTACAAAGTGTGTCTAATACTTGACTATGCGCAGCTCTCATTCTTCTGCGTTGGAGTAGTTATGGACAGGTTTGGAACGCGCGTTGCATGCTTGTCTGGCGCCGTTGTCTACTCGCTTGGACTGATCGGGTTCGGTGTGGCGTACTCTGCCGACATTGACTTGTACTTGGCCTCCTTCACCCTGCTGGCCATCGGCGGCCCGTTCATCTTCATGTCCACGCTGAACACATCGGTGTCCTTCCCGCGCTACTCCAGTGCCATCATGTCACTCCTTTCATGTTCCGTGGATGTCTCCTCTGCGGTATTTTTGGTGTTCAACGTGCTCTACTCTGGCAACCACGTCCGCGTGGATACATTTTTCTTTCTCTACCTGACTGTTCCCGTGCTGTCGATACTCTACGCCCTGTTCATACTGCCCTCAAGTACTCTGGTTGCCGTGCGGCCCGTGGTCGCCGATGAAATAAAAGGGGATGACGTTAGTCGCGAACTTGCGGCTCGACTCGCAGCCGGTAGACCCGCCGTCGACAAGGCTCTCCATGTAGATACAGTGGCAGACATCGAGAGTCCGTGCATTGTTTACGACGATGATCCGGAGGTGGCAGCAGATGGTGTCGCAGATGGGCATGACTTTCCCGTGGAAGGGGCAGACAGCCCACTGATCAGCGGTTGCGAGACTTCGTCGAGACTCGGCAACTCTCGGCGTAGCATGCGCCCAAGCTCTCGAGCATTGGAGCGGTTGCCGCTCCGTGACAAGATGCTCTCACCGGAATACATGTACGCACAGACTGTCAACATTTTACATTGTTGACTCTACAGACTCCTGGTGGTATTCATGTGCATCTACATGCTGAGAGTGAACTTTTTCATTGGCTCATTTGGAAACCAGCTTAAACTATTCCCGGCAACCAAATCAAGTATGTTCACCGAATAAATTGTAAACAGGGCTCATGTTGCCTAGCGAGAGATGATGTGGAGCGAGTGTTTGGACTTTTGCTGCCCATTGGCCCGCTGGTGTCCGTGCCGCTGTCGTCGTATGCGCTGACAAAGCTCCCGCCATACATCATCTTCTCTGCGCTCACACTGGTGTATGCTTTGTTTGGTGCTACAATACTCACCAGTAATCTTGGATTGCTTTACACTGGCGTCGTGCTGTTTGTACTCAGCAAGTCGGTGATATACGCGGCCGCATCGTCGTTCGTTGCGTCAACTTTTGGGTTTGCAACCTTTGGACGAATGTATGGCACAACCATGCTGATATCCGGGATATTCTCCTTTATCCAGGCATGTTGGGTCGCATATCACTTCTTTCCTTAACAAACTTTCTCTTCATGTAGCAAGGACTGTTCCAGCTGATCGCCGACGTGTGGAACGGAGAGTACTGGCAGGTAAATGTCATCCTAGCGTGCGTATGCCTGGTTACCGGCACGGTTTTCTCGGTCTTTTTGTTCACTCGGCGACCACGACATTTTATCGGCTGACGAAATATACAATTTGTGCCTGCCTCTATTAGACATCATCTCGTCCAGGCTTACTTAGGTGATACATAGCCCAGATGTAAAGATTGAAAAAATGAAGACGTTGATGTAGATATATTAATAGACCCACCAACATTAGGTGTCGGCACTGTAGCCATACTTTGCCAAAACACGGACAAGATTGTTGAGCGGCAACCACCACGCGCTCTTTGGACGGCGCTCCTTGAAGTTCGTCTGATCAATGAGCGACTCCACCGGTGTCTGGATGGTGACGGAGCCGGCGATTCCAATCACCACCGAGCTCTCGGGCGCCGCAGTGTACACACCGGATGCGGTACTGTTCAGCCGCACGGTGGCCGACTCGGTGCTGTTGTTGATGGCAGCTGCCGTGATTGCCGCCACACTGAGCGAGCCGAGATTGTCTGCACCCACTGCCGACACCTTGAGCGAGTCTTCCGGCAACGAGCTAATGGTGCCGGCCTTGAATTGAGCCATGGATGCGAATGCCTGCTCTTCAATCCACTGCACGGCCTTCACCGCCAGTCGGGTGGCGTTCACACGGTCAAATGGCGACGGGATACCGCCCTGCTGGATGTGTCCGAGAATGGCGCTGCGGGAGTCAAACACACCGCGGCCCTCTTCGCGGAATATGGACGACACCACGTCCGTAGTGTAGGTGGCCGACACGTTCTCATTGCGAATTATAACGCGGCCCTGGTAGGCTCCGTTGCTGAACATGCGCACCAGGTGTGAACAGTCGGTGGAGATGCGCTTCAGATTTAGGCCCTCTTCGGGTATGTAGCTGCACGTGGCTCCGGCACACAGCGCAGACAGTGTCGCCAAGAAACCACACTGGCCGCCCTGCACCTCAACCACGAACACACGCTTGCGTGATGAGTACGCCGACTGTCGAATGCGGTCGCAAGCCTCAATGACGACGTTGAGTGCAGTGTCGGCGCCCAGCGAGGTCTGCGTGCCGGGAACATTGTTGGACAGCGTGGCCGGCAACAGGATGAGAGGGATGCACATGGCCGGATACATGGACCGCGCCTTGGTCAGTTCAATGATGGCAGTGTATGCCTCGAAGCCGCCGATTATCATCACAGCGTTAATGCTGTGCTTCTGGATCTGGTAGGCGCACAGACCCAAATCGTCCGTGGGCTGCGATCGATTGGTGCCGATCTTGGAGCCGCCTTCCACAGTCCAGCTCTCCACATCCATCCAGGACAGCGGTCTGATGTCTCCGGCAATCAAGCCGGCAAACCCGTTGTTCACCGCTAGTGGCGTGTGTCCGTGACTGATTGCGTAACGAGCCGCAGCGCGAGTGGCAGCATTCATTCCACCGGCCGGGGCACCCGTGTGTACAATGGCAATTCGCAGACGCTACATCATAAAATTACATTCCAAAGGATATACATAGATTATGCAAACCTTTGCTTCTGAAAGCAGCGAAGTGTCGGATCGCAGCGTGCAATTAAAAGCTTCCAAGTTGGCACGGAAATCGGAGCCACGCAGCTCAATTGCCTTGGTAAAGTCCTTCTTCTGGATCGCCTCGGCAACAGCCAGAGTCTGCCCTCGTTGTCATGCATAGTTCCAGAAATAGATTAAAGTACACTCAGTTACCTCCTTCACGGCGGCCATGAGGGGAGTGGCCGTCACTTTGTTGTCCACAAATCCAATCATGGGCGGCTCGGTGTCGGGAGTGGCACACAGCACCGAGTCAACGGCCTCCACTCCCTGAATGGTGCCCAGGTAGCGGTCAAACGCTGCAGGAGCACCGCCGCGCTGAATGTGCCCGAGCGTGGTGACACGGGTGTCCACATTCAGCTTCTTGGTGATCATATCCCGGATGTACTCGGCCTTGATGGGCTTCAAGTCGCGGTCGAGAGCGCCCTCGGAGATGATAATGATACTCTTGCGCTTGCCCATTTCACGGTGCTGCCGAATAGTCTTACACATCCGGTCCTCCCAGTTCGGCTCGGGCGGATCCTCCGGGATGAACAGGTAGTCGGCACCGGTGGCAATGCCAGCCATCAGCGCCAACCAGCCACAGTTGCGTCCCATAACTTCAATGACAAACGCCCGCTGATGCGACGTGGCAGTGGACGAGATGTTGTCCACCGCCTCGCAGATGCGATGCAGCGATGTCACGGCACCGATTGTCATGTCGGTTAGCGACATATCATTGTCGATACTGCGGGGAACTGTTAAGCAAATACCGTTGAATACTCTGCTGCACACACCTCCCAACCATGCCGACAATCGTCAAAAAGTCCGACAACTTTGCCTCGCTGGCCGAGATGCGACCCGCGTCCAGCAGCTCCTTGATCAAACCTGGCCACTCGCTGCGCATAATATCGGCACCAGTGAGCGATCCATCACCGCCAATGACAATCAGCGAGTCAATGCCGTTCTTGGCCAGGTTCTCCGCAGCCTTGAGGCGCCCTTCACGCGTGCGAAACTCTTTGCACCGCGCCGTGCCAATGATTGTACCGCCAAAGTTCAGCACACCCTGCACGTCGTCCCAGTACATGCGGCGCAACTTGTCGCCGCCCTCCACCAGTCCTAAATCATTTAATTATGAAATTATACACTTAACATCACACACCCTGATAGCCCTCCCAGACGGCGTACGGCAAACAGCCCTTGACCAGCGATACACGGACAATGGCGCGCAGAGCAGCATTCATCCCCGGCGAGTCCCCGCCGCTAGTCAAAATGGCGATTTTGCGTTTGCGCCCAGAAGCAGATGCTGACGACGACGAAGAAGACTTGGCCGCCGCAAGCGCCGCCAACTTGTGCGGCTCATGCAGATTAATCAGCTGTGACAGATCAGTCATGCTGTCCAGCGCGCTGTACGCATCGCCGCCACCAATATCAACTTGCGCAATAATCTTATTGACGGTGGCGGCGGCCGAACTGTCCGCCAGCACCGAGGCCAGCACCGGCGCCGTCTTGAACGGGCCCATGTTGTGCGAGGAGAACAGGACGGCATTGCCAGCTGGATCCGCGACAAGAAGACACGGAACAGCAGTACCACACGCTACAGACGGCACCTTGACCGAAGCATATGGATACTTTATCTCCTCCAGCTGGGCGCGAATACTCTGGCGCAGCGCATGAGTAAGTAAGGCAGTGTATCAGAGAGAGATGTAATCTCATACCGCCAGCCGGCCATCTGAGCAGCGCAGCGCCACAGCAGCAGACGCGCTGGTAGTGAAGGACTTGGCATCCAGTATGGCCACCTTGCTGGCCGCCTCAAACTCGGCCCATTGCCACCAGCGCGGCCGGTTGTCCGTGGCAAGCAGCTTCTCCAAATTGACGCCGGCAGCAGCAGCGGCGCTCTCGTCGGGAATGAAGCACAGTTGAAGAGTCACGTCCACGCCACCACTACCATCCACGGGCGAGGATGTGCCAACTGCCGGCTGGTACGTCTGCAGGTAGATGGAGGCAGAGGGCGGCGCAGCGGTGGCAGCCACGCCATCAATGGCCCCCGAGAGCGGCTTGAAGCCGGCGATGTCGTGGTAAAAGTGGAACAGCAGCTGGAATGTGCTGGCAGACGCGCTGCTAATGACCAGGTGCGAGAAGGCCGGCGCGGGATCCACCGGCGGCGTCGATGTCGTGGCCATATTTGGATAAGTGGGCGTGCACGTGTGTATTGTGTGTATTGTGCGTGTGTGAATGTTGTGCACTGTTTCAACCAGGGCATGCTTGCTACCGTTTGTTGTCCGTGTCTGGCACGTCATTATGAGTGTACTTTCACTTGGGATATACATACAGCTCTGTATACCCGGATAAGCTGGGTATAAAAAGATATTTATATTCATAAATTTATGCAGTGTTACATTGATATATCTCAGATTAAGTAAAGGTACACAAAAGCGCGTTGGTGTGGTAAACACACGGCTTGGCAGGGTGCATCCAGTGATATGTATCTGTGGATAGCACTCGCGGCGACTACATAAATTGCATAAACGGCGACGGACGAAAGTATAAATCGAGTACCTGAACTTAAGCGACTGCGCGGCCACTGATGACAACAACAGAATTGGAGACAAACTTCGATGTACACTTGACGCATACTGAGCATGAAAAAAAATTGAAAACGACCGGACAGCAAGTAAAACTATACCGCAAAGCACGCCGAGGCAAAAGTGTTACCCCAAAGGGGTTTTCAAAAATTCCCATATATCGCTAATGTCTGATCAACACGGAACGACCGAGGAAAAGGCGCGGACGTTGCGAGTTTGCTAATCAGACGCGATGGTCAACTCCGTTTTAAAATTTTGATATCCAACGCTAATATGCCTATCGTTCATCAATGCAATGCAATGCACTCAATACTGCAGCAGTCTCGTCACAGATGACAGTGCCGTGTTTCGAGGCTGCTGGTGCGGTGCCGGTGCACTTTCCCGCGGACTACGAGTCGGGACAGTACCGCCTGTTGGAGTTGCCAGACGCTGCATCCGCCACAGCGCTCCAGTCCGCTCTCTGTAGCAATGCGCAGGACACTCCCGACAGCAGGGCCACCGAGTGGTCTCTGCGCGCAACCGTGGATGACGCGGACGTTGTGCTGTGCAATGCGCAGTGCACCTACACTCTGAAGGAGTTGCAGATATCCAACTCAATGCTGCTTCTGCGGCCAATTAACGACGAGAATGATATGGCGGATGGTGGTGCGGCAGCTGCTGGTCACGCCATGCAAGTGGTGGACAACCTGTGCTCGCTGTGGGAGACTGCCGAGACTGTGCCGCGACTGGGACGCGTTCACTCGTACTTGAGATCCGCGGGATTATTGCGTCGTGAGGAAATAATGCAACGGAACATGCCCGATAATGCCGTGAGTGCACAGACAGCTTGCTAGTTGTGTGGCTACTGACTATGCACCAGGATCTGATGACATGGCAAGGACTTGCGGATCTAGCCCAAGCTAGTGATAAAGAGTTGCTTGATGCAGTACGGGAAGCTGATGCAATTTTGCACCATGGCTACTATCGGGTTCTGGACGACGAGGTGGTGCTGGAGGCGCTAGAAATTACGGCGGTGTCACTCAGGGCTGCTGGTCATCTATCGGACGTCACAGATATGGATAGCATATCATGGGCAGACTGCCTTAATAGTTTGGACACGGACTCGGATGGCGACCAGTTGCCTGCCGTTATTTTGCGCCATTGCATGTCGCGTTTTGGCAAAGAGTTTACCAATGGCGAGTTGTGGACACGTGGACTCTGCGCAAAAAAGATATCACGCTTTCTAGGTGCAGTGATACTGCGCAATGAGAGGGTAACGAGGCTGATATGAGCCAATTGCTGCTCACTGTTATAGAAAATGGCTCGTCAGGCTTTCATGATGCGATGGCAAGCTTTAATCGACCGCATAATGGGACAAGATTTCATGCAGCCGGCTTGGCCGGATGATCTCCGCGGACTGGCAATCAGCAGTGGAGACGATGTTGCTGGCGGCGGTGATATCTTTCTCTTTGAGGCGCACCAATTGCCACTGGATATCGGTGCGCGATTCAAGGTGCGCTGACGTTATCTTATTTTTTTTGCTTGCATATATTGCACTTGTCTTTATAATAAATCAACATTTAATATTTTGCAATGCGTGTTAATCTCTTCCTTCCAGACACTATTCCGGACAAAAACGACATGGGTGCTAGATGAGATCAAACCGTTTGTGCAGCCGTTGGTGAAATCAGAGGCGCAGTTGGGCACCCTACTATTGAAGCATTGCCGTACATTTCGTGCCAACAGCAGCAGCGATGTGGTCAAAACAGATAGTGTGATGCTGGTTACGAGCAGGACACCTGTATAGTAAATTGTATCCCCGAATATAGTGTATCATCTAATATGCATGACAAGATTATACATTTCCTTAATTCCTCGGTAGAGTTGACAGTTGGAGAACAATGGTTGACAGGCGCGCGGACAGGTACAAGCCACACAGCAAATCCCACGCTTCCATAGATCCGCTCTTCTCTGAAATAATGGCCTACCACCACGCCCAGCCAGGTTCCGTTGCCCACAATTTTGGCACTCATCGCCCTCAGGTATGTACTAGTCTATTTATCTGCACGCATGCTAACACAATACATTGTACATTGGCACTCAGCCGGTATTCGACAACTACTACCCACATCATTGGGCGGCAGAGATGCCACCTACCTTTACTGAAAGCGACCTGATGGATAAGATGGACACGCTGGGCGAGGAGATGGTAAAGCTGTCAAAGAGTCTTGAATCGCATGTATGAACGCGGTTTATTGTGTACTTGTATGTAGTACTGAACGCTGAGTGCACTAGCAGTCTCAGTCTTCCTGGATGCCATATGCACCGTCAAAAGGCGATGCTAAAGCGATAAACACTTCGGCATCGTGGAAGAAGCGAGCCATCCTTGCATTGGTAGCTATATACTATTGTATGTCTGAAATGACTTGACAAGAGCCAAGATCTTCACATTGCTGACGCTGCTGCTTACTGTCATTGGCATATTGTGCTACGAAGTGGTCACGGACCGCGCCAATGCTCCCGTGCTCGAGTTGGGTGTACTGTTGTGCTTCCTGCTGTCTGTCACGGTACTTTTGTTTGGCAGTGCCGTCTAGCCAGCCGGGTTCCCCCCAATGTGACGCTCTCACCACCAATAATACATACACTCATTCAATGAGATATATATAAATATATATATTGCACATGTATATTTATACATAACAGCCGCCTCCATATGTATGAGTGTGCTAAATGCCGGCAGATGATGGCGACGATCAGTACCTGTTCTACGCGGTGTACTTGCTGGTGCAGTGCTGCAGTGACACCCGCACCATAGCCAACTGCAGCACCTACATAGGTAGCACGCCCAACCCCCGTCGCCGTCTCCGCCAGCACAATGGCGAGGTGCAGGGAGGTGCCAAGCGTACGGCCAACAAAGGGCCGTGGCGCATGCTGCTCTTTGTCCACGGGTTCCCCTCCCGGCTGTCGGCGCTCCAGGTATCGTGCACGTAGTCGATGCGAATATGCACGGTGACACAATGTGTCTCAGTTTGAATGGGCGTGGCAGCATCCGCACAAGAGTCGGCACCTGAAGCCGTGCCGAGAGGAGCCGGCCACCGCTGGTATAATCAAACAGAGTGCCGCTGCCAGGTCGCGAGTCACGGCCAGACTGCGCGTGGTTGCCGAGATGATTTCCGTGACACCGCCATGGCACCTGCTGCCACTCTGTCTGCACTGGCACCGCGAGGATGACATATACTTGGTTCGTTGTACATAAATACTTGTTGATATCGTCGATATGGTATGCTTATGTATATACGCAGTGGGACAAGGCCAAGTGTCGGTCCCTGGCTGGTACACACATCCAAGTGACTGCCGGCGATGACCAGCTGAATGACGCGCTGTACGGCTACCCGTTTGACGGAGGCACCGGTGATCGTGGTGGGCAGCACTGATGGGAGGATAGTGCACTCTATATTCTAACACGAATATTTACATAGAAGCAGTAGAGCGGCGCACAAGGGCGCTGCATTGGGCAGACAAGTTGGCGGCTGGTGTTCAATTGCGGTGCTGTCAATGTCAGAAAGACATCGTGGACCCGGCGGGGAGTTCTTGGGTCAATTGCACGCAGGCAGAGTGCTCAATGGTGGCACATGTGACGTGTCTGGCAGAGCAGTTTACCTCAAATGGTGCTGGTGACACTGCACAGCTGATTGTGCGCGGTGGACCGTGTCCCGTGTGCTCCAAGGCGCTCTTGTTTGCCGACATGGCCCTCGGAGTCAAACTGCGGCGCATTGTGCACTGCCAGGAGCACAGTGAACCTAGTGTGGACGCGGTGCTGGACAATTTTGTGGACTTGACATTGGAGTCGGAATCGGTGTTGGAGCCCTCCGATAGTGCCTCTTCATCCAACAGCGATGCGCTGTACATTGAACTGTAGATATATGATAGACGCATAAATTAATGAAGTTTGTAAACTATTTTTCACAATGTGCACAATGTGTTTTATAAAGTAGACGCAATGTGCAAAAGAGCCGCAAAGCTGCATCGATGAGGACCCGCAATCAGGGCAACGTCTTTTCTCCTTGTTCAACTCCATTGAGCACAGATCACAAATGACGCAAGAATCGCCGCAGCCGCAGGAAAAAGTGCCCAACGACTGGGACGTGTACCCGCAGGTGCTCAAGGAATACGTGGATGGTCACGGTGAGTGCCTTGAATTATCTGCAGCGCATATACACGCATTCCCTCACACGCTCTCGGCGCAGAATTGCACGTGCCAAGCGCCGAGGAAAAGGCCCGCATTCACAGCCATTTGCACGCACCGCAGACCGAGTCGGGACCGCCACCCACCGACCTGTACCCCAATGCCTGGAAGCATCAGGTGGATGCTACCACCACGGATGCAGCAGCCCCCAATGCCAAGTAGTTGTACAGGCGGCGCATACATGCACACATAAACTGCACAAATCTCTCGTTCAAACATAATTTTTGTTTATGGAGACACATTGACGCAACTGCCGCCACGACACACACACACTCACAAACTCATCTCATTTCTCGGTTTCTCATTGCGCAGATGGAAGCGAGAGGGCACTACTCGGCCTTTTCCTCCGGCTCGCCGCCCTCCTTGGGCTCTCCTGTCGGTGTAAATATTGTGATGTAATGATATGTAGAGAGAGAGAAAGAAAGAGATCAATACACACCCTCCTGCAGGTCGCTCGTCCACAGCGTCAGATTGTCGCGCAGCAGCTGCATGATCAGCGTAGAGTCCTTGTAGCTCTCCTCGCTCAGACTGTCCAGCTCGGCGATGGCGTCGTCAAACGCCTGCTTGGCCAACTGGCACGCCTTGTCCGGGCTGTTCATTATCTCGTAGTAGAACACGGAAAAGTTGAGTGCCAGTCCCAGGCGGATCGGGTGAGTCGGTGCAAGCTCCGTGGTGGCCACTTCTACAATGGACAGTCAGTAAGGTTGGTTAACCATAGAATTATTAAACACATGCCACTGGCAGCCTTGTACGCAGACAGCGAGTTCTCGGCCGCCTGCTGGCGCTTGTCACCCGCCGAGAACTCGGCCAGGTAGCGGTAGTAGTCGCCCTTCCTAATGTTTGTTAACGTATCTGGCAGTCACACCAGATACGCACAGAGCCACCTACATCTTGTGGTAAAACACCTTGCTCTCTCCCTCGGCCGCGTTCTTGATCAAGTGGTCGTCCAGCACCTGTGCGCAGTGCCATTATTATTAGTCATAGGCACAGTGAACACCCACCTTGAGGATGTCGTCGCATATCTTGTTCAGCTCCTCCTCAATCTTTTGCTTGTAGCTGCGCACCTTGGGCAGCGCAGTGGACGCAGCGCCCTTGGACTCCTCCTTCTGCTCGATGGAGGCGACGATGCGCCACGAGGCACGCCGTGCGCCGATCACATTCTTGTAGGCGACCGACAGCAGGTTACGCTCGTCCACCGACAGCGGCTGGTCCAGGGAGGCGACGGCCTTCATGTTCTCCACCATCTCTGCACAGGCAGCATGTAGTGCAATGTGTGTGTATATAGATGTGATTGTAGTATAGGGGGTGTGTATGCGCAGCAGATGGCCAGATGGCGGTGTCTCAACCGCTCAAACACACAGACCACACATACACAGGAGATAGCTGAATGGCACCATACCGTCATAGCGCTCGGCCTGTTCACTCAAGCGAGCCAGGTAGACAGACTCATCACGGGAGGTAGACATCTGTGTGCAGCAGCGGTAGTGGCTATAGTCAAACGGGGCGACGGGCAGCAAAGTGGATGGATGCGGCGGTCGGTGTGATGGCGAGGATTGATGTGGGACGGTCGAAACAGCAATTTCACCGCTTGTTGATTGGGCCGTCCGCGCAAGTATCGCGCTAACTAGTGTGCGTTTCTAATTGTGCGCTTTTGCTTCTTGTAAATACAGTTTACAGGTGCGTGCTGCGCTAAATAGAATGGCAGTAGTAACTAAAAAATATGCCGAAGTACATATTAACCATGTTGACTTGTAATAGTACATAGCACAACAGGGAGTTTATTACATGACCGAGGGAGGAAAATCACTTCTTGCCAGATTTTTTGATTCCGCCGCCCACTGAAATGCATATATAGTAAGCTATTAACAATCAACTGCAATACAATACTAACGTACACATGGGACCCTTCTGGCCGGCCTTGGCAGCCAACTCTTTCAGCTTCTGTTGCTCTTCCTTTTGCTTCTTCTTGAATTCTATCTCGTC
This sequence comes from Aphelidium insulamus, assembly GCA_036784855.1. Classification (NCBI taxonomy): domain Eukaryota; kingdom Fungi; phylum Aphelidiomycota; class Aphelidea; family Aphelidiaceae; genus Aphelidium; species Aphelidium insulamus. Next base: position 65,017 of record JAZDSV010000031.1, on the reverse strand, counting down.
CTATACACATTTCATGATAAATGAAATACATTGCAGTATCTATAAAGATAGATGACAAAAAAAGATATAACGGCATCATGCCGCCGCCACCAGCCACCAGCCACCAGCAGAAAATGGAGTAAATAGCGCCTAGAATCCCACAAATGCCATTCACATAGCACGATAGTATACGACACACACACACACACACACCTCATCCATCTCCTTAGCGCCCTTGCTAGGCTTCTTGAGCGGCTTCAGTTTACCGCCCTGGCGACCGCTCATTGTGTGCAGATGCGTGCAAAATGTTTAAAAAGGGAGCGTCGGTTGCGGTTACCATCACAAGTAATTCATTGCCGCACACAACAATGCAGAGAGCATCGCACTTGCTGGCATTCACGGGGGGTCCGCGCGCGTTTGTCACTCTCCCACGAAATGCAGCTGCTAGACGCATGTACTCTGCGTCTGCTTCGGCGCCTGCCTCGACCACCACAAAGTCATCGGGTGCTAAAAATGATGCGCAGACGGCGTTGGATCGCGCATTTAGCGATGCCGTCGCCGTACAGGCGCGTCTGAAAGAGTACAAGACGGCCGAGTTGCGCATGATGGATGCTGAGCTGCAGCAGATGCGCTCCCAGCTTGAATCTAAAGCCGCTGGTCAGCAAGACGCGCGAATTGAGGCCGCGATCAGCCAGTTGCAGCGCGAACGCGATGCACTGGCACTTCAGCTAGGCGGCGCGGACTACTATGACGCGTCTCGCCTGCGGGACTATTCCAGCGGTCGTGGTTCGTAAACATTTACATCTATGTTGACGTATACATGTAAAGTTGATACATATTAAGTTGATTGTATATATTGTATTGTTGAATGACAAATGGCTAGTGGAGGCGGTGAGCATGCCGCTGCTGGCCGATATGGACAACAACACGTTTGCCAAGAGCCTAGGACCGGTCTTATTGGCGCGCATGGCATCCTACTATCGTTTGTTTGACGATTTGTTGCCTGCCGAGTTACGGCAGGATCTTGCTGTCGGGACTACTGCAAAGCTGCTGAATTTACGCGTGGACTTTTCAGCGGATGGCGCTTCCTTTGATATGTCGAGTGACAGGGCGGTTGCCATGCGCTCATACCATGAGAACATAGTTGCGCGAGGCAATGTCATATTTCCAGAGACGGTAAGACCAAATTTGTTGTTCATTCGCTGTCACCGCTAACTAACTGGACATCGTAGACCGCACGACAGCCTACCATAAAAATTGCCAGCGATGGCAATGACGACTTGCTGTTCACGATTATGGCAGTGGATGTTGATGTGCCAATGCCGACAGAGAAAACCATGCAGGCCGTACCGCTCTGGATGGTGTGCAATGTTCCTGTGACAAAGTCAGGTTGCGACCTAGCCAGCGGTGACACCGTGCTGCCTTACGTGCCACCACACCCACAACGAGGCACGGGATTCCATCGATACGTGTGGCTGGCACTAGAACAATGCGGCAACACGGGCGTACAACGACCGATAAGCGCCGAAAAAATGTTGGCCACCCTAAACTCTTGTCGATGGGATGCCCGCGCTCTTCTCTCACAGGTAACGACGACATCACCAAGTGACGCGTCTGCTGCAATCGGTCAGCTGCGCATTCGCGGTGCAGCATTTCATCGCTCGTCGTGGACACCGCATGTATCCAAAATCTACGCGGACGGCTTGATCAGGGAATCAGAGCCTGTACAAACCAGCAGTGCATACGTCCCCGACGCGTACAGACGCGATTCGGGCAGCGGTCAAAATGATTTATCCAAGCAATACTCGGTGCCAGTCGGTGCAGATGGACGCGGCGTTGCGACCAAGGAGCCGGTGTACGGCCGAACGGTGACCCGCGACTGGAAGAGTGTCACACAGCGGCTGTACAAATACGCCTTCAAGTAGTCGCGCGCGCACATGAAATACATACATACACTAGACACTGGTCATGTGGAAATGTATAATATGGACATAATGCGGCGCTCAAGGAATTCCACGGCAGCAAATCAGCCAATCAACGCGCAGACAGTCAAATTACAGAAACCATTAACACCTTGCTTTTCTTTATTACAAAATGTTTTCCAACGCGCGGTGGTGGTTATTGGCGATTCTACTTGCTGTAATACTTGCTGGTGTGCCGACTGTCGCGGCGGCCAACGAAGGCGATGTCTGCTCCTCCTACAAAGACTGCGCGATGAGCTCCGGCTCAGCGTCACTTTACTGCGACTCGGCATCGGGAAAATGCGCCCCACAAAAGACCGAGAACTCTGTCTGCCCATTCAGCGACGCATTCCCATGTCAGCCGCCGCTAGTCTGTCTGCTGGACTCGACGCAGTCGGCGCAGAACACCACCACGGTGTACTCGTGTCATCCGCCGCAGAAAGCCGCCGAACAACTGGCCGTGTGGATCATTGTACTCATTGTGCTGGGCTGTGTGCTCATGTGCTGCCTGAGTGCCCTGCTCATCTACTGCGTGAAGGGCGTCCTGTGCTGCCGCTGGTGATACCGATATGATATCCCAGTGTATTCACGTCATTTAATAGATTTGCTGCATTCTGATAATATGCTTGCTTATCATTATATGTTGTGAAATTACGCGCGGAGAACTAAAACTCTCGCCTAAGCAAGACTCTCTCGCCTGGCCATGCACAGTATGGGAGAACGCGACCAATCAACAGCGCGAGACATGAAACGTGTGTTGTTTCATGCGCGGTTGTGTCAGCGCGTGGTTCGCACATTCAACTATTTAACAATATCATTGACATATCCAAGATGTCCGCCTTGATGTCCCGACTGTTTGGATATCTATTAATAATATTTGCTGCGTGCGCGTTTTCTTGTGTACATGCTGCTGGTGTGGGCGATGCATGCTCCGGCTACACCGATTGTATGATTAGTAACAGCAGCGTGCCGCTGTTCTGTGACTCGGCGGCAGGCAAATGTGCGGCGCGTAAAAGTCTCGGTGAATTATGCGCGCAAAAGGATTTCAACACGTGTCAAGCGCCTCTAGTCTGCTTGGTAGATGGTGGTATGCAGGATATCAGCACGTGTCAGAATGCGTCACCTCCACCGCCCAGCCACTCTGGGTGCTGGTGTTGATTGCAATTGGTGGCGTGGTGGCATTGTGCATTATATGTGCACTGGCTGTCCTCTGCACCAAAGTCTGCCAGCGAGACTGATACCAGCTTGGTCTTGTATTTACCACGTCCATCGCAATAAATTTTGATCACATCTTTATCGGCACTTGATTTGAGTTTATAATCTACTGAACTAGAAAAACGATGCCAGAGTGTCGGGATTTTTGAGTAGCCGGTGCTTCTTCTCCAACTCGTGTTCATACTGACGCCTAGCTTGACTTCGACTGCGCCGTACCTTTCTGCTGGCACTCAGTGATGACGGACCAGCGCCATTATAACGCCGCTGGCTGTATCGGCATCGGCGGTCGGCAGCAGTACCAGCACCACCGCCACTATTGCCAGCCAAGAGCAGACTGCGTCCATCAGATGGCGCCCCTTCTTGCTGTTCCACGTAGCTCCTCTGATCAATGGGCGTGTCTGCAACCGCGCTGCCAGTCACACTGTTGGCTCCGCCATTCAGCATCGCGCCTTCACCCTGTGTCCACTGCGCCCATATGCGGTAGTTGATATTCTCGCGCAGTTCATAGTACTGCCGCTGAACAAACCAGATTAGCGCGCAGATCAGCACCCCTAGCATCACCGCGGCAACAATGATCCCATTCCTCTCGGCACAGGTCATGTGCAGCGCGTCCGTGGCACAGTCTATAATTATAAATACATACTTGCATATATATATATATATATATATATATAATATGTACCTTCATTGCACTGCCGCGGACCATCAGTGCAACTGGCAGTGTAGCGACACCAGTGGCAGCCACGCGCCGCACACATTGTCCGATGGGAAACCAGATGGCAGTCTGGTTGGAGCGTGTAGTACACGGACGTGTTATACACCAGCCTGGGTAGATTTACGGCGCTGTCGTCCACCAGGAACACGTAGACGAACCCACCCACGGCGCCCCAGCGAGCACTACGCGCCCACGAGTAGCCGCCGTGCACGCCCGACAGCCGGCACCGCAGCTCCGTCGAGTCAATGAACTGCGCCGACCATATGCAGCTGAGCACCGTGGGCAATGCCGCGCGAAATGCCGCCTTGGTCCCATTGCCGCCATCAGTGCCATCATGAAGGTCGCCATCATCACCATCAGTGCCATTGTGGCCTTCGTCAATGTACCAGTCATCGTCGTCGTCGCCAATGCCGCCACCATTGCCATCCATGTACCAGCCGCCAGTGCGTGGGGATGCCGATATGCCAATGTCGATGATTTTGCGCCTGTCCGTGCCGAGGTTTATGCCGCGTACCGTGACCGGCGTCATGCGGTTGATGGGTCCCCTGGAGGGTGTGATACTCCAGATCTGCGGCTCTCCACCGGTATCATTATCTGCAGTGGACGAGTGGTTGGTGGCTGCATATCGTAGCGTATGCTGTGCCAGCGGCGTCACCAGCTCGCAAAAGAGCGCGGCCGCGAGAATCGCTCGCATCATCAATTATGGAAGTGATGGAACTTTGCGCACAAATGTATACAAGGTTTAAGCCTGTCAGTGGCACATTCTACGCAAAAAAATATTTATACGCAACGTATGTATGCGCCTTCATGCACTGCACTGTATTCTATGTGTAGTATCTCAAGTGTATTAAATACCAGTGTGCATGAGACTATTCCTGCGCCACCACAACTATACGCGAACGTCCGGCAATAAGATCTTGTGCCACCAGACGCCCACTGGCCTTCCACGCGTCCACCATGTTGCCGTGCTGCTCCGGCGACGTGTACAGCATGGACTCCAAACACTCCAGCCGCTGTCCAGTGGCCGCCACGGCCTCATAAATCAGCATGCCGTTGGATTGCCCGATAAACTGGCCTTGCTGGAACCGCAAGTCGCCGATCTGCCGTTCATCAGTGTCCAGCATGTCCACGGGACACTTGACGCGGCACTCGGGATCGTCTTCGCGGAACAGATTGAGCACCGAGACATTGCCGCACGCATCCACCACCGCGTCCTCCATGCTGGCATCCTTTGGGTAGTAGGACTTGTTTGCCAGTTCGAGTAGGGCGCGCATGTAATTGTTGCGCACGTGGCGACTCTGGGCCTCATCTCCGGCTGCGCGCAACTCCCGCATGCGCTGCGCAACTGTCTTCAGACTGCTGCGCCCGCCAACTATGCCCGGACAGGCAATCACGTATTCGGGGTAGGCGCCGCGCCGGAACGCCTCCATTATCGGACCGAGCATGTTGATCTTTGCAAAGTCGCGCACGCTTTGAGCCTGCGGCACAGCTTCCTTGAACCCGCAGTAGGCCACCAACTTGCAGGTGGGGGCCGCGCGGCCAAAGTGAATGTCCAACTTGCTGGTGGATATGACTGGTGTTTGGTGGAGCAGGCATAGCGTTCCATCCACGTTGGCCAATCGTCGTGCCAGCATGCATACATCACGTACAGGCATGGCATGTACCCGCAGTGTGGTTGTTGTGACCAACAGCAACACAACCGTCATCAGCAGCATCATCATACGTATTTATGTGTGTGTGTGTGTGTGTGTAGAAGAATCAGAGAAAGAATACAGCGTGAGAGAGATGTGCATTGCCGTGGAAGCGTGTCCGTCAGGGGGACGCAGGGGCTGTCGGAGCCTGCGGGTGCATCCTGATCGGTGTTGTGGCCTACATACCAGTGTCCAATGGACACACACCCACAGATATATATGTATATATATATATATATAGAGAGAGAGAGAGAGAGAGAGAGACCGACACAGTGTGCATGCGGCTACCTGAATAAGCTGTATGTGACATAGGTGTATTACAAGCACAATATCATCAGCAATGCTACAGCAGAGTCCAACCCGCCTGCGCCTGGAACTGGATGACGTGGCCGAGTTTGACAGGCGCTCCCAGCAGCGCGCCTTCGCGTCTCCGCCGTCGGACCGTGGCTGGCTAAAGTGCGAGCAGACTGTGGTGTCTGTCACGGCTACCGGTACTACCGCTGAGCAGCCACTAAGCAGCAGTGGCCGAGGACGCACACGGAACTCACACGCGGCCGACATGCCGCCACCTGCCACACCGCGCTACTAGCCCACAACACATGCATATGCACCGCATTGCCCACCCACACACACACACATACATAGCACCCACAAATAAACTCCTGTGCCATCCTTTGCGTGCATGCCCGGCCACCGCACTCCCGTCACCCTGCCACAACTGGTGCCGTCGCCGTCACGCACGCGCAAACAGTCGACACCCACAGCTGCGGCCAGCACCACCGACCAGCCGCCCGCACAAGACGCAGATCTCTCAGGCAGTGGCGGTATCAGCAGCAGTGACGATGCCGCCGCCAACAACGGCGAGCCACCACACTCACACGCCCACTTTCCCAGCCTATCGGACCTGAGCGGTGGGGGCGGTGGCCAGTCCCCGTTCACGGCCGCCCTGGGACCCGATGCTGCGGCGGCAGTCAAGGCCAAGCGGGGTGCCCGTCACCGACACTCGGTTGCACAGCCACTGCTGGGCGGCGCGCGGCTGGCCTTTCCCACCGCAGCCACATCCACTGCCGCTGTGATATCCTCGGGCACTACAGCATCATTATCTGCTACTGCTACACAGCGCCGTAACAGTGCGGTCCGCCTGCCGCCGCTAGACCCGCGTCTTCTCGCACCGAGCAGCAGCAACGTCAACGACGACGACGACGATGTCGGCGCCCGCCAGCGAGAACAAATCTCTCAGCTATACCGCGACACGGCGCGCGCCCTGCAAAACTCGCACGCCACCCGGCAGTCACAGTCACTGCAAGCCTTCTGCGAGAGTACATACGTGCATATGCAGTACATATGTAATTGGCTGCATTGACATATATAGCCCAGCTGTATGCACACCAATTGTCGGCCTACTTTTGGCAGAGGCGCGTCGAGACGTGTTTCGCAGTATCGTCTTCCCAGGCAAGCGGGCACGGATCGCTGGCACCGCGCGGTGAACGGCTGGAGATCCCGGTGCTGTACGGCGCCATTCCCAGCTCGTCCGCCGAGTACTGTCGATTCATGGCCACCATGCAGCACACCGAGTCTCATGCGCATGTCGATCTGTGTGTCCGCGTTCTAACCGCGGCCGCCGATCTCTGCCGGGACTATGATGGTATGCGGTAAAAGTGTAGTCTGCACCTGTATAAATGATCTGATGGCAGTCCCGGTGGCATTTTTGGACTCTAATCGAGTCGATGACCTGGCAAGGCATCCGGATGTGCGTCGTCTGATCAAGGCTGGCCATGTCGTGCACACGTTTACGGCACCCGACGAGATAATCACCATTATGGCGGTGTGCGGGCAGCGATACCGCGGACCGAATGCGACTTCTATTGCCGCGCTCAAGCTGCAATCTACATGGCGGATGTACTTGACCCGGTCTGCCTATCTGCAACTCAGGCCATATATACGGGCACAGCGTATAATCGAGAAACAGTGGCGGCGTAAACGTGACGGAGTCCAGCGACTGGTCGAGCTGCGCCACACTGTACACCAAATGCGTATTGAGCATGCGGAAACACTTCGCCGCCAGCTAATATCGAAATGGAGTCAGACTACGACACAACCTCACACGGCCATTGTGCTGGTGGATGGCGATACAACTAGTCCATCAGCCATATCTGCTGTGCATTTGATTCTCGCGGCCGGGTATGTCAGCAGTACCCTGTTTACAATTATCTTATATGCACCCATAGCAAGAACTTGTCATCATCAGCGACAGATATAGTGGTGGTTGCGACAGAACCTCAACGTGAAAGCAGCATTCATCAACTCGACCAGGATGCAAAATCGATTTCATTTGTGTCACCGGAAAACAAGCGCTTCTTGCCGGCTGGCAGTCGAACTTCGGTGGCATTGGCTGCGTCATTCAAGGCGGTGAAAAAGCTGCGCGGCATGTCCACTAGGCCATGCTATCTGCTCACCGCTGGCCAGCCGTGCGACTCGGATTACATAGTCTCCTCATTGGCCAACATTCCACTGCTGGGTCCTGCATACTCTGCGTTGGCGTGCAGTACGCCACCTAATGTAGCTGTCACGGTGCAGTGTTCGACGTTGATCCAGTTCCAAGAAGGACTGGTGGAGTACATGCTCACCAGACCCGACACTCAAAAGTGGTTCTGGCACTGCATCGATCAGCGTGGCCGTAATGTGCGGGGCTCGTTCGCGGTCAGCGATACTTTAAAACAACAAATCATCGCTGGTGCATCGATTGCCGACCTGTCGGATGAGTTCAGCCGGGCAATCACGTGCATGGGCGGTGTCGCTGAACTGGCAGCATTTGTTCGGCGCCTTGAGCACCAGATCAACGCACCGGCCATCATGTTTGCATGCGAACTTGGCTGTGATGAGCATGGCTCCAAGGTGGGGGACAGAGCAGCACTCTGTTGTGGACGGCTCATTTACTATCACTTTTGTGGCGATGGCAGCAATAACACTGCGGGGATGAGACTGGTCGGCAGCAATGATGTTCATTTGGCGGCCGATATGCAATGTTTGTACAGCCGGTTCCCTGCAAGTGCCCCGCCGCTGGATACCGATCGTCATCATTATCATCATCATCATCATCGTCGGGTGCAATCTATCGTCAATGATGCTTACGGGAAAGGTGGTCATTTCGGCTATCTCAGTGTGCTTGGCGTCCACGTGAACGGAAAGCTGATTATCCGCGGTGTCCTGCTCGGCAAGACCACGGAGGCGGTTATGTGCGATGCGATGTGCAGAGAGACCGGCCTCCAGTTTAATGCCGACGCTGGCAAGTATGAGCGCCACACAAGCCAGCGCGTAAACCTCACTATTGCCAAGGATCTGCCATTCGTGTACAAGGTCTGTATTGAATAACAATTTTATATCTTTAAATAACACAGAATTTCGCATACCGACCAGATATTGTACAAGAGAGGGTGGCGCTGTGGGGCTTTGCGCAGCGCCATCCCAATGCGGCACTGTCGGATGCGGACGTTCTTGCCACAACGGCCAAAGCATACGGACTCCATTACGACCATGAGGTATCATTGCGCCATTAATACGCTGCTTACTAGCGACTGATAACATGCAGTCTGGAGTAGGCTGCAAGTTGTCAGTGCCAGTCACTACTCCGGATGGTTTCAGTATGCTTGCGGTGGCAGCGGATGACGCATCTCTCAGACAAGAATACACGGTCGGAGTATTGCGCACCTATTTAATGCTAGCATCCAGCAGTGTTGACACCGGCAATGCAAAGGTATGGTAGCTCTACTTACCATTCATTGTCATTGCCTAACAGCGATAGGAAATGTTGGAATTGGTGACACAGCAAGGAACATACGATTCTATGACTGCAACTGCTGACCTGACATCCATCATCATGTCCCGAATGGCCAACACACCGTACAAAGCTGTAATTACTCGATTTGCAGAGAGCTGGCAGCAAGAGCTGGAGCAGTCGGAAGTTGCCATTATAGACGACGATGATTTGCCAGATGATCAAGAGTTTGTAAATCCATCCGCGCACCTGCGCATCAATTCCCTGCACCACATCCAAGACCCGCTGCGGCGCAAACAATTGTTTGTGTCCACATTTATCGCCGAGGAAATGTTGGACATTGTGTGGGAAGGAGTCGGAGCTGCCATCGAACAACAATGCACTCTGGAAGCACAAGCGCAGCTGCGGGAGGAACGAGAGCGAATGAAGGCCATCGCGGATGCCCAGCAGGAGGCGGCACGCCAACGCGAGCTGGAAGGCCGATGGCAAAACACGGGAGACTTTTCCGGCAGCGCAGAAGAGTTTAGCGACGAAGACGACGGTGATGGCAGCGAGTATGATTACATTGATGGCAACGACAATAACAACGACGCTGATGACGAGAAGGACAAGAGCATGCACTTTCTGCAGGGCAACTCCGCGGTCAAAACACTGCGAAAGATGTTTCAAAATGTGCACACCTTTCGCGGTGCCAGCTCCTCAAAGTCGGGCTCTCACTAGATCTACGTACAATATCTTCTTTCTTACACTTGTTTAAGGAGTAAGATGTCCCACCACACCAGCTTCACTATGGCCGCGCTGTGTACGCCCTAGTCACATATATTACATATCTCTGCGGTGTAATGTGCCTGCACAGGTATCGTTGGCGGCATCGCGGGATTCATGAGAAAGGGTTCCGTGCCATCCTTGCTGGCAGGCACGTTGATCGGCGCTGTGTACGGCATATCGGGGTACGTACGTGTACACCATGCACGCACAAACTTGGTCCGTAATCCATGTGCACCTCGCCGCAGACACATTGTCAAGCAGAATATGGATTACGGACACGAGCTTGCGGCCGCCACGTCGCTTGCACTCACGGCCGCAATGGGCAAGCGCGCTTTGAAATCCCGCGCTGTGCTGCCGGTATCGCTGGCCGCTCTGGGCGCCGCCAACCTAGCATACAATGCACGCAAGATATACGAGTACCGCTACGGCGTGTAGAGCCATGCATGCATATGCACATACACAGGCAATAGACACACACACACACACACACACACACACACACACAAGACAATCATCACCACACACACACACTGTGAATGCTGCTGCCCGACAAGCTCCTCAAACGCCTAAAGCCGTTCCACGACGACAAGCTCAAGGTCAAGCTGCGTCTGCAGGCCTTGTCCAGCTTCATTGGCATGTCCAGTGCTGCATGTCTACTGCCTTTTATCTCACTACGTACGTAGAGGCGGCCAGCAAGGCCGAGATCGCCACATTCTTCGCCGACAACGATGCGGCCATCCTCGCGGTGATTGTGGACGGTTTGAAGTACCGGGCGCAAAAGATTGCTGGCACGTCGGCCGTGCTGTATATGCCATCTGCATGCATGCCACTTGTCGCTCACTGCCGCGTGCTGTCTGCAGTTGCGCGACAAAAGTCCGAGAAGCTTACAGCGCAGTCAAAGGAGCTCTCGGACTACATGCACATCCTGCCCCTGCTACGCTGCGTCATAGTCAGCAAGCCAAACTACAAGATTGCCGATGAGAAGCAGTTTGCGTCCATCTGTGCGTCGTATACGTATATGTTGTCACAGAGTAGAGTAACATTCATGCAACTGCGTAGTAAGTGTGATCAGGCCACTGCTTGATCGCGGTAATCATCATCGGCTGCGACTGGAAGGGTTTCGACTACTGCTGTGTTTGGTGGCCGGTGCTTGCTGTGACAATGCCGGTGCCGAGTCTTTGCAGCTGCTTCGGCATTCGCTTCCATTTCAAGTGTTTGACGCAATCGGCACCTCCACGGATGCCGACTTTGATCAAGTGGTACTGCCGCATTCTGGTAGCCTTCAAAGTACTGTATGCAATAACTTACAGCAACCTAGATGGCATCGTATTTCCACAGAGTGAGCCGCTGGCTGAGGAGCAGTTTATCGATTTTGTCCAAGAGGCCCTGTGCTTTGTGGTTTCCATCGCGTCAGACCATGACTGCGCCATATATTCTGACGCAGTATCGCGCCCTTCATCTGCCACCGAGCGAGCAAACTACTTGCTTAGCGCGATACTTTCTAATGCAATTTCGCCGTTCTTTCCGGCACTGCGAAAGAAACACTCTGCACTAAACATGCCTGCACCGACAAGCAGTAAGATCAAACTACAAAATGATTGCTGATGATTACGCAGGTAAAACCTCTCAGTGCTCAGCCAGAGTTTTGCGTGTGCTGGTGCGATACTTTTCTATGCATTGCCTCCACTCGTCGCCGTCAGCTGCGTCACAAGTTCTTAATTCGATTGTATTCCAATCGCCCGCATTCTTGGATCTATTCACCACTGCAGTAACACAAGGCCTTGCCATGACAGGCGCTGACGTAGACATTGCCAAAGATTCGCTCGGGATCATGCATGCGTGGTGCTTGTTGCCGGTTAGTTTAAGGCGATAAATTTATTTACCAAGTCGACTAAGTTTCTAGGACCGCGAACCTCTGCTGTGCAAATATGCACAGCTGCTTGCAGACAATCCGGATCAGCCCGACAATATCAGCCAGCAAGTTTTGTGTCAAGAAATTATCCGGCAATGTTCGGTTATTTTCGATAGACATCCTGCCACGCCCGAAACGCCACAAACGGCTCTGGAGCTTTGCCTTGATTCACTTCAACTGTATCGCGGGATTTCCATGCAGGGCAACTACACGCTAACAGAATCGACGTGGAATACACTGCTGGAGGTTCTGCTTCGCATTCATGGATACGTGCTAGACAGCTCCTCTCCAGCTGGGCTAGACCGAACCAGCAAACCTTGCAATGACCTGGTTGACACCGTGCTGGAAACGGTATTAATTGCTTGGGTCCGATCGTTCACGACGCTTGAAAAGCACTGGGTGTCTCTGTGCAATGCCTGGAAGCAGCCGTTTGCCCGCAGTTGGCTCAACTCTACCGTGCAGTGGACTGTAAGTTCACATTTCCTGTTTTTTAATATTCATCTGGTGTATCTAGAAAGTTATGAAGTGCTTGACGTCCATTTTCTGCAAGCATGCTTGCCTGGTGTGTCTGGAAGATTTGAATGTTGGAACTCCGCCGCGCAAACGAAACATAAGCCTCCCGCAGCATTTACTGCGCGATGGAGCTTCACGCGTGATTGAAAAGTCTGTTCGAAAAGCCAACAGCGGCCCAGCTGCCGATGCACCGCGAATTTCGATCGCCACAGTTGCTGATGCTGCGATGAAGCATCGAGCCGCTGCAAATGCAGACAAAGTCGCTGCCGAGTTGCATTTGTCACTCTCATCACCAGATCCAGCGTTGGTAACAGTCGATGACGAGGCCAGTGATGCTAAGCAATCACAAAAACGGACCGCGTCTCCTCTAACGCAGCAACAAAGCAGCTCTGCATTCATATATTGCGAGTCGATGAAGGAGCTAGTAACCGAGATACTTTCAATACGGTTGCACGACAAGGACTTGTATGCGGTGCCTGTACCGTCACTATTTTCTCACTTGTAGAACTTCTTCCATGGCGCTGAAAGAACTGCAACAAAAAATCGATAAATTTACAAGTATTGCGGACATGTCGCAATGGAACTCTCAAACGGCTACTTTCATGTGGCGGAACGTGCTTAGAAGTGCGGGAAACATAATTGAACTTTCGGTAAGAATAGTTAGGGTCCGCTGCATTACCTTACAGGACTTTAGCCTCCAGACTTCTTTGTGGCGATAAAGTTCGTCGCTGAGCTATGTGATACACTTATGCTGGTAAGCGCTATTTTGCCTAGCTGTACGTCAAATTCATTGGCCAGATTAGGGTCAATCAGCCGTGGCAATCTCGCTTTTACCCTCCAGTGTACGAATGCATTCCGTGGCTGCTGCGTGCAACCATGTTGGATTCGTATGTCACATCATTCTCATATGGTCAATGATTTAACGATCTAGACGATACACTGATGGTAAACAACTGGCGCTAACCAGCATGTGCAAGCTGCTATGCCGCAAGCATTACTTGCACACCGACCCACCAACGCTACCAGACAAAATGTACCTCCAGATGTACTGGGTTCTCTTAAAGGAAAGAAACACTCAAACTGTCATTTCCATCCAGTTAATCTCAGCGTGCAGGAGTTGGCTGCGCAAGATGCTAGTGTGACGTCGCTTGTTGCCGTAAGCTGCGCACCAGTATTTACACTGGCTCTTCCAGGCGCTGAAATTCTCTTGCCATCATTCATTACATCTATTGAGAGTCAGTCTGCACACGATCAATCACAACTGTCACAGCCCGGTACTCAAACTGAATTGTCTACACTGGCCAGTGACGTTCCACCCAATATTGCCACAGCGCAAGCAAAGTCAATGGAAATCTTGGCGTCACTTGTTGCTGTGCTTCGACATCAGAGCCTTCAAGGTCGCCACATCCGATACTTCAGTTCATTGAAATCAATCGGGAACGTAGCGGTAACTTCTTCTACTGGCGTCGAGTCCGAAATGATATCTTACGAGTCTCTATATGCACGAGTTTGTGACTTGCTGTTTGCGATAATTGCCAATGAGAGAGCACTGGAACGGGACGAACCGGCCGACGCTCACATCTATGCGCTTAATTTGCTGGCCGTCCTCGCGTTTGATGATCTCGTCTGCTCCGATAATACAGTCAATGATCGTAGAACCAAGGTGGAAGATGTGTTCATCTGCGTCTTGGGCCACTTGTACATGCGCAATATCAAGATTGTCAACTGCGCCGTAGATTGCTTAAATCTCTTTGCGCAAAATCCAGATTTATTGCAAAAGTTTGACGAAGTAGGCCTTGCACCTTTGCCATCAACACTGATCTGTGTTAGTCAACGATTCGCGGTGTTGTGGAGAAGATTATTGGTTCGATAACTGATTTGCTCTTTCAACAGGATTCAATCAACCCGAAAGGTCGGGACACACAGCTGTATTTGCATAGTATTGACTGATTTACTTTAGTTGAATGCATCATCTCCCGCCAGCTCTCGTGCCTCTTGGAGTGGTTGATGGTTATGCCGAAATCATTGATGCGCCATGAAAAGTTTTACTTGCAGATATTTGAGCTGATTGACAGTGCTCTCAATGTCCATCAGGTATGGGTGCAATCTGAAATATTTAGTTGTAGTAACATCGATAGGACAAATCGGCAAATGTGTCGCCCAGTGCGTCACGGAGACCAAGCAGGAACAAGTCCTTTAATCGAGACGCGTCAACCGGCTCATTGTCTGCGGCCGACATCACAAATTTGTCCTTAACAACGGATATGCCAAAGCGCAGCTCAGTTGTTGCTGACGCAGCACGACAGCTCCTGCTACACTTTTTGCACTACTACGTCGACGGTCGCGAGTGCAGAAACTTGATGAGGAGGGACCCGAGGATGATGTCCCGACTACGCTGTATGAAAGCGTGAATGCCCGTGCCATCATATCGCTGACTGCCATAAATGAATCCGATGATCCGTCCGTGCGGCTGGTTATAAGAAATTCTGCGGGAAAGTTTGGCTGGGATGTGACTGATATGACAACAATGGCTGGCAATCAGCGTGATGAAAGGTCTCCCGTCAATTTAACCGCACAAGAACAATATACCGGCGACAGCGGCAGCGTACCGGAACTGCAACCAACACTGACTGCGGAAGAGCTTTGCACCGACGACGTGTTGTACAACGTCCTGTCTCAGTATGATGTACTTGATCTAATATTTCACCGTGCTGATGCGCTTTTTAGCATCGCCGAACAATATCCTGAAACAGCCGAGCATCTTGAATGCTTAAACGAGCCGTTTGCCGCTACTGAGGAGGAACAGCGACTTCGAGAGGAATACAGAACGCAGCTCGCAACATTCAATGAGTCTGAAAAGGTTAATCGGGAAGCTCTTTTGTAAGTACTTCGCCGACAAGCTTTTTACGACTTATATTTCTAGGCGTTCCTACCATGACAACTCACGTATAGCGGTCGACATAACAGAAGAGTATAAAAACACCACTGACAAGGGATCCGGCGTGCGCAAGCTGATGAGCCAAATTGGATTTTTGGATCGGGATCGGTTCGAGAATGTTGCAGTACATCGTCAGTTGGAAATGCTTGCAGGCAAATCACTTGTGCGCGATCTGAAGGGAGCTGACAAATTACCTGGGTAAGATCTCTCGCAGCTTTGCCATTTCCCATTTACTTGTGCATATAGACGTGAATGCATCAAAATTGCCGTGCTGTATGTGGCGCTGGGACAGGAGACGGAACATGAGATACTAGGAAACGATCAGACTATTACTAGCGACGCTTATAATGCCTTTGTCGACAGTCTCGGCAGTAGAGTACGTCTGTCATGACCATTATATATATATATATATATATAAAATCAATGTTGATATATACCAGGTGAACCTCGTGACGCATACCGGCTTTCTGGGCGGATTGGAGAAGAACGGGACAACTGGAGCGACTGCCACCTACTTTAGCACATCGACATTGGAGGTCATGTTTCACGATGTGACTCAGATGCCTTGCGATCCTTTGGATGAAAAACAGTTGAAAAAGGTATATCTATGATGATGTCAAATAATAATGATAGAAATGCTCACAAGTGACAGAAGCGGCACGTGGGCAACGATCAGGTGCACATTGTCTGGAGTGAGCACCATCGCCGCTATAATCCCGCCACCATTGGAGGCGATTTTGGCAACGTTCAAATTGTTGTGACACCAATACTACCCGACGCTCTCATCAGCAACAGTGGATCATCAGCGGCGACTGCCGCCGTGCCGTCAACATACCGTCAGCAATTTTACTCGGTGTCGGTGCGCCGCGATTCGACACAGCCGTTCGGTCCGCTGATCAACAATCACGTCGTTCCCGGATACATTCTCGGGCCCCTTGTGCGCGCCACTGCCATCAATGCACATCGATACACGGTGGCCGGCGACGGGATCAACGCACCCAGTGCCCATCTGTATCAAAGTTTGTACAAGCAACGTGCCACTGCCATCGAACAGGTAGTAGAGCGCCACGGTGGTCAGCACGCGGTCAGTGTTGACAGTGATGCCACTGTCGCGGCTCCCGGAAGCTCAAGTCACAAGCGGGCAGTGACAGATGAGGGCGGTACTGTGCAGCAGCAGCCTCCAGCTGGAGACTATGAAGTTTTTATGAAGGCCGTGCATACGCTGCCATAAAGCGTCGGTTGGCTGTGTATTCTATGGCTGAGTGCAAACATTATTGCAATAGGTCGTAGCCATATACTCTGCACTATATAATAGTCACAGGTGTTTTTACCCTGACAGCCTATTTCCGTATGCAATCGGCTGTCAGTGGGGCCGCCTCAGTCGGGAGTGATTGACACTCCCGGGAAAAAATGGACATGATTAGCTGACACAATGTTCCGTGTGGACAGCGCTGGGCATCACCATGCCTCTACATATATTGATGACGATGTTGAATATCAGACACCGTCGCAAGCTGCCGAAACTGGACAAACGGTGGCCAACTGCGGCAGCAGACACCAAGAAGTGGCTGCAGCGGGCATCGCAGACCCCGATACCTGGACGCGTCAAGCATATTCGACATGCCAGAAATATCGCGCGCATATTCGGATACTTGAAGGGCCTCTACTACTTTGAGGCACAGTCTCACATGCGTGGTGCCTACAGTACAGCCTGGCACATTGTGGCTCGACCGCCACCGCGCGTGCAGCCGCATTACAATTAAATTGCCCAGAAGTTGTATTGCGCACTGGTGCATTGGCATCTGATGATTTTGCCGGTATGCCGCGGACCGCGGTGAATCGGCACGCACGTGCGCTGAATTTGCAATAGCTGCAAATGATTACAATGAGCTGGTAGCACTGGCCATGTGGGAGTGGTCATGAAGCACGTGTCCGGCATTTTCTGGGTAAACTTGGTGTGTCCAGTCGGCGGCAATGAGTAGCAAGCTAAAATTGCTACAGTCAATGCTTCTGCATGTCCAAGACTTTTCAGCGCTGGATGGCAAAATGGAGTTTGGCGGTGGTGGAAATATCTGTTACTGGGCTGCGCGAGGTGGACAGCTTCAGGTGCTGGAGTGGGCCAAGTAATTGGTGTAAGTAACGATTTTGTGCGCCTGGGCACAGTTGGAGTTGCTGGAAATATTGCTATGCAGGAACTACCCGTTCACTCGTGCAAGCTGTGGCATTCGTCATTATGTGCTGCACACGTTGCGTATCGTCTACGTTCTTATTTATCCATGTAAACACTGTAAATGGCGTGAACTCGGTATTCAGAAGGATTTTCAGGAGCCACGTCCATGAGTGATTGACGTGATGCGCAAACCAACAGTGAGCGACTCTGAAAAAAATTGCGCAAAATGAAAATATTATCTGTCTCGTTGTGCATCGCGCTGTGCATCGCTATATGCGCCGCCATGCCACCTCTCTCGCCAAAAGATGATGTGGCAAACAAGCCGTCTGCACTTCGCCTGCCAATGGCACATCGGCCATCTTCTGACGATGCCGCCGATACGGTGGAAATTGAAGCGATTGATGCTGCAGCTGTATCCCAAGTTGCCCCCGCAGCTCCAAGCTACGTGCACAATGATCAAGTAACGCCAAGTATTTTTGGCCTTCCCGCAACAGCTGCTCATATTTGTGATTTCTTGCCCGGACATTATCTCTATGTTTCACACGTATCAAAGGGTATGCACGAAGCGTACATGCGCGCACACAGGGGCTCCACAGCAACATGTTGCGCAGTGACGCGTGACACGAGGCGCGAGATTATTATCTGGCTGCTCGAAAACAGGTGTCCCTCACTGACGTGGATCGATTTTGTGACGAAAGCTGCTGGCAATGGTGACTTGGAAATGCTGCAGCTGTTGCACAACCGAGGATTTAAGCATTATGACGGCGATTCAGTCAAAGCTGCAGTGCGCGGTGGATGCAAGCAAGTGTTGGAATTTCTTTACACTCATATGCTCCCATCAGGGCTCTCGCGTTCCGAGCCTATTCAGTCCAACGAGCACTGGAAAGGTGCTTGCACAGCTGCAGCTGAATTAGGAAAAGTGGAGGCACTTCAATGGCTTCATGAACACAAATTCCCGTGGGGACCAGCTACACGCTTAGCGGCCGCCCGAGGTGGACATTTGAGAGCGCTCCAGTTTGCTTATTCTAGAGGTTGTCATGGCGATCGCGGAGATGAATCCAGGGAAGTAGACGTTCACCAATATTCGCGACCAGAGATATCATGAGCTACAGAAGTGGATGCGAAAGCCTGTAATCCCGCCTGAATTCCGACGCAAGACCACTTGGAACAAACTCCGCAGATGGTTGACGAAGTAGCGAAGGAACCAGGCACGTAGTCCTGGCTTGACTTGACTATACTTTATCTCCCCCCCGCCCTCAATACATAATAGAGGTGAATGCATAACAGCAGAAGATCCATTCAATGCTCTCAGCTAGCACATAGGTCGTCAGCGGCTATGCGGCGCAGCATGTCCACATTGAGTACCTCCAGGATGCGGCACCTGATTCCCCCAGCGGCCGCCTCCAGCTCGTACTCGCGCCACACCGACTGGCGGCCATTGCGCGCCAGCCAGCGCTCCGACCTGGGGTCCATCAGCTTTTGCATAAGCACCACTGTATGTCCGGCGGTGTCGATATCCACGCCATTACCGTTGTCAGTTCCCTCAGGCCAGCCGCGCCCCGTGTGCCGCAGCTGGAACGTGGGCTGCAGCTGGTGCTGTCGAAACAGCTGTCCCAGCCCAGTGGCGGCATGCGGGCCGTCAAAGTAGGGCAGGAAACGCGCGTCGGCAATGGTGACCACGGAGCAGGCAATGCCAAACACGGTGTCATCAACATTGTGGACATCTCCCCCAGTGGAATGCGCCGCCACGTGCAGCAATATGCACCGCTCAAACACCGATACCTTGTCCTCCTTGTCCTTGTTTTCAGCGTGGTATAACGGATGGTCCGTGGGTGGCGGTAGTGGCGTGGCGCGTGTTGCGCGGCGCACATTGCGGCATATGGTGACGAGGACGGGCCGGTTGCAGTAGGCGCTGACGGTGTGCTGCAGGCTGCCGTTGGTGGTGAGCAGCACGCGCTCCAGTCCCGTCCAGCGGTGGGCGTGTGGCAGCGCGGCGCACGCGTCCGTCACCAGACCCTCGCTGCTGGTCATTGAAGCCAGAGCGGATATATATAGTAAGGTTGGCAACACCACCGCGGCACCGGGGAGCCATGCAACACGCTATTTGTCGCCGTAGCTGCTTGCCATCCACTATTCGCATTCTGTAGACGCACTATACACGCACACAGGCACATGGGGGTGTATCAGCGGACGCGTCTGTTGCGCGTGGCACTGTTCACGGGTGCCATGGCCGCCTACGCGCTGCTCCATCTGTCGCCATATCTTGCGGCCATCAGCCGGCAGAACTCGGCCGCGCTTAAAGTAGTTGATGATACTGCCGTCACCACCACGGATATAGCGCCCGATGTAGTGCCCGATATAGTGGACAGCCGTGCCGTGGAACAAGCTGTGGAGTGGCATCGGCAGCGCCACGGTGTGGCTGACGGCAGCGACTTTCATAGAGGTCCCGATGCTGTCGTGGCTGTGCCAGACACCGATGCACAGCAGCACCTGTTCACTGATTATACGGACGCGTTGCCTCTGCTGCAATTGGATACACCGCCAACGTCTCTGCTGCAAGTGGATGCTGCTGCTGCTGATGTTGGTGGAGGCGATGGGTTGGAGGCGGAGGCAATGGGGATAACCGCTGGCAATAGTGACAGCGCTGATAATTATGGCAACGGCGGTGGCGAGGTTGATACTGGCGCGGGCTCGGTAAAAGTGGATATAATTGAAGGGGATGTAGACGAAAGCGGACAAAGTGCCGAAGATGAGAACCGTGGTCAAGATAAAGATCAAGTAGACGATAACGCCGAGGAATACGGTATCGATGCCAGTGATGCCGAGATAGACAGTGCGGATATGGAGACAGAAGAAGAAGTATCTGCAGAAGGCGATAACAGCCAAGGTGAACAAGATCATGGGGAAGGTGAAGGTGTCGACGATGAAGAGGAAACCGAGGAACAAGTTGATGGGGAACAGGCTATGGGACAGGAAGATTTTGAAACGGCAGAGGACAAAGTGGAGGACAACATAGTGGCAGACGGTGTGGAAAGCTTGAGTATCGGGGAGGCCGATGCAGAGGCTGACGGCGACCAGTTTGAGATGACTGTGGAGGAGGTGGCGGACAATTCCACGGTGTGTCCACATGCCCATTGCAGAAAACCACACCACTCACCTTTACTTGCAGATTATCATAACTCCACCGCCTCTGACCAAGCTGGACCGCGCAAAGTACCGTCTGAGCGCGGCCGAGGTCTCGCAGAAACTAATCGACGAGTACCGCGAGGCAGCCGACCCCGTGACAATGGTGCCTCTGGATCTGCCGTCGACGAAGCCGGCAGAGGACACACCAGTGTTCATCAGCACCGCATACTACGACACCCGACCACTGCTCATGGACAAGGCGCCCAAGATTCTGACAGTGGCGGCGGTGCGCATTCATCAACGCACCGCGTACACCTGGTGGCTGCGCGCCAATGCTCTCGAGTGTTTGGTGGGTCGCCTGCGCAGACCACCACCGGCGCCACCACGCAAGAAGTCTGCCTATCACCATCGTCGTCGCAAGAAGGGCAGCGCCACAGATGGTGAAGATGATGATGCGGGCGCCGATGACGAGAACACCGCACCCAGAATGGGAATTGTGTACCGACACCGTGCCTCGGTGCGCATCTTGCCCGAGGGACATGGCACCACGTACAGCGCCGCATACATCACTTGCCCAGTGCAGTACGCGGCGCACAAGACCATGTTCAGCGGCCGCCCGAGTAGCGACGACTCGGCCGGCGCCGCGGCACAGCTCGAAGACACATTCATTACATTCGTGCCCAGTCGGTCGGCGTCACGGTACTTGGCGCGCACGGCGACTACGGCCGCCACAGCCGAGTACTTTGAGGAGCGCTGGATCCCCGTAGAGTTCATGCCCAACCATCCGGACGCCCCGTTGGGCAATATCGCCGACAAGTCTGTCACGTGGGATCAGTTTCTCTTTCCATACGTGACCGACATTGGTACCGGCAACTCGGTACGTATAGTTTATCACAGTGTATTGTCTTGGATGTAACACTATTGAACATCACTGACTGCAAGTAGACTTTTGCGGGTGAAGCTGAACACACAGAACCAGAAGTGCACCCCGCGGGTGACCAGGGCAAGATTGCAGTGTGCGTGCCGCCATTGCGTGGCGACGGTTACGCGGCGTCAATGCGGACCTGGATCGAGTATCAGAGACTGATGGGCACATCCACCATTTACCTGTACAACCACAGCATTCCGGCCTCGGCGACCAGTTACAACCAGGTGCTGCAAGGATATCGAGACACCAAACATGGCCACGGTCAGTCATTCCGACGCTCATTCACGCCGGCGGGACTGTCGCAGCCAGCGGCGTCACATCTGGACGACTACGATGTGGTGGTGGCCATGCGGGGCTGGGTGCTGCCGTTCACGGATGATGCGGCCGTGCAGCGGCATGGACTGCGCATTCGGATCGATCGGTACAATGCTCGTGTGGACAGTGTGAATGCGAGCGGCGGTGAGCAGGAACTCGATGGTGCGCTTACAACGGAACAGCTCCGTGCCGACGTGGATGATTGGTGGCGACAGAGCGTTGAGCAGCGAGTGCGCTGGGAGTGGGCGGTGCAGCGTGTGACACATCGACAGCGCACAAGATGGGGCTGGTGGTTGCAGCCGCTGGGTAGTCGACTGGGGCTGGCGCGTGTTAAACCAGTGCCGGTGCCGCCTGGCAGACGCTCTCACAAGTGGCTGCGTGTGCCGTGGGATTTCGCCTTGCACTACTACGGCCAGGTGGCGGCGATACAGGACTGCATGTTGCGCACCGTCGGCTGGTACCGCTGGACGGCATTCGTGGACATTGACGAGTACTTGGTGCCGAGGAGGACAGCAAGCAGCCGCAAACTACAACAAGCAGCCTCGCCGGCAGCTGCAGCACCCGCAATACAATTGGACTGGTTCCAATTGGCCCACGACGCCATACAAAAGTACTGGGGGCAGCCGTTGGTGGCGCGGCCGACACTGTTTCCCGGTATCGGGTTCGCCAGTGTCTTCTTTTGTTCGCAGTGCAAACCGCTCGCACTCCAGCGGCACGGACGATCATCATCCATCAAGTACGAGTCGGTGGAGGAGCCGTCGTTTACGCAGCTGACTGTTAAAACATCTGCCACCGCCAAATCAAAGTCAAAGTCGGCGAGGCATGGCGGCAAGAGCCACTATGTGCTCGAGTGGCCAAAGTGTGTGGATGAGGTGGCCAGGATGTCACTATGGGGTGCAACCACATCTCCAGCCACCTCCTTCCAGCAGTGTCGCAATCTGCCGACAAAGTCGTCGGTCCCACCGCAAGATCAGTTCTCATCGTTCAATCTCTCCGCGCACGATTTCAGTTGCCTGACAGGTGGCGCTGACAACGACGGAAACCATGGCAACCGCATTTTGCCTTACCCGTTCTACGCGGCAGTGCGCGAAAACGCCGTAAACCCGCCCACTGTGCGGTCCAAATTTCTGGTGGACCCGATAATCACCTACATCATGCGCATTCACTTTCCCGCGGTGACCATGCTGGAGCTGGCCCATGAGCTGGAAAAGGGCTGCGGCCGGCTGCTCGCGCTGGAGGACATGGAGGCACTGATGCATCGTCGGGGCAATCCCCACACACAAGGACAACAGCAGCCCCATCAGGATATACCAATTCCCGATATCGCCGACCTTCCAGTGCGTGCGGCCCCACTGAAGAAGGACGGGACATTGCGCAATGTGGACGGAGTGGCTGCGACTGCTCTAAATTACTTTCACCCGCGAAACTTGATCCGCCACTTTGCATTCCGCAAGTGCATACCGCTACCGTTCGCGCAACGTGTCGGCGGCAACCTGGTGACGGCCATTGACTCGTTGGGAGGAATGGCGGACGGCGCTGACGGCAATGGAGGTAATGGTGGCTATGACGGCGGTGGGGGACCCACGGAGGAGGGCGACGGGGGCGAACTGGATTTCTTTGCCGTGCTGGAAGCTGCGTCCAGCAAAACTGAGGAAGACGCTGGTGACAGTAGCGGTATCGGCGACAGTAACGATGATGCCAGCGGTGATGCAGGGTCGTCGCAGATACCTGCAGAATCGGCGGCAGAGGAGGCGGACGAAGACACTGAACTGTGGGACAGTGGACAGTGGAAGGCCGAAGGCACGCTGATTGTGCAGCAGCGGCCGTGGACAGTTGCAAATCACTACTTGAAGCCGGCCGAGGCAATCATTCACCACTATCGTCTTCCACCTAAACAAGTCTTGGATTTGTATAACAGCGTGCATGTGGCGCCAACAGATGCCGCCACTAATAGCGATAGTTCGAAAGAGGGCAACGGGGACGCCTATATTGCCACGCAATCAGAGTGCGATGTGTGCCGGGACCACGAAGCAATTGTGGACTTTACATTCCAGAATAACTATGGCACACGGTTGCTACGCAGACTGCTAGATACCTGCAGATAGTATGATTTCATTACAACAACATTTTTAGCGTTTGCACTGCATATTCCAGATGTAGTATAAAAATCTTCTCATGCTCTATATATTATCCATCAGATGACTTTTTCGTTTTACGCTCCCACTTGTCGATGGTAGTTTGTGCAACACCCCGCTCCCGCGCACACTCTGCCACTACCGCCCGCAGATCATCCGGGTTGGCGCGGCCCTTCACCCGCCGCATTACGGCGCCCGTAATAAACGTGAGCGCCTTGAATTTCTTGTCGCCGAGTGTCAGCAGCTCATTGATTGCCTTTTGCACCGCAGTGTCCTCGGCGCACATTTGCCTGGCAACGGATAGCAATTCTGTGGCGGGAAGCATTCGTATCTGGTCGTGTATGGCGCTGGACACTGGTGCTGATGTGCCGCTGCGGGTATGCGCACCTCCTCCCTGCTCTTCACCTTGACTCAGTATATTAACCATGGTTTCGCGATGCGGCTCGTTTATCGACACTCCACTGGATGCACTATAAACGTGTCATACAACTCCATAGAAAATAACTAAAATGTACCGCTGTGATATCCAGCGAGCCAGTTGGGCTTTGCCCTGGTGGTGTGCAATTCGACCCGCACTGATTGCGTCCAGCAGTGAGGCCAGCTGTGCGGCGGTGACTAGAGGCTGCCTTTCCACCAGGTCCCGCACATGCATTCCATGCGCCGCCAACTCTCCCGGCACGGTGTTTAGCAGCCAGTTTGCCGCATCCTTGGGACTGCGCGGCCAGCCAGTTGGAACCACTGCCGAGTCCATTGAGCGGAAGGATCGCGGTGCGCGGACGGTGTCCTCAAAGAACTGTGACAATCCCAGCTCCACCAGCTGTTTGATGGCATCGCGACTGACGCCGCCACCAGCGCCATCTGCGCCGTAGTCACCATAGAGCCGCATACGGTGGTCGTCGGGCAATTCGGGCAAGCTGCGTCTGGCCATGTCCACAAACGCAGCCGGCAATCTGATCTCGGGTAGATCGGGATCCGGGAAGAGCATGTACTCGGCCGTCTCCTCCTTCCACCGCAAGTGATACGTTTCTCCGGTGGCGGCATTGAAGCCGCGAGTAGACGGCTTCAAATCCGCGGTATTCTGTCGCTGAATTCGTTGTTGTTGTTGTTGTTGTCTGTCCAGCTCGTATGTGATGGCCTGGTGCATGAACTTGAAGCTGTGAATGTTTTTCAGTTCGGTGCGCACGCCGGCACCCAGCCGCCGTCCGCGCACCACCAGTGAACACAGTGATGTATCTGCAGTCGGTTGAAGTACCTCGTGCAGCGACACATTGACATCGACACGCAGGGAGCCGTCGTCGAATGAGCAGTCCGACACGCCGATGGCGCGCAGAGTATCGGCAATGTGTCGTGCCACTAGCACCGCTTCATCCGCCGACTCGATCTCCGGACGGGTGACAATCTCCAGCAGTGGCGCCCCACTCCTATTCAAATCGATGAGGAGCTGTCGGGGAGGCAAAGAGGCTGAAGTCTGTGCGCTGCCCGCAGGTGCCGACATCTCCATCAGTATGGACTTGCCAGTATCTTGTTCAAGTTGTAGCTGCTGCAGCCGCACCACACGGTCTCCCTCGCCGTGCCAGCAGCAGTTATCCCAACCGCGCCGAAGCGTGACATGACCACCAAGCGCCACCGGGGCGTGTTTCTGCGTCAGCTGATAGCCGGCCGGGAGGTCATGGTACGCGTAGTGCTTCCTGTCGAAACGCATAACGGGCTGCACACTGGCGTTCAGTGCCAGAGACGTGCGAACCGCCGCCGCGACACACTGCCTGTTCAGTACGGGCAGCGAGCCGGGGAGTGCGGCATCCAGCGGGGCCACGTGTGCATTGACACCACCTTCAGCCGCGGACCCTTGCCGCGTGCCTACTGCATACATGGGTGAGCATAGCACTTTGTAGTAGTAGTAATAGTAGTAGAATGTAGACAACAACTTGCGCGAGAATAGCTTGAAGCGGCTGCGGAGCTGCGCGTGCACTTCCAGGCCTATCACGGGCACCCTCATCACGCAAAAAACGGCTGTCTATCTGGCCGTCCAGGTCTCACATATATGCCGACAATGAGTTACAGTCCGAAATATGGTACTGGAATTCAGTTAGCATAGTGCGACCAGCCGCGGTTGTTATCTAGAACTTTTGACGAACATGCGCGCAAGGAAACGGATATGTTGTGAGCATGAAATCATGGATCCACAGAGTTGCATTGTTGCTTAGTATTGTATTCTATGAGGCGGCTCCAATTGAAATAATTAAGTTACATAAATGTAGCGATAATGGCCAAAGAAAGTCAGGAGCTGGTTCGTCAGACATTCTAAACGCGCCAGGATGCAGATGCAGCTATGCCGACCTGGAAGCACCCAATCAACTCGCCAGGATTCAGATGCGGCCGCGTAGATGCCGCAGAAGGTGGCAATCTGGCCGTGCTGCAGTATTTACGCCAGTGTGGCTGTCCGTGGGATGAGCGAACTGGAATTAGTGCAGCAAAGCTCAAAAAAACTTCAGTCCTGGAGTGGGCGGCGAACAATGGATGTCCCAAGAGCACACAGTGCTGCCAAGTGGCAGCAAGTTACAGAGATTTGGATAGATTGGGATTCTTGCGCCAATTGGAATTTCCGTGGGACGCAACGGTGTGCTCCGAAGCAGCTTTTAATGGTGACATTATAATGCTGCAATGGGCAAGGGCAAATGGCTGCCCGTGGGACGAGAAGACTGTTAAGGTCGCAACCTGTTTCAAACAAAGTGAACTGCTCCATTGGGCGCTCGACAATGGGTGTCCCGGAGGCACTCCAACAGCAGTCGACAACCATTAGTCGAAAGTTACAGAGATAGTCGTCAATAAATATCAAATATTATCAAATAATGGTGCTCTATTGCACAATGATATGTATGCCACGCTATCGGCCATTCTCGGTCGCCACATCAGCGTCCGAGGTGCCCAGAGCGGCCGCCGTCAGAATCAGAATGTCTTTGTTGCCAAGGCGCCAGTTGGCCGGATCCTTTGCCACCCGCTGCCACACCTCGCCGTGATGCGGATCGGCAGCCACACACCGCTCAATCACCTTGGCCGGACTGGAGTCACTCGTATCGGCACTGTTATTAGCACTGCTACTACTGCCATATTCCAGTTCAAATTTGTACAACCACGCCCAGGTGTCGCCGGCGTCTGGTGACAGTTTCAGCGCGCGGCCAAACCACGACCGCGCCTTGGCCACATTCCGCTCCAGCCAGAACAGTCGCGCCACCGCAGTCACCACAGCCACGTCATTGTCACAGCGTTTGAGAGCGTCCACGGATTTGGTCTTGCGCGCCGACGGCCGCGGCTCCATGAATATGGCCTCGGCCCACAGTGTGCCGGCAGTGGGACACTCGTGTAGCGCGCGGTCCAGCAGCACCCGGCTCTGTGTGGCATTGCCAGCACGGCGTTCCATGCGCACCGTCTCCAGCCAGAGCGCGGGTGAGTGCGGGTTGATGAGCCGGGCGCGGTCCAGCAGTGCGCGGGCCCTGGTGGCCTGGCCGCCGCCTTTGGAGTATTCGAGGCGCGCGGCAAGCAGCCACAGCGGCTCGGATTTTGGACACTGTTTCAGCGCGGCGGCGTAGGTGTCGCGCGCCTGCTGCACCTGGCCGGCAGCCTCCTCCAGCTGGCCGCGCATCATCCACAGCTTGGCGTGCGTGGGGTAGAGCTGTAGCGCCTCTAGTACCAGCTCGCGGGCGGCATCCGCATGGCCCAGATTGCGCTCAAGTGCGACAGATTTGACCCAGACACGGGGAGAGGACGCTTCCTGGCGCGCCTTGGCGAGGAACTGCTGGCCGCGTGCGTATTCGCCCGTCTCCGTCTCCAGCTTGACGGCGGCCAGCCAGATGGTCTCCGAGTTGCCGTTGGCCTTGAACGCCTCTTCAAGCACTTGCCGCGCACCGTCCACATCACCGCGCAACCACCGGTCCTTGGCGCCCATCAGCCACAGCGTCTCCGAGTGCGGGTGGTAGCGGACGGCGCGGCGCAGCAGCTCCTGCAGGGAGTCGCCGGTGCCGTGGTCGCGCTCAAAGAAGGCCGCCTGCAGCCACAGCGACTCGGACTGTTGCAGAAACTCTTTCAACGCGTGCACGTACACTGCGCGCGCCGTCTGTATGGAGCCGCGCTGTGCCAGAGCGTCCGCATCCGCCAGCCACGTCTGCTCGCGGTCCTCCGGGTCGACGTCCTGGCCGATGGTGCGCCTGACAATCGCCTGGCAGGCGGCCACACTGCCCTGCCGCTCACACTCTTCCGCCTCGCGCAGCCACTGTTCCCGCGACAGGTTGGCGCCAATGCGACCAAGAGCACGCACCGCGCCCGCCACCACCACATCGCACTTTTTATCGTCGCCAGCGGCTGCGGCCAATTTGGCAGCGGCCACCCACACCTCGTGGCTGCTGGGACAGGCGGCACGGGCCCGATTGAGCACCCGCTGTGCCGCCTCGTACGTCTCCAGACGGGCCAGGGCCAGCCACAGCTCCACGGCGAGCGGCACACACTCGACGGCGCGGGACAGCAGTAGCCGAGCGTCCTCCTGGTCCTGTTCCAGGTCGACGGCAGCGCGCCACAGCCGCACCGAGTTGGGAATGTACTCCAGGGCTTTGCGCAGGACGCGCTTCTTGGCGGCCGTGGTCGATTCCAGCTCGGCGGCCTTGAGCCACACGCGGGTCGAGGTGGGAATGTGGCGCACGGCATTGGCCAGGATGACCTTGGCGTTGTCGGCGGTGGTGTTTAGCCGCGCCGCCTCCAGCCACACGTCCTCGCTGCCGGGACACTCTTCGCAGCCGCGCGCAATCAGCGAGCGTGCATGGCCCAGCTTGCCGTCAATTTCCTCGAGCCGGGCGGCCGCGATCCAGCCGGGGGCGTGCTGCGGGTTCGTGGTTATGACGGATTTAAGCAGTTCGCGCGCCTTCTTGATGTCGCCCACTTCGGCGTCCGTCTTGAGCACCATGCTGCTCATGGCGGTCAGATAGCCTTTCGGGTCCACGGTGCTGCTGCCGCCACTTGTAACGGTTCCGCTGCTGCCCGGTGTTCCAGTGGTGGAAGCATCTCCACCGCCGCCACCGCCGCCTGCTTGATCGAGACGCACACGCAGCAAGTCATCACGCGCCTTGCTGATCTGCCTAAAGTCGGCCACAGGTGTCGCAGCGCCGCCCATGACCACGGTGCGGGTGCCACTGGCCGGCGTGTCTGTGCCATTATTAGATGCTGGATCCAGCACGCCCACATGCTGCAACTGCGCACGGGCCGCCAGAATAACACTGTCGGGGGCGGCCGTGTACCGTTCGCGCTCCTTCTCGCGCTCCTTGCGCATCTTGCGGCCCACCGCGCGCAAATCCCCCGGCTCTGGCAGCGCGGCCCACTCGGCCTCGCTCAGCTGCGACAGGCCGCGCTTCAACTCGGCAAACTGCTGGTGCACGCTGTCCACGGGCTTCTTGCCGCCGCCCTCGCCGTCATCGTCAGCGGCGGCATCATCAACACTGCCATCGAGAGGCCGCTTGTTACGGCGCCTACCGCCACGCCGCTGCTCCATCGCCTTGTCAATGGCGGCGTAGATGGCGTCCGCTTCACGGTCCTCGGCATCGTACGGCCCCGTGCCCAGCAGCCCCTCCTCGTTCTCGTTGTCGGCGAAGCGGCTGTCTGCCAGCACCACCACGGCGCCATCTGCAGTGACTGTGGTGTTGTTGGCGCCCGTAGCGGATGCCATTGCTGCGGCACCCGCCTCCATGGCGTCCTCACGCGCCGGCCCAATGTCGGAGCGGGTGGTGAACTGCGAGGGTGTGTGAGTGAGCTTTTGTGTGTGTGTGCATGACATATATACACATGCACATACCCCGGTGGCACCGCGGCCCAGACCGGCGACATAGTTGAGCGGCGCGGGCTTGCCGATAAAGTCGCGCGTGCTGTACACGGACATCTGTGCAATGCGTTGGTGATTTTCTTTTTTTCCGAGATGTGTGTCTCTCTATCAGTGTCCTCGTTGTGTATCTACCGGTGTCGCTCTCTCTGCACAGCATACGGTCCTTCTCTAATGCCTTACTTATATCCTGTCCCTCTCGAGTCCCTCTCTCTCTTTTTCCCTGTGTGTCTCTATCGGTGTCTCTGCATTATTGTCGTTTGCACGGTCTGACTCTCAAGCTTTATTTATATCATTGTGTTGTATAACAATGTCCTTTACTTCCCTCTATATATAGTCTAATATATAGTCGAAGTGTCCTTGCATGTTAATTCTTTATTTACAATTAAATTGGCAGTCCAGAACATCCCAGCTGGCGAGTTCGATCAACAATGGCCTGACCAATTTGCTGCATTGTGATGAATTGCAGCCTCTGATACTCTTGTACTGGTACTGCGCCTGAGACTGAACAAGGAAATTGTTAGCTGGACATTGAATACTCATTGGATGCTTCATGTTGCGAATAGACTATGCTGCAGAAGTAATTAACAATACACTGGACGCCCGCTGCAATCGGGCACCATATTGTCAGCTACAAGAATGACAATAAATAGCATTTGTAAAACCAAATAGACTACATCAGAAGTCCACAATTTATTGTACCCACACACGTGGCTACTTGGGCATGGTCCAGACAAATACAGCGCCGTCCACACTGACACTGACAATGTGCTTCTGGTTGGGGCTGATGCGCAGTTGCGTGATCTCGGCCGAGTGTCCCTTGCCGGTGAACACCACATCGCCCTGCTCGTAGCGCAACACCTTGACCAGCTTGTCCGCACCGACCACAAAGTGTTTGCCGTCCTGAGTGAGCGCGATGGCGTTGACACTGTCGTGATCCGCTACTTGCAGCTCTCTGATCAGCGTGCCGTCAAACACTTCCCAGTAGGACACCTGTGTGATGCACCGGGTAAGAGCCGAGATTAGATTATCAATTGATCACCTTTCTGTCAGTGCCGCAGGTGACCAGCTGGGACTCGTCGGGGTAGTAGGCACAGGACTTGAAGAATGTGGCGGCAAACATAACCTGCAGCCGTGTGCCCCGCGTAAGGTCCCACACAATGCAGCTGCCGTCCTGGCTGGTGGAGATGCACTCTTTCTCATTCGACTTTAGTTTGATGCACGACACCGTCTCTGTTCGTGTGTGTAAGTGGAAGTAGTGAAATATAATTAGATAACTACCTTTGTGCTCCTTCATGGACCGCTCCAGGATCTGCGACTGTTTGCTAATCTTCCACACGCGGACCTGGCCGTCCACGCCACCGCTTATTATGCGGAACTCGCCAGCATGCGGCTTGCTGGAGCACATGCACGTAACGCCATTCCGGTGCGCGTCATTAATCTCGTATTGCTGTGTGCCCGACTCTGGCTTGAATGCCCGAATCTTGCCATCACTCCAACCTGGAATATGCATGACTGAGTCGACATATAAATAATAATGACATTCCAACCAGTCAGAATGGAAGTTCCATCTCGTTTAAACGAGACGGCCAAGCACTGCACATTCTGCACGGCAATCTGCAGCAGCTCCTTGCGCGAGGCCGCGTTCCACACACGCACATCATGGTCGGAGGCGGTGGCAAAGATGTCGGAACACTCGTCGGGGAATGCAACGTCATTGACACGCGTGTGGTGTGCCGTGGCAATGATATCGGGCGGCTGTTGCTTCAGGTCCACGCTAAGCAGTTTGTAGATGTTGCCAACGGCGGTGGCGGCAAACAGCGCGCCGCTCTCGCCAAACACCAACGACGTGACCATACCATTCAGCTTCACAAAGCTATCACTTATTAATAACTGATATAGCACTGATTTACAGCAAACCTCGTGAAGGACAGTGTGGCCAGATCGCACATGGCCAACGTTCCATCGCCGCTGCCCACAAACATCAAATCCTTCTTGCGCGGCGACAGTGCAAGCGCCGTCACTCCCAGACTCAGGTTGTGCTTTGAAGTTATATACTGGTCGGTACAAATACATATTACATATATATATATATATACCTTTGGCTTGGGAGGACCGTATGTGGAGAGCAAACCATTGCCGAGGTTGATGCGCAGTATGTCGCCGGTTGTGGTGCCGCAGTATGCCCACTGTACACCGGCGCCCTCCTTGCCTTCATCCGCGATAGCAAGCGACAGAACCACGCGCTTAATCTGTCCCAGCTGACACTCGACACAGGTAATCTTCTTGGCCACCGCGTCAAACTCCCAGATCCGGATGGGCCCCGCGCCGGCCGTGACAAACTTGTTGTTGACCGTGTGCATGAACTGCACCAGGGTCGGCTGTGCCGAGGTGTCTTTGGCGGCTGCGGCGCCGGCGACGGCTGTGCCGCGCTCCACGTCCCACACGGCCAGGTAGTTGTCGTCGGCGCCACCCAGTGTCACCAGAAACTTCTCGTCGTGGCTGAATGCAAGCGCCTGCACCGACACCTTGTGCAGCGAGAACTTGTGCACCTGGCGCCTAGTCTCAAAGTCCCACACGATCACGTCGGCCTGTGCGTGTGTCAGTGTGACACACTGTGACATTGAGCCTGCCTGGAAGCCGCGGTGAGTCTTTTGTCCAGAGGCAATGTAGCGCCCGGTGCGAGAGACCGCAAGGGCCGTGACAGCGTCCGAGTGCCCGTGCAGAAAGTGCTGGCGTCTGGTGGGATACTTGGCGTCGCTGATGACCACGGTGGCGCCCAGTGAGTATATCCACGCTTTGCCGGGGCCCGGGTGCTGCTTCAGACCACCCATCACGGCACCTGGATGTGCGGTTCAAGTCAGTACCTCTCTCCAACATGGAGACAACTGGCACAGCCATACCGCCGAATCCAATCACCGCCTCGGGGTCCATGGAGGTGGTGGCCGGGGGTCGATTGCCGACTGGCAGAGACTTTTTGACGGCCACGGTGTCCACTGCTGTGGCCTCTGTCTGTGTCACTGGTTCGGGCATGGTTGCTGCGGTGTCTGTCTGACTGTTGTCCGTGTGTTTACTCCTGCTGTAAATAACATTCAACAAACACAATATTAATCATGCAAATCTATTCATCGTGCTGCGCCACATCCACACCGATTTCAGCGCCGCGCATATTGTCACTTTCTTGTGTAGCAGTAGCTTCACCGCCTTCTTCCCCATCTTCATCAGCATCTTGATCAGCATTCTCTTGATCAGTGTCCGAATCTGGCAGTGGCTGTATCGCTGCAATTGGTGCAGGGCGGTGTCGGTCCCGATCTTCGAGATTGTTCAACACCTTGCCCACCAAGTACTCTTCCTCCCGCACACGGTCAATCAGCCGGTGCGCGTTGCGATAAAGCCACACGGCCACACTCAGCCACACCGCCATGGACAGTGCAAACGGATAGCTGAAACAGGCGATGATTGACGCGAACGTCCAGCCAACCTGCGCCATCCATTCGTGCTGCTGCGGGTCAGGCAGCATCACCAGCCACATGGCACAGCGCCAAAGCAAATATGTGCAGTGAGCTACTAGACTGGGTAGCGCGACCAACATTAGCCACGGCGTCACATCTGGGAGGATGGCGGCCAGGTGCAGCGAGCGCCACGAGTACAGATGCACCTGGAACTGGGACACGGCGTCCATCAGCGTGCAGATGCGGGTCAGGCGTCGCAGGATTCGTGTGATGCGGCCATTGTTGTCATTGTCATTGTTATTTGCATTGTTGTTCAGTGCGGCAGCGTCGAGTGCGGCGTTGTCGTGGATGCGTGCAAGCGTGGTCAGTGATTGCGAGAAGAGCAAGCCACCGAAATACACCATTGACGGATTGTAGTAGAATGACGTGCGGATTCCAAGCAGCGATGCGGTCAACTGCACGGCGTCTGGATCGTGGTTGTGCAATGCGTGCACTAGCGGCACTCCAGCCATGACAACGTGATGCACCACGTACACTGGATGGATGAACATGCACATGAACAGCAGGCCTGCACGTTCTGTTAGAACAATGTATCCCAGCAAACGGCACTACTTGCCGACAATGAAGGGCATGACAATCCAGGAGACGGTCGCGGCGTACAACCATTTGACAAAAGTGTTTAGCCGCCTGCCGGCCACAGCTGCAATGCGACCTAGTGCCTGCATTCTCTCGCGGCTCATCACAAATTCGCGCGGTGAACGATATGTTGGCGCCACGCAAAACCAACTAGAAGTGTTGCAATCGAGCAGCCTACACTCTATGTCCAGATATTCTTCGATGGAGGCAACTGTCAGGTGGAACTTGGAGCGCAGGCGAACAAAGCGCTGGACCATCGCAAATGCAAGCACGCGGGACTCGATGCGATGGTGCTGCAACTGTTTGCTGGAGAGGGGAAGCACGCGCGGAGTTGTCCACTCCTCGTTCGACACCTGGAACAGAAGGCGCACCCAATTTTCCTGTGTATTCAGCTGTCAGTTGAAACGAAATAAATTATACGTGATAATTAATACGTACCGCCCCAGCAGTCACGGCAGTTGTGGGCGATACACTTGTGTCCGTTGCCGCCAGCTCCTTGCCACTGTCCAGGATGGCAAGAATGGACTTGCGCGCGATCTGCTTGACGGTCGCGGGCACCGACTTGCGGATGAGAAAGTCCCGCCGGCAGTATCGAATGGCATACCACGCCTGACCCAACAGCCGCGCCGTGCAGTACATAATCACAACGCCGCACGCAAATGAGTATGCGTCGTGGATGTAGGGCTCGGACGGTGATGATGCTACTGTACCAGCCGTCCTTTCATGTGAGGCAATTAGCCAAGCAACAACGTGATGCAGAAACTGGCGCCCGACCCACACCGAGCCGAGTGTCCCCAGAGTATGCACGACCATAGCACTGACATAAACCGAGGCCAGCAATCCCAGCACCCGGTGCTTCAGTCTGGGCGGCACGTGCACAATGGTGGTCAGGAGTCCATCGCACTGGGCGAGCAGACGAGGATGACGCCGCAGCCGATTGATAGTGCCGAAATCATGCAGCGACAGTTTCACGGCTCGTGATGCGGGTATAGGTCGCTTCGTGTCATGTGACAGTTCAATTTGGCACACTTCCACTTTGCGCCTTCCGGCTTGCTGCTCCTCCGGTCCAATCCGCGCATCCACCACCATTCTGTCATCAATGAACCGTCCGTTCTCTGTCAGGTAGGCATCTTCATCCACCGCCACCATGAGCGGGTCGCGCCAATTGGAAAATGGCGCCGCTATGATCATCGTGGCGGTCGACGGTTCGGTGACTGTCACTCGGCGTGAAAATGATGTTATGGGAAAGGTCGCAGGATCTGTGACGCCCTTGATCGGTGTGGCCGTCAGAGATTGCTGGCGCAAAGGCGCGTGTGCATCATCTGCCATCGCAGCTGCCGAGTCATCCACTCTGAGGATTCCGCGTGCTGTGTTGTCGCTACCGCCAAGATCCTCCTGGGAGATAACACGTACGAGCCGGCTTTGTGTGCACCCGTCAACGACAATCATTCTTGCGTCCAGGTGCTCTTTGGCACGGGCTGCCAGCAATGAAGTGCCAGCTGCGTTGTCTCTGCCATCTACCATAACTGCGGTGCTGGGCGGCGGCAAACCATCTTCGTCCGCTATCCACCGGCCGCCGTACATGAAACTGCGCAATCGCCACTGACGCCCTGTGCGCATAAACAGTCGTGCCCAGAAACGGCGATAAATGCGCCTGGGTTTCATCAGACGCCACAGCGCCGGCACCAGGATATTAATGAAGGCCGAATCGAATGGCGCTTCAATACTGGACTGTACGAGGCTCCAGCGCAGTGGCAGGAAGAATGGCGTGGCACACAACTGTCGAAGAGAGACGGCGCTCCCCGAGAGTATATGCAGCAGACAGCGAACGTAAAAGTGGGCGGCAGTTACACCGTACAAAGTCACGCCGAATGTCAACGCAATGATGTACGTATAGATCGCAAAGCTGGCCACAATCTTCTCCAGCTGACGCATCAACGGTTTCTCGACCATCTCTTTGATGGGATGGTAGCTGTCACTGTTTGGATCGCGGATGAACCTGCCACGCACATTATAAACTTCAGAGTGCACTCAATTTAACGCACCAGAGAAGGCCAGGACGAAAGAACTTGCGCAACATGGAAATGAATGTGGAAAAATAGAACATGTAAAGGGTGCCAGCAAACCAGTGAAGAAAGAGGGACGTTGCCGGTGCCATCGAGTGGAACAACATTTTTGATACCACGCCATCCATGAACGGCAGTACGATGGGCGCCAACACGATGCTTAGCGGCGAAGTTCCCTCGGCAAAGAAAGCGGCGGCATTGATGACGGCGGTTCCCCAGATACTCGCGTGTCCCGGGTAATCGTGTGCCAGCTGAATATGGCTCGTGTTGCCTGAATAGTGCATTGCCAGCAACGACAATGTGCTATTTCCAACCGCTGTCATCAAAGTAGAAGGCTCACTGCCACGTTCCGGCACCAAGTGTCGTGGAACTTCTATGCCGTAGAATGCGGGTAACAAGCAAACATCAAGCACGCAGCCCAGCATCAGCGGGAATACTAGCAGCTCCACCACAGTCAGCACCACGATTTTGAATGACAGATAGGCAAATGTTATGCAGCGATGGGCATAGTGTCGCAGCTGCTCTGGTGTGCTTTCATTAATGTCTTGCTGGGGATGATTATTGTCTGCGTCGCCGGTAGTGGCCTTGTTCAGCAACTCCCACACAGTTGGAACGGTGTAGAGAAGAGCGAGAACCAGCGTGAATATGAAAGCGTATCCCAACACAATGGCCGGCATCTCGGCTGCCAGCACGGTAAACACTGAAGCAGCTGCCGGGACGCTGACGGCGCTGTGCGATTGATGCATAGTCGAGTCTTGACGTACTTCGTCGTCACTGCTCCATAACAGCGCTGCATGCTGCACCCATTGCGCCGAGTCCAGCGCCAGGTTGCCCATTGTCAGCGGGATCCAGACACCAAACACAATCGACACGGCATTGAACAGAAAGAGCCAGCCGCAGCTGTTTAGCGCATTGATCAGCGGGCCATGTAATCCGGCCGCTTCCAGCAAGCCGAGACCATCTTCCATCAAATCTGCGGCGCCGTCTTCGACATCAACATTATTGCCATTATTGCCATTGCCATTATTGTTGTTGTTGTTGTTGGCAGGAGCAACAATGTTTCCAGCAGCACCAGGTGGCGGATTAATAGGATTAACACCATCGTTGTTGATGTTGGCATTGTTCGCAATGGGGTCTCCAGCATTATTGTTACCATCGACCGAGTCGTCGCTGTCGGACGAAGAAGCCGCGGAAACTACATCAGCCAACTCATCCGAATCTATGGCAATATCGGCAGCTGCAGCCGCAAACAGCAACGAGGAATAGTCTGCAGAGTCGTCGGTAATCAGTGGTCGAGCGGACGATGAAGATGATGTCGACGCGAATGCAGCTGGTTGTGGTATGGATGATGCAGAGGGCGCGTGTGGGGACGACGAAGAGGCGCCAGCATGAACGGCGATGATATCGCCATCGACATCATCATCTGAACTGTCGTTCAGCATGGTGGCAACGGTGGGCGACACTGGCGGCGGTGGAGGGTGCACCAGTGGTGCAGGAGGGGGCGTTTGTGGGAGTAGTGGAACGGCCAGAGAGCGCTCATCGTTGATATTGGGCATTTCAGCCACGTCATCAGCCACAATATTGTCGTCGTCATCAATGCCGGGCGCTTCGTCGGCGCGCGCAAACATGCGGCCACCCGGCTCAATGTTGAACGGGTTCGATAGCAGAAAGTCGCGCAAAACAACCGCACCGATACACACCGAGATAAAGAGCAGTGTGAGCAGAAAGCCGTTTACAACCTCGCGGTACATGTACCTGCAGTGCACATTACAATTGCGAATAGTACATATGCATGAACGCACCAAAGAATGCCAGAGTCGAGATCAGTGGAAGCAATGCGGTACAGCAACCGAGTGGCAGTCGGTCCGTCATCCTGCACAAACTCCCCGAGTCGCGCATGCCAGTAGGCCGCGGTCAGCAACGCGGGATAACTGCTAGTGCCATCCACGGCCGACTCCTCGGAAACCGTGAACTCGACGGAGGAATGCCGCTGAACCGACCGCCATATCATTGAGGTGCCGTACGGAACGCACATCAGCCACAGAACCAGCAGAAACACGATGCGAACGGCGTACAACACATGTGACAGACAGACCATCGCGCCACGCCTAATCACCACACGCAGCGGCACCTTGGCCGGCATGTCGGGCGCAAATACTGCACACCACACGTATATATGTAAGCCTATTGCATATATATATGAGTGCAGGCACAAATGCCACTTGCCAGATGTAAAGGCGAACGGGTACTTGCAGAGATCGCAGTAGGTCTTGCCGCTGTGCGCCAACCACTCTGTCAGACTGCAGGTTGCAAGCCACGTGTCAGCAATACACCGCAGCAGACACCAACACCATGCATGCACACTGACCAGTCCTGGTGAATGAACTTGATGGAGCCAGAGCAGCGGCACGGATGGAAGAGCGGGTGGTCGGGCAGCGAGGCCTCCAGGCGACACACGCGGCATATGTCAGTGTCACCCGCAGCGGAGCCTGTGTGAACATGGTTAGCAGATAGCAGGATGTGCATGTGTCATGTGTGCAGGGCGTCACAATCGAAGCACAAGGTACGTGCCATTGGGAGCGCCGGTGGAAGTCATCTGCGATGTTATTTATCAGTGTACAAATTTTTTTCTCTAGAGCACGTATTGTATAGCCACGATGAAGTAATGAGGAAAACTTGTCCCTGCAGTGAACTGCATCATTAGACCTACAGCAGTTGTCTATGGCAACTGGAGATTTTTTAATGCAGAGAAATATTTAATGGTTTCGTGTTGCACCATAGGTATTATTAGCTGGGAGGCAAAAGAAGACATAAATATACTTTAGTCGTCCATCAAGGTGCGTCCATTAGAGATAAGTTCGGTGGACAAGGAGGGTTAATAGGCTACAGGTAAAGAATAATGTCAATGTATTGACTCCAAATTGCCCGGTTGACGCAGCAATGTACACACTAAGGCCGTCTTAATTAATAATAACTACAACATAGCTTGTAAGTAGGCACCACATCATAGTAGTATATATATGTAGGCAACTTGAAGGCCGTACACATCAAACGAAACGAAACAGAAACGAAAGGTCTATCGATGTATTGCAGATGTATCATTAAGCACCATTCGTTATAGACTTGATATAACACACTTGATTACAACACTATGTATGTCGCAGTGTTGAATGTTCACTCAGTCAATCAGCAAGCAATGATCAACCAACAGTTATTCTTGAGACTTTCACGTGCAGCAAAGTTAGTAACGATGTATGCATTCATGCAGCGCATGACCCCGACACTTGTGCTACTTGTACTGCCACTGGGTACTGTAGTGATGTGTGCAGTGGGCGGTGATGGTGGAGGAGACGGTGACAACATGCAGGGCAAGCAATGCATGGCTGATGCCGACTGTTTGAGTAGTAGTGCAGCCACTCAGCTGTACTACTGTTCCGCCAGCAGCAATGCCAGCACGGCGCAGACACCTCTGTCCACGACAAAGCAGTGTCAGCCGCGTCTCGGCATCGGGGCCGCGTGTCTCGTTCCCGGCGGAGGCGGCATGGCCGATGACGTGTCGCCCTCTCAGTGCGCCGACACGTTGCAATGCATCGCCACCTCGCTGCCCATTGTCGACAACAGCACGGCCACCGCCACCACTAATGCATTCGGCGTGAGTTACACGTGTGAGCCGGCGACAAACGCGTCCGATGTGGGCAGCCATCTGCTGGAGACGTGGCTAATTGTGCTGCTGGCGGTGTCTGGCTGTTCACTGCTACTCTGCTGTCCCGTCCTGCTCCTGCTCTACTGCGGCTGTGGCGCCGTGTCCCGGTGCTGTGGGTGCTGTCGTCGCCATCATACTAACTCGTCGCCCTTTGCCTGAGGGCACATGCATATGCATGCATGCCTGTAATATACACACCCGCTGTCAATGATCACTGTGCACGTGAATGAGCAGGCGCGTACGGCGCTTGTGTGGAGCGCGTCAGGTGCCGTATATCTGCAGAGTGTTGTGCACGTGTAGTAGTATCCTTACCCTGTGCTGTGAGTGGCAGATGTGCTGCTGCTGCGGCGGGACCACCGCATACTGGGCACACTAATTGGAGCGTTGGCTGGACACAGCCAGCAGAACACGCTGCCCGGTCTGCCACTATCTCTCTCGGTGGAGGAGGTGGCGTCGTGTTTTCTCGCAGGTGAGCCTATATTACTAACACGTGACGGCGCTCACATACACCTTTGTAGGCATTGTGCAGCTGGTGCATGAAGGTGATGGACAAGACGCGCCTGCAGTCTCCTCCACGGTGGACTCGGCAACGCTGCTGGTGGCCGAGCTGTGCCGCGACTACGTGCCGATGGCCAATGCACAGCGGCAGCTCTCCATGCAGAGGCGCACGGACGACGGACGGAAGAGATGTGCAGACGATATAACACCGCTGACCGTGCCGCCACTGCAGACTATCCGCGAAGCAGTCACGCGAAAACTTGGCACCGACAGTACTCTATTAGCGCCAGGTGAGCGGCGACTTCCACGACTGAAACTGGCCGACTGGGCAAGTGTGGCCGCGTCACTGCTGGCGCCACCGGACTCTTTGGGCCGCCCGCTGTCTCCGCCAATGTCCATTGTGATTTTCCTGAAGCAGCCCGGCACTCGGACTACTCCACCTGCATCAACAGCAACTGCACATACGCCGTACTACATCACTCGATGCATGCTGTCGGATCGATTCAGGGTGTACCAACACCTACATTCACTCACTGCATACGCCGGCACACCTATACGGCCATACATTAGCCGTGGCGGCAAGTTTGGCGGCGATTATTGCTTCTATCCCGGCGATCCGAGCCGGTTCCACGCCGCTGCCATTGTCCAAGTGTTGCCAGATCATTTTCATGATGAAGGTGATGGCAGTGATGACCATGATAGTGGTGGCAGTATAAGTGGCAAGAGGGCGGCCACATTTGCTGAACTGGTGCGCTGGACACGTCTCACGCACACCACCAACAAGACGCTGGTGCTGGCCAGCTGTGATGTGGGTGAAGGGACTTTGGTGCATTGTCCAGACAGAACATTGGCTGAGCCAGAGTATCTAACACTGGAGTGGACTGGATGGTAAAATAGATGGCCATGGACGTTGGCTATGCACATTGCTGCATCAGCGTTCATATTACGCTGCCAACAATACCCTAAGGGCACTATGTATACATTGTGTAGGCTACATTCCTGCGA
This sequence comes from Aphelidium insulamus, assembly GCA_036784855.1. NCBI lineage: Eukaryota > Fungi > Aphelidiomycota > Aphelidea > Aphelidiaceae > Aphelidium > Aphelidium insulamus. The sequence continues at coordinate 23,659 of JAZDSV010000031.1, read as the reverse complement.
ACATAGCTGTTACACATGCCGGACACGGTGCCACTCTTGGCTACTACATACAATGCCTTTGATAATCTTCATGGAGCAGAGCCCACCGTGTATTCATGCGTAGTCACCGTGCCATCCGCGGCCATCTCCATGTCGACCCGCTGCTCGTAGATGCTTTCATTCCACGGAGCGCCATTTTCCCGTGCCCACTGCAACAGCTCCCAGTGTCCATACATGGCGGCGTTCATGCATGGGTGCACATCCCACGGACAGCCATTGAGCCGCGCCCACTGCAGCATCGACAGATCGCCAGCTGTGGCGGCTCGTGCACATGTCGACGCGTCCCACGGACACCCATTGCCGCGGGCCCACTGCAGTATGGCCAGCTGTTTAGCCGCGGTTGTGCCACGCGGTTTGCCGCGGATATAGTCTTGGTTGCCGTGCCATGCGGTCTCGGCGCACGTTGTCGCGTCCCACGGACAGCCCTCGGCGCGCAACCACTGCAGCACATCTAATTGGCCAGTGCCGGCGGCGTTGGCACACGTGCGCTCATCCCACGGACATCCACCGGCACGCAACCACTGTAACAGTGAGCGGTGACCGCCGGCCGCAGCAGCGGCACTCGTGGACGCGCCCCACTGACACCCGCAGGCGCGCAACTGTTTCAACACGGCCACGTGGCCACTGGATGCGGCTGTGTCACACAACTCTGTTCCCTGATGCAACAGCAGGCCACCACCACTATTCTCAGTAAACAGCCACACCACCATGGCCAGATTGCCGCTCCTGACGGCGCTGACAATGTTGGTATTGCTAGGACGGGTGCCGGCGGCAGAGAGTACCTTGGCAGCATCAAGGCTGCCACATGCACAAGCCGCATGCATCATCAGACAGCGCATCTTGGAGTCGGTAACGGGTACAGGCTCCGTGCCATCACGCAACACACAGCTGCTCAGATGGTAGGTGAATGGCCGCGGCGACTTGGAGTGCTTACGCGCGTCGCCCACCGCCAACAGACTTAACGCGTACTCGGCCGTCAAGCCGGTTTGCACCACAGCGCCGACCCGGGTGCGACACTGCGGATATGCACGTTTGTATGCGCGATACATGGCTCTAGAGACGGGTGCCACCAAGACAAATATACAGGGATCCATGAACGATACAATGGCGTTGAGACATGGACCCGCCGTGAATACTTGTTCCACCGCGTTCAAGCGTTCATTATTGGGCATAGTTCCTATTTAGTAAGTGTGTGTGTGTGTGTGTGCAAGTATGAAGGTGTGTGTGTGTGTGTGTGTGTGCCTTAAAGCGCTGTCACTTCCACATTTGTTGATTGGGTGGACAATGTCTTGACATGACTGCACCAGACAACAGACAACAGAAAAGAAGTATTTACAAAGACTTCAATGATACATCGCTATATGTTAAAAGTTTTTACCACAGTGAGGGTTGGGTGCAAACAACCTCGACACTGGCTCTGTTAAACGATGCGGTGCCCGCGAAACCTGTCGCGTGGATTCTTTAGTAGTGTCAAGACCAACAGGACGCAGACACACACAGCTAGCAGAATCTAATGGGACGGTACTTGGTTGCCGAGCTTAAGTACCTTAAGTAGTCAGGCGGTAGCCTGGCAAAGCTTCGTATACGTAAGCGCGGGTCGCGATAAGGCGGGACGCGATGACGTATCAACAATGTTGCCACTAATCTGGCTGCTTCTGTGGCCAATCCAGATACATTGGCCGACGTTGCGATCAAGAGATCAACAATGGCAGGCCAATAGAACGCGATCTTGAAAAATCTCTTGCAGAGCTAATCACGCGTCATGCTATACTGCATGCTAGCGACGCTTTTGCTACTAAGTGGCGTCAGTGGTATTACTGAGCCGCCGCAAGAAGTGCCGCCTCTCCGGCCAGCCATGCTCTTTAGTGCCAGCATAGAGAGTGAGCGAATGGGCAAAACATTTGTGGCCGCCAATATCTCGTCCGGCGAAGCATTTCTGCACAACTACGACCTGTTGTACAATATTGATTTTTACGTCATACATGTAATAATTTGTGCTTGCTGGAATGAATGACGATAGTCTGACTAAGAACCTCGTGTGTAGGGTGAGATGTACCTGTACTACAAGGACTCCCAGATCTGTGTGCGTGTTGGCGACAACCCCTTATTGGCCATGTTTGCAAGCCCAGAGGTATCTTGTTTCTTGTTTCTTGGCTAGCTATAAATATATAATCTTCATTTGTAGTACAATGGCACGGCAAGTGGCGCCGGGCGCACGCTAGATCTTTTCAGATTCCATAATGGGCTTGTGCTTCACGTGGACGCCGACACTGGCGACTACGTGCAGCTATTTAACAGCCACGGAGAGCTTGTTGCAGTGTTTAAGGAGTTTGCGCGTGACGTGCCTGCTGGAATCTTTGTCCCGCCAATGCCCACCAGCACGTGTCTGCAGTCCAATACGTCCCTCGGCGAAAATCTCATACCGCCACCCGTGCCTCTTCAACGGCTTACCGTTCAGCACACGAATTAAATGAATATATTTTTCTTATTTTATGCTGAATTATGGACATTGTATTGCATGATGTGTGCATAAATACATGAGGAGATCTAAACATCCATCGGAGATAGATAGACAGATGACAGGCAACTGACAGACAGACACGAAACTCTCATAAAAATCCAATACGGAAATGCCCAACGAGCCCGGCACCGCTGTCAGTGACGGCAACGACGACGACGGTCATCCCCGGCGCCGCTTCACCTGGGACAGCGACGATGAGGACGCAGACCCAGAGGCCGATCGGCGTAACAGGCCCCGCACCGGTGCCGATTACGCCACATCGTCGAAACAGTCGTCTGGCCGCCCAAACCGCTTCTACCTGCGCTTCATCCTGCGTCTGGCGGGTGCGTGTGGACCTTTTATCACGGTATATACTGACAAGGCAGTGTTTCTGCTGCTATTGCTGCCGGGCGCCATTGATTATGCCGTGCACACCATTGTTAGTGGGAAGCAGCTGCGACTGGAAGCTCTGGCATCCGACGACTCATTTACGCTGATATTGAATGTGCCGCTGCTGGTGTGGTCACTGTTCTTGGCCGGGACATATGCCGCCTTCTGGACGGTGGATGTGCTGGTTGGCTGGAGTCCCGCAGTACTGCTCAAGGCCGTCACGGTCATCAATGGCACGGCGCCGCGTCACTTTGACATTTACATGGGTATGTATGTACTGTACTAGTCTTCTACATTCACTTGCATGCATGGTCACTATACGTTGCTTGTACACTGCAAGTAATCTTAATTAGACTACGTGACCGATTTGCGCAAGTTTATTCGCTGGTTCGTGTTCATGCTGCTGCTTCTAATTGCCACCGCTGTGGTATTCCGCCCACAAGAGCACTCTGATGGTGTTGATGCAAGTATATTTATATTTTGACAAATATCCATCTAAAGTCTAGAGCTGGAGACCGCCACTGGTGCGCTTGGAGGCCTCACTGATGGTGTACAGTCTGTTTGTCCTGATGCAGAAGCTGATGGTGCAAGTGATTGCCGTCCGATTCCATCGCACCGCCTACTATGATCGCATTCGAGAGATCAATTTCGCCACCGATTCCATTAATCGTCTGTACAGAGAGGCGCGCAAGATTCTGAAAGAGAAACAGCAGTTTCTTCAGAGTCTGGAGTTGAAATCGCACCGTGCACTCTACAAGAATGAACAGCTGCAAAAGTCCGCCAAATGGAATTGGATTCGGAATGCGGGCGGTGGTGGCGGTTTGACGCCGGGTGGTGGTGGTCTAAACCACAAGAAGTCTCGCACACACATGCACACTGCGTCAGACGATGCCGTTTACACCCGGAATCAAATGGTAAGCAGCTGTGTACCTTGTGATTAACGCTGATCAATATAGACATTGGAAACGCAAACGGTGCCGCTTGGCAGTCCGGTGGGACTAAAGTCTGAAGAGTCGCACGAAGAGTCCATTGTATCACTCAATGAGCAAGACATTTCCAAGAACTCGCAGATACTATCCACAGAGTCTGCAGATATCGCCGCGCGCGACGATGGCACCGTGGCAGACAGTGAATTGGAGTTGCAACCTCGCATAAAGTCCCCCATTTCCCCCGCCAAAACCGACGCGACTCACAGCGCCGATTCCCTGGGCACGTCAAACGCCGAAGCAAAGCAGCCGTGGTACGCTCGACTGATGCACTGGCGCGGCGCTGCATCAAGTGCCAATACAGGCCAGGACTCGGACTCGGCCACTCGTAGAACCGGCCGTGACCGTCAAATGCCGAACCTGATGAAGCTGGCGCGCGACATCAATGCCAACATTGACATCCGGTCGTCGCAAGAGGCGCGTCGCGTGGCCAAGAAGATATTTCTTGCATTTTGCATGGACACCACCGAGTTTCTGGCACGGGCGCGGCAAATGAACACCAAACACTGCACCATAGACGATGTGCATGCACTGGTCAATCATCAGCCGGTTGCTGGTGTCGAGGATGCACTTGGCTACGAGGTGTTCGGTAGGGGCTATATTTACACTCTTGACATGCAAACTACATTCATACATCTGCAGAACCTCTGTTTGACTCACACGAGGACTCGGTGCGTGCGTTCAACTTTTTCGACAAGAACGGCAACGGCTCCATCAGCAACCAGGAGATGAAGGACTCGGTGGTGTCGGTGTATCGCGACCGCAAATCCCTCTCATCCTCTCTGCGGGACGTTGGATCGGCCGTGGGAAAGCTGGACACGATGCTGGGTGCATTTGTATTCTTCATCGGCGTCTTGTGCGGTTTGATGATCTTTGGCGTTTCGCTCGGGCCCGTCCTGGTCACCAGCATGAGTTTTATTCTGGCCATTACGTACGACTTGCTTTTGTGTGTGTATCTGGCGCTATTTATACCCTTCTTTACAGGTTCATGGTGGGCAATGCGGCGAAAAACGTTTTTGAGGGCATTGTGTTCTTGTATGTGTTTTAATTTTCATCTCCATATGCCTTCATTATCGCCAGGTTCATCACACATCCGTACGATGTTGGCGACCGCGTTTTTATCGACAATCAAAACTTTATCGTCAAGGAACTTGGCATCCTGACAACGGTTTTTGAAAGGTATATATTTAGTCACATAGATATTTACACAAAAGTATATATATATATATATAACACACAGATGGGACGGCCACTTGATCTACAGTCCCAACCAGGTGCTGGCCACAAAGCCGATAACCAATGTGCGCCGATCGCCTAACCAGATCGAGGTGGTGGAGTTGCAAGTGTACTTCCAGACCCCGGCCGAGAAGCTGCACGCCCTGCGCACCCGACTCAATGAGTGGCTGCTGAAGGAGAGCAAGGAGTTTGTGCCCAAGATGGAGTTGCAGACGTATGAAATCGAGCGCATGCAGACCATCAAGATCCAACTGTTCCTGGAACACCAGGGCAACTGGCAGAGCGGCGATAAGCGCTGGACAAGGCGGTCACGGTTCTACATGTTCCTGAAGTCACTTTTACACGAATTGGAGATTGAGTACCGCTACCCGGCGCAGGCCCTCGAGCTGGCGCCCATGGAAAGCTGGCCGCACCTGCAGCAGCCCACTGTGCGCTGATACATTCAAATGCTTATAATACAAAAATATGTTGATATGTATTTAATTGCATCTAAATAGTGAACAAGACTACTAAATGTGGAGCAGATTAAATATGGTCGGCAGACCGTCGACGGCGAGCCATGCAATTCCGGCATACACCACCAGCTTGGTGACAATGTCTAGACCGCAGCGGTGGATGCGGAATACGGGTGCACTGTGCCATTCGGGTTCAGTCTCGACAATTGGGGCCGATACTTTGTCGACGGGCACCGCACAGCACTTGTCTGTGTCACTGGATTCCAGCAATTCCTCTGCCGACGACTGGTTGCGCAGGATGACTGCTTCGGCCTCTTCGTCGGCTTCTGCAACTTCAGTCTCGCCTTCTGCAGATATAGACAGCACTTCTGCAACTTCAGATTGGGCTTCAGCAACTTTAGATGCAACTTCAGTCTCGGCGTCTGCAGATTCAGTCTCGCCGCCCAGACCGACAAGGACGGCGGCATCAGGCACGCACACCTTGTCGACGACACTTGGAGGCGGCGATGAGGACGGCAGCGCTACCAGTGGCCAGTTGTTGCGCTGCCAGAGCCGCGTGAACAGTGTAGCCATCGCTAGCTTGGCCAACTTGCGCCACACGACAATGACCAGCACGCCGAGCGCGATGCGCGCCATTGCTGCCGCAAATGATGCGGGCCGACCCTGGCCGGGCAGGGGCGGCGCATACCGCAACCACCACGCAACGTGTTGATGCCGCGGATATGTGGCCGCCAGCGCCGTAATAGTATGATGAGCGTGGGCGACGCGCGATGTACCAGCCACCAGGCCAATGGTCACCCCGCCCAGACACACCGAGTCGTCCATGCACGGACACTGGCCGCGCGGATCCGGATGCACCACGCACAGCAGTATCACCACGACGGCCACTCCCGCGGCACACACCACATAAAAGTGCGGTACTTGTACAAATGATGATAAAGGTAGCACACTGTCCAGCGGAAGTTGAGGCAGCCACTCGGCCACCCGCAGCGTATGTGTGCCCACCGCCGTCAGCCAGCCATCCAACCCCAAACAGTCCACGGCCACCGCGTCCAGCACAGAGACCAGCACACCCAGCGCCGACCCGGCCACCACATCCACCACGCTGTGCATGCCGCAGTAGACGCGCGAAAACGGCAGCAGCACCGCGTACACACTAATGACCGACAATGCCAGCAACAGTGCCAACGATGAAGTTTCGTCACCGCCACCATCACCGCTGTCCTGCAGCCACCACCGCGCCGCCGCCACCGCGATCGAGGCCGAGTTGCACGCGTGCGTGGACGGGAACCCAAACTCTTGCACGTGGTACGAGTGGCGGTCGTGCAGCAGCCGCACCACGGGCGGAGTGGGCGGCCGCGGCAGGCTCCACAGATCCTTGAGGATGTTGGTGCAGATCACGCCCAGGGCCAGCTGGAGCGTCAAATGGCGCGCAAACTGCTCATCGCCCAGCAGCCAGAAGCAGAGTGGCAGCGAGATGAGGAACGCGTTGTGCGTGCCCAGCAGCGTCATGAACCGCGCGCACACAAAGTCCCACCACGGCGTGCGGCGTTCCTATGCAGTCAGCAAATATAGTATACACACACACACACACACACACACACACACACACATATATGCACACAGACACAGACATGCCTGTATCCATAGTGTGATGGGCGTGTCCACTTGCAGCACCCACTGGCGCAGGCTTAAGCGCCACCGCAATGGCAATGCAAACATCTGATCTGATTGACGACAAGGGGTGAGGCCGTGCAATTACGTCTGCTGTCTGCCGTTTAATGCTATTCTATGTATTCACGTCCTGCGTTTAATGCTATTCTATGTATTCACGTCCTGTAACCCTAACAGAGTGCTGCAGTGACACTCACTGCGGCTCTCATTTGCGTGTGACCTCTCTGTACCTTACCTTGTGATTATGTCAGTAATAGTATAGTAAAATTACTAGATTTTATTTCTTTCATTGCAAGCTAAAACTTAAACGAAAAAAATTATCCTTCCAGTGTCTTATGCGCTCCATGCATCCAATTTGCACTGTAGCAAGTAGAGCAGCATGGCCGTGGAGTAAACGTCACCCTGGAATGCATCTTCAACGGAGCATGCATTGTCACGTGCGCGGAAGCGGCGAATCACCTCGGGAGCCGAGTACGAGATGGTTAACCCATTCAGATTCACCACTTGGAACCCGTCAACTAGTTCTGCCTGTCGCGAAAATATGTTGGCAATGCCAAAGTCTCCCAGGACACATACTGCAGCCCCATCGTCGTCCAGATCGATAAACACATTATCGGCCTTGATGTCACGATGTGCCACGCTTTTACTGTGCATGAACTGCACCGCCTTGCAAATGTCCAACGCAAATAGAGCCACCTGTCCTTTGGTCTCCAGGAATCCCGATTTGATGAATGTCGTGAGCGTCCCTAGCTGGTAAAGCTTCATCACAATTGCCAGCGGCTCCTCACACCAGCCCAGAAGCTGTGAAATGTTCCGGTGTCGACCAAGGTAGTGCATGACTGCAATTTCCTGGTCGAATGCTTGCGATGTCTTCAGCGAGACGGCTGATCTTGCCGGAGCGACAATCTTGACCACCAGTGCGCCTCCATTTTGCTTGCAAAGTTCCTGGGTGAATCCCCGGCCGGAAAACACCTCGCCGCCGCCACCCTTTGCCAGTGGAGTCTCCCATCGGAAATCTTTGCCGGCCTGAAGCTGCAAGAATCCAGGCATTGCAAACTCCGTGTTATTCACCAGCATTGTGGTTGCGCCCATGTAGGTGCTGACGTGAGACTTTGAGTAGAATGTGCTAGTTTGCAGCACAGCCTTGGTGAATTCCTCTGCAACAACGGTTTTTGCGGCATTATTAGGTGCTTGTGCGCCGTTTCGCTTCGCAGTAATTCGGGGATACAGTCGTAAGATTACAACTGCAACAATGACACATAGAACCAGTCCAGCTGCGACAAATATTCCGATAGTTGCTGTGGAGAGCGTGATTCCATTATTGGTGACGGCGGTAGTTGAAGTGCCAAGTTTCCCTTGTTCGGATTGTGAGTCCACCACGTTACCATCCAGATTTGATGCGTCAGAGCATTGGGCATTTAACGAACCAGCCGGACACGGCATGCATTCACCAGTACCAACAGAATCTTTATATGTGCCCGATGCACACTGAATACACAGCCATCCATCGGCGGACGGGGTGTAGCCAATTGCACAGGAAAGCTTTGTTGCCGTGCAGATGGCATTTCGCGGGCATGTTACGCAAGCAAAATTGCCATAGTCTTTCTTGAACTTGCCCGTTGGACATTTACTGCATACGAAACCGTCCCACTCGTAGCCAGGTTGGCACAAGCAGCTTTCCGCGCTGTCGCTGCCCAGATTAAATGTTGTGGACAAATCGGTGCAGTTTGTGCAGCCAGTGTTTCCCATTGTATCTTTGTATGTTCCCAGCGAGCATTGTGTGCACTGGGCACCATCCCAGGCGTATCCAGGAATGCACTGGCATCCAGCCACACTGCTAGTGCCATTGGAAACCGTAGTTGAACTCGAAGGGCAAACTGAGCACTGTCCATTATTTGAGCCTTGTTTGTATGAGCCCAGCGGACACGGGTCACACGACAATCCATTTGGAGATGGGGAGAATCCGGCGTTGCATTGGAAAGCTGTCGAGTTGCATGCCGAAGCGACGGGGCAGGCAGTGCATGCGCTGTTGTTCATTCCGGGCTTGTACGTGCCGCTCATGCACGGCAAACAGTTAACGCCATCCCAGCCGAATCCGGCAGGGCATTGACAGCTGGAAGCTTGCGTCGATCCATCTGAGGCAGTAGTTGCTCCCAGCGCGGCACAGGTCGAACACTGTCCGTTGCCTGCCATGGACTTGTATGTTCCCACGGCACACGGGACACATGAGATGTTGTCGGCCGACAGAGTGTAGCCAGGGAAACATGTAAATGCTGTGGAAGTGCACGTAGCGTTGGATGGACAAGCTGTGCACGCCGCATTCCCAGAGTTGGCTTTGTAGGATGATGTCAGCAGGCATGAGTTGCATGCAGTGCCATCCCAGCCAAAGCCGGCTGGACATTGACAACTAGCGGACGAAATAGAGCTATTCGTGGCGGTAGTTGCCCCCAGCGGGCACGGAGTACATTGTGCATTGCCCGGCGTGGCCTTGTATGTGCCAATTGGGCACGGGATGCATTGCAATCCGTCCGCGGAAACTGTGTGTCCCGCGCTGCACGAGAACGACGACGACGTGCAGGAGGCAAATTCGGGTGTCAAGCACGACGTGCATGTAGCGTTTGAGCTGGTCAGTTTAAACGAATTGGCTGCACATGAACTGCATATCGATCCGGTCCAGCCAAAGCCGGGAGCGCAAGTACACGTTGTTGAGCCAGTTGTATTGGTGGACATGGTGGCCGGGCAGGCGGTGCACGCAGTATTTCCACTGGAGTACTTGTACGTTCCAATGGGGCAGTCGTAGCAGTTCAGAGCGCTTGCACTCACGAATTTTCCAGCCGCGCAGGTAGCGCCCGACACGTCTTGACAGAGCAATTGGGGCCTTGCCACGAACGCTTTCGGATCAAATGCATACCGATAGTAGCTTATCGGAGCGTGCACCGAGCAGTTTGGATAGCCAACGTACTGAGAGCACACGCCCAGGTCGGAAACGTATGGCTGCACGAAACCGCCGTCGGCTTGCCTTGGACACAGCATTTCTGGTACAGCAGCAAGATCAGCGCGGAGTACATAAATATTATCGCCCCAACACTAGACCCATACCTGGAGTTGGATCCGACCAGCCCGTCGTATCATAGTTGTAGTCCCAGTTCCAGCCGGGGCGGACAAGCGCCGGATCACTAGTCACTTTCCACCCGCTCAATTCTCCCGTTACCGCCACAATCTGGTTCTCATACAAGATAGTTGCAATGAAACCTCGCCAACCGTCGGGCACAGGAATTTCATTCAGCGCGACGGCGACTACCTGTGGCGACGTGTCCACCTGTACCTTGTAGTCTGTCACACGCAGGTGGCCATAGTTGATGTAGTAAACTGCAGCAGCCATCAGCATGAGGTGGAGCATTCATCAGAAATTGAACATACCGACTTGGTTTTGAGCATTGATCATGTAATCTGTTGCAAACGGTCAGTCAGCGATAACCACCTAATCACTTACCGAGCTGACTTGCAACAGTATAGTTGCCCAGATACGCAACATAATTGTGAATGCCCGTAGTGCGAACTTGCAGTGTTTTTGGAGCCGTCTGTGCGCCGATCCGATACTCCCCCCACGGATAGTACGGATTGATGCCCATCAATGTCGGGTTGGTGAACGAGTACGGACACGTGGTCAGCGAGGTGGAGAGGGTGAAGGTGACGCGCACCCAATAGGTCAGTGGCGCCGTAGCGTTCACGCAATTGCCACCCGGGGCAATCCACCGTGGCTGCGGCGCAGACGAGTTGTACTTTGTCATGAAGCCGGGGAACGACTGGTTGAACGCGTTGATTGTGGCAGGCGGGGCCGTGCACGACACAACCGGTGCCCAGTCGGGAGTGGAAACGTAGTTATACATCTCTGCACCGTTAATCATGTTCGGCTGGGTCGTAGTTATGTTCCAGCCTGGTTGACCGGTCTGCGTAAGCAGCTGGCCGTTATAGTAGAGCGAGCCAATGAATCCGGTGTTGCTGCCAGAGTAGTGTGTAATCTTGAACACGGCAGAGTAGGACCCGGTCGGCACCATCAGTGTATAGTTCATCATTCGATCCGCGGCCGTGCTGACTATCTTGTCGTTGGTCAGCAAACTGTTCCTCGAGTACTGGTGGCTCATCATTTGGACAGCGCTAACAGTTGCAAACCATTCGTCATACGCGGCCAGTCGGACCTCCAACGGCAGATTGCATAAGCCAAATACAGCTGGGAGTGCTGCGGCAAGCTGCACCAAGAGAGCTACAGTTTTCATTGTACAACGGGCAGCAATTTGAACGGCTGGAGTTGGTTGTTGAAGCTGGAGCGGCGCGCAGATTGGATGAAATGGCGTGGAATGACGCGCGCGAACAGTTGCCGTGTTAATCACAAATTATTTTGCGTATATTCAGTATGCATTATGTGTGCCTAATCGTGGCCCACAAGGCAGGAACGTTACGATGTTGTGTGACTCAAGACACATTGAATACATTGACTACCGAAGTTGCTCAGGTCATACAAGCGTACATATAACAGTGGACTTTACATTATTGTACCAGTCTCATCCAACAGCACACATGCTAATATTTATTGTGTGGAGTGCCAGTGACATTACCAGGGCAGCTCGGTGCCGTCACGGTGCACAAACTCTGCCGGCTTGAAGCGGGTCTGCTGCGGTGCCATGAACGGCTCTGCCAGATTCTTGTAAATCTGCTCGGCACACTCATCCGGCAGCAGATCACCGCGGCCAGACGTCATGTTGGTTTGAATGAATCCCGGGTGCACCAGCAGAAAGCCGACATCCTTGCACTCAATGGACATGGAGCGCGTCAAAGCATTGAGCGCCGCCTTGCTGGCGCGGTAGCCGTACGAGCCGCCGCTGGAATTGTCTGCGATCGAGCCCATACGCGATGTCATCATCATGACCTTGCCACCATCGGCGCTCTTGCGCAGCACAGGCAACAGTGCACGCGTAACCAGGAATGGGGCCTACAAAGATATCAGTACTTTAGATATTATTTACATTTGTTAACATGCAATGGCATTAGTGTGGTACTCGTGCAGCATGTCGGCCGCATTGGCCGTTTTGAATTCGCTGCGCATGTACACGCCTATTCATTAGCACCATATGTGTAAAAATAGGTACAATACCGGCATTGTTGAACAACAAGTCCAGGCCAGTAGTGTGCGCCTGCAGATCGGTGGCCAACGCGTTGATGGACTCGTCGCTGGTGACCTCGAGTGCAAACACCTTCTCTGCAACTTCCGCCAACTAGTAGTAGCGGTAGTGCATAAGAAAAGTCACGCAGCTCAATAAAGTCATACGCACCTCGGTCGCCTCGGCAGGCTTGCGCGCAGTGGCAAGTACGCGCCACCCTGGTAGTGAGAGGCGGTCAGCGTATAATAAGTGGACGAAATGGACACCACACACACACACACACTCACACTAACCATTCTTCTTGAAGCATTTGGCCAGCGAGAGGCCAATGCCGCGGTTGGCACCGGTAATAAGCACGGTCTTGGCGGTCATTATGGAAGTTGCAATGGAGTGAATGAATGGATATGTAGTGGATGACGTGTCAAACACGTCCTAACCGATGGCTTAGTCAGCAATCGCGTTGAGTAGTAAAGCGCTCCAACTGTTAGAGAATAGAATAGGCCTTTAATAAGAACGGAAAGCATTAAAAACTACGAGACAATCAACTGCATGGCCACTAAGCGAGCGGTGATGGCGCCGCGCACGGTTCCATCCGCGGATGACACGCCCACCGGGATCGACGCGTCAGAACCGTGTCCCATATGCAAGACTAGCCGCTACCTGAACCCCAACATGATACTGCTGGTCAGTCCTTGCTACCACAAGATGCAAGTACTTCATATATGCCGAGTCAATGTGCACATTTGTTAATATTCAATTGCAGGTGTGAGTCGTGCGTTAGCCGGATATTCGCTACGGGGTCCGCGCCGTGTCCAGTGTGCCGGTGCGTGGTTAAGCGGACCGACTTTGTCAAGCCCGTGTTTGAGAATCTGTTTGTGGAGAAGGAGTGCCGCGTACGCAAGCGCATTGGCAAGATGTATGTATGGTCCCTGTTGTATAATGGCATCGACTCATGCCCCTATGTCAACGCAGATTCAATAAGACCATTGATGATTTTGACGGCGACCTGCGTGCCTACAATGACTACCTGCAGGAAGTGGAGGAGATCGGCATGTATTCAATTGCTGTCGGCATTAAACAGAATTCTCATATTCAGTGCAGTGTTCAATTTGGTGAATGAGGCGGACGTGCAAGTGATGAAGGACAAGCTGGAACAGTATCAGCGCGAGAACGCCGAGCTTATTCAGCAAAATATTGACAAGAAGGCGCTCAATGATCGTATGCTCAGCCAAATAATGGACGAGGAGGCCAAAGATTTCCGGGCACGCCGTCAGCAAGATGAGCTTGCCGCTAGTCGAGAGGCGGAAGAGAAGCGACGGAAGAAGCAAGACATCATTGCCTTGATGGTGCGTCATGGTATCCTTGTATATACATAAATCTTATTGTTCTGCAGGCAACGTCGGATGAACCAGCATCTGCCGTACTGAGCTCCATTTCTGAAGCCGAGGCCAAGCACACTCGACAAAAGACGGTGGAAGCAGCACCCCGTGGGCCATCTTTACTAGCCCGGATAGCGCAGTTGCAAGAGCGCACGGAAAAGTCTCGCCGAGAAACGGAACTGCCAGACTACTTTGGAGACCCGCTGGACTCGATCTACACTCGCCGACAACTTGTCACCGCCAAGGACCGCTACTTGGACCCGTACGCTTTATCAGTTTCATTTGAAATGTATCACACATAGCTAACAATAAAACACAGGTCTATTCAAGTGTTTGACACTGAACGGTGTAGGGCCGGCGGGTTCACGGTCAAGATGGTCTACCAGCGGGCAATATCTGCATTGGATTACGGACTGTTTATACCTGCCAAAACTGTATAATTATATAAAGGAACTTACCGTTTGTACATGGTCACTTGTTGTTGGCGTCTTGCGTGAATTTACGGATAGACTCCACCTTCATCAGCACCTGGCAGCGTTAATAAGTGTATTATACACTGGTCAATGGTTGCTTACATTGACGGGCAGCATCATGAGCATGGACGGGGTCAGCGCCACTTCCTTTTCAATGCTCTTCATCATTGGGTCGAGCGACACGAAGAACAGCAAGAGCAGTGCGATGCACAGCACGCTGTTGACAATCGGCTGCGAGATGTCGCTGACAACTGCTGCGAACTGGCGTGTCGGCTCCATAAAGTAATTGATGAAGTAGCCCATCATGGTCGGCAAGCAAAGCGACATTGTGTCCAGACTCTGCGTGGCGTAAAAGTTGCGGTACATCGTTTTCCCCGTGGTGGACGATGTCGACACCGAGTCCACTGCGCCCACCACATCGTAGGCAGTTTCGACAAATTGCTGTACGGCATTGTACACCCCGTGGTTCAGGGACCCGTAGGCAACCTGCACACACTCGTCGTTGGGGATTCGGTACGAGTTGGGTGAGTCGAATATCAAGTCCAGCGTGTCAGCCGGAGTGGGAAATCCACTGAGAACCGGCTTCACCGTTTGGAAATAATCTGGTAGTCCGAATTCCGGCACACCAGACAGAAAATTGGCGGCATACATGTCGAGATTCGACAGTGTGCTGTTCAAACGTGCTCGCCGATCGGCAAAACTTCCCAGCAGAGCGCCAGTGCTGTACAAGTTGTTCACTTCATAGTTGGTCTTTTGAGACAGTCGATGCACTTTTGCAGACCACGCAATTTGAGATCCGTACTCGGACGTCTGCTGCAGAAAGTTGACCGTGCTTACCGAATATGCCACGAAAAATGCGGCCGTCATCAGGCAGAATAACGCGACACGTTTGGCGATTTGTTGGAGGTTGCGCATCTTGTCGCTGGAATCACCGCCAGAGCCCAGTTCATTTTCATTCGACTTTGCGCCTTGGCCGAGGAAATTGTCAAAGTCGAATATATTGGAAGTGTCGCCGCGTTTGTCACCGTCAACCGAAGCTTCGGGAGCGCCGTCGATTGTCGATATCTTTTGCACGCACTTGTTGTACATATTTCTGATTTCCACCTATGATATCAGCTAGAAACAGCGATGCGAAATGCGTGCATGCCTTTGGAATCTCTAGAAAGAGGCGATAAACCACTTTCGCATCCGAATTCGTCTTGACCAGCGTTGCGGCAATTAGAATAATCATGACGGCGTAAATAATTACGATGGGTGTGAGACTAATGGCGTACAGCTTTCCCTTGTAGGTTGTGATGTTGTTGGTGTATGCAGCCAAGAAAATATGAATAAGTTCGTCAAATGGTTCCTCCAATGTGTTGAGCGCCAAGTTTCCAAGAATGTCAACTTCTGTCTGCCAGTCCATGCTATCGTTGCGCTGCTGTCTGGTGGCAAGCAGGGACGCCCTAGTGGAGAGCTCCTTGACCGCATCGTTCATTGACATTTTCGTAGTGACCTGAACGCCGTCGGCGATAACGTTCACGGTAATATTCAAGGAGTTGTCGGTAAATCGCACATAGTCTTGCGGTGCCAAGTATGACGCCTCAGTGAACGTACTAAAGTGTGTGTCGCTTAATGACTGCGAAATACTGAGCACCTCTTCTTGCAATGCCGCCAGGTCCGTATTGTTCGCGGAGGGATCAAACAGTTTGGCAACTTTTTGCACAAGTATCGCAGCATCCGCATAATTGCGCGATGTGTCCGACAAGTGGTCCATGGTGGTCAAGTGCACCGAATATATGTACGACGTGTACCAGCTGACGGCGATACTGACGGCAATCATGAGCATGAATAGCGCCCAGATTCCCTTGCGGGTTATACGAAGTCTCAATGAAGTCGCCTCGATCTTCTTGGCAAAGGAGACGCGCATGAGGCGGTTCACTGTGGTAGAGCCCTGACTCGTTCCAGTCTTGTGCGTACTTGCCTTCTCGGAACCATTGACAGACGAGGAGTATTCGCGTTGTGGTGCAACAGCTGCCTGATCAATCGACGGTTTGGCGCTGTCATTGTCTGATACATCAGAGCCGGCGGTGACGGAGTGCGCCACAGAATTACGTCGGCTTCGACGAGCCTTACGCACAGACAGCCCACTGACATCACGACGCTTAGCCTTCTCGGCAGTCTTCTTGAGCTCCAGTTCTTTGGCGACGTCGGCCTTGTCTGCCACAGCACCACTTCGCTTGCCCTTTTCCTTCTTGATCACCGACTCATCGAGATAAAAGTTCATGGGCATCTCCTTTCGTATCTGACCCATAGCGTCGTTCAGAGGCGGAGCAGGGTGCGCGTCTGCTGCAGAATCTTCGACAAGCTTTATAATCTTGATGGGCTGCCCAGAAATCACGGTTGAGATGAGCATACATGTTAAATTAATTATCTGGTCTTGCACTTGGAGCTGGACATGGTACCCATTATGTTCCAGCATCAAGTGTGACACTTCGTCAAAGTTCTCAATCCAGTCAGTGATGTGCATTTGGTAACGTTCGATCTCGGCCGGAGTGCCGCCAAAAAACTCGGTACAACGAGGTGTAAATGCCTTGATATTTCCAGCGACATCGAGCAATATGTACTCGTTGGTGGCCACACCCTCTGGCACCGCTTTGAACACACCAAGAAATGTTGCCGAAGTACCAAAGGTTAATTGACGTACAAGCAGCATGATCTTTAAAGTATAAGTGCTTGCCTTTCAAGCAAAAAGATATATATCTTACCGGCATCAAGTACTGGTCCGATCTAAGGGCAAATATCTTGCGAAGCTTGCCGATGATCTGCCCCTCTCCCCGATTCATGTAACTGGAAAGAAAATTGTCGTGAAGTTTGTCAAATGGCGGCGGCACCAGCACCGAAATGTTTTGTCCGACGAGTTGCTGCGGCTTCTCAAATCCAAACAGGTTGCGCACGCCGGCATTGACGTTGATGATGATGCCTGCGTTGTTGATGGTGAAAATGGCCTAGTCAGTGTCGGCGGCGCCATTGGAGATAATGTTGCTAACATCAATCACCCCGTCGCCGCTGCCGACTTGGCGTCGTCGCAATTCATCCAAATGGCGGGCGCGCTCCGCTAAATCCTCGCTCTTTTGCGCATCGTTGCACACATCCAGCAGGAACTTGGAGTAGCTTCTCAGCACTCCCGACGACTTTGAACTACTCTGTATGGCCTTGGAGTAGTTTGCATCGGCCAGTGTCACTTCCGAATTGACGGTGGAACCAAGCAGAAACAGCTTTTGTAAATCGGCACGGTCCTTCATCAGTTCGGCCCAGAAGCGAGTTTGGTAGGCGACGGCACGACGTTCGTGTTTAGACGCCTTTTTCATGTGCGCTTCGCATATGATGAATTCCAACATGTCGGTATTGTCGGAACTGGACTCTTCATTCATCATCTTGCGCTGTCGGAACACTACGAAATTCTCGTCAATAGCCGGACTGCGTTTCAAACATTCTGCTAGCAATACCAAAGATCGCTGCTTGTTGCTACAATGATACAAGCTAAAGTTGGCCCAGAACATGTACAATATGCTTGAGCTGTTGTTGACTTCTGCGGCTTCCGAGTACAATTCGGTGATCTGACGCAACATCTCTTCATTCTTGTGTCCATCTTCGACAGCACCCGCTTCTGGCGTTGGCGGTGCTTCTCGCGATTTAAATAGCAATCCGCAGTCTTCAAGCATGTATCTAGCCTATCAAAGTTGAATCAAGTTGTATAAAAAACTCGTGGGCACACACCATAAGCTCCACGGTATAGGGACTACTGTTGGGAGTAATCTTGGCTGATTTAATCCAGTTTCGGCGCGAACTGACGGCATACGTGGACAGCAGTAGAATGCACGGCGTCACGAAGAAGAACATGATAGTGATCGAGTTGTTGACGTCATCGTCAATGGCCGTCACAAACAGTAGACAAAAGCTGGCCCACACAAACAGACCCTGGCTGGCCACTCGCAACACCATGAACCTCCAGCGATAAAATGGGATGAACCACGAGTACAGGAAAAAGGAGGTGATACTGGCAAACAAGCACAGCCCAACCAGGATCCAGTGCAGTCTGCAATCATTGTTAGACTAGATAGATATGATTGTGGACGTCACAAGTAGCAAATTTTTTATGCAACCAACAACATAGTAATTACACATACTCCCGATGGTGTTCGATAAGCACAAATGTAACGGTGAGCAGAGTCTTCATGATGAGTTGGTAGACTTCGATGCGCGAGTGCGGCCGGCCAAGGATCTCGGACTGATCCGTGGGATCCTGTTGAAATACGCTCAGCGCGAATGTCAAGGACAGCGCCACGAATATAATGCTGACTACAATCACAACGGCGCTGCGCACAGCCATCGTGCCCGTCCAGCAGCTGACAATGTTGCCCGATGGTGTCTCGCAACCGATCAACATGGACGTGAACAGCGCAATGACGGGAATGTACAATATGGTCATGAACAGCGTGCATATCAGTCGCATATATCGCACTATGAATAGTCAGACTAATAGAAGCCACATCATGAAGTATGTAATATAACGTGTATAATGATGATTAATGCAAAAAGGATGACACTGCACTCACATGTCCAAACATATTTGAACTGATTCTGCGAAAAGTAGTAGCCAACCACGAATGCGTCCAGCAGTACGGCGCCCAGCAGTACGATCACGATGTAAAATATTGTCGAGTTGCCTGAGCAGATCAGCAATAGCATACATATAGACATATACTTGCCTAGAATAAGCGTCTCTGGCACGGAGCCGTTCACAAACTGGATGAACCACATTGTCTGGTCAGTGTTCCAGGCAAACTGGGCGGCACGCTTGAAAGGGAAACTGAGCAACTGCAGGAGCTCAAACATTTCCAACAGGATGACCCAGAAGGGACTGGCGGCGAGTGTCAGCAGGTGAAGATGCGATGAATGCCACTTAAATGCACACCTCTCCACGCCTTTGCTGCGCCGCTGCAGTGCGAAAAGCAAATTGAATATTCCTTGGTGAAGCTGTTGCACCAGTTTGACCAGCACCGGCGGGATCTGCAGTCAGCCCCCGGCAGTCAGAACAGCCAAGGCAATGGTACGGGCAGCGACTGTCGCACCGCCATGTCAGAGTAGCCGTGGTGGCCTGCCGCGGCAGAAGCGCCATCATTGTCGGCCAGGGCATCGCCGACTTGAGACTGCGAGGTGCCCACTGAGGTGCCTGTGCGACTGCTGGACCGAGAGCCGTGGCTCATCCTACTGGCGGGGCGGGCCATGATATTCACTCACACACACAGTTGAACAGTTGGCGGCCGAGGCGTGTTTGTCCGATGTGTAAACAGATGTGTCCTGTGCGCGCAAATATGTATGCACATACACATTGACATATACAAATACCGCATTGATTAAGCAACAACTACGCATCACTACAAGTGAAAGTGTCCCTACAGTCTGTCAGCAGCGAAAATCGTGATATCTATGCTCGATGGTCTGCTTAAATCAACATCACACTTTACGTGCATATGTAGTACCATACTTATACTTTAACTGTCTTGCGTGCATATGTCATATTTTGCGTAGTTGATGCGTAGTTGTTGCTTAATCATGACGGTATTTGTACATGTTTCCAAATAAATTTTTACTTCAATTAATTGGAATACATCATGACACTGCTGGGCAAGTCGGCCAGAAACGCCCGGGCTACATCATCTTGAGGAAACACTCCATATGATTTGCCCTCTTTGCTGAACTCGAACCAGGAGATAATACGCAGCATGGGGAAACGCCGCGCATTGTCCTCCGAGTAGAGCTGTCGCCACCACGCCTGCTTCTTGGCCAACTCCTGGTCCACCGGGGTGCCGTCCCACACCGGCGCCGACGTCTCCGATATGATCATTGGTTTGTTGCGCTGCACGCAAAACATGTCGTAGAAATTCTGTCCGTTCCTGTTGGTCAGTGCTTGCTGCACGTAGTCGGGCGGCGGCACCGGGTCGTCAAAGTAGTACAGACTGAGTCCCACCCAGTCCACCACGTCGTCGCCGGGGTAAAAGTCCATGTACTTATTGGACTGGCCGTCCCACGCAACATTTGGACTCCACAGCATCAGTGTGGCTTTGCTCACTCCGGCATCTGCGCGCGCCTTGTCAATTGCCTGAGCCAGCGAACGGAACGCGGCCTTGTACTCGTCTGCCTTCTCACCCCAAACATACCTTATACGTCATTATAATTGTTACAACATATTATACATGCGGATAGATTTGCATACCAGTTGCCGTTCATCTCGTGCGCGAACCGAATCAACATTCGAATGCCCTGCTTGTTCCATCCGGCGCATGCACTGGCAATATTGCCGTATGTATTACTGGTGAGCTGCGACAGACCGCCAAACGGTTCCAGCGTGAGCATCACCAGCGCCTTGGGGAAATCATTGGCCACCTGCGTGACAAACTGGTTGACCCAGCTGCTGTCCGAGAAGCCATTGCCGTCGATTGTCATGAACTCGTTCTTGAGCGCGGGATTGTGTCCCAGACGCGACGCGTATCCCCTATTGTCCATATTGATGCCACCGGAGTAGCCATAGTATATTTTGCCGGACATGCCGCGCGCCGGCAGTCTCCGCTCCGTGGTCGTCGTCGGGTCCGGTGACGCGTTGGTTGTGATGGCAGTTATCGTGTTGTTGGCCACCTTGTTGGCCACATTGGAGGAAGGAGGGACGACAGTTTTAGTAGGGGGTGGCGCTGGCGCTTTAACAGCCGGTGCCGGCGCTGGCGCAACGTGCGCTACAGCAGTCGCCGAGAACGTTGCCACTAGCGCGGCGGTCCAGGCAACACGGAGCATACTCTGGAACTTCACACGTAATTTTCACCGACCGCCTGCACGGAGTGATTGAATAGGCCGTAACCTTTTGCATGCGCGCGCGCCACATTTGCGTATGTGCGTGCAGTCGGCTCTGTTTCAGTTGGGAATAACAATCGCAGCCCCCCGGGGGTTGCCAGGCGCCCGCGGCCCCCCATATATTAAGTGGACTTAGGCGGCACACAAACACCACAAACACCGTTATAGACATTTATTCTGTATTATCACACCCTTACCGCTGCTCATGCGCCGGCGTCGCCTGTGCCGTGTGCTGCGTGTGAAATGAAGGATAAGCAAGAATGGGTGGCTGACCATGGGTGTTCATTACTCCGGGATGATTTTGGAATGTTTCTTGAAGATATTTACATGTACTTCTTGCACTCCTATGCAATGCATACATATTGGTCGGAATATAATACATACATAATCATTTTGGAATGTTTCTCGAAGAAGTATGTAAATATTTACATTCACTAATTGCAATGCATACATATTGGTCGGAATATAATACATACATAATCATTTTGGAATGTTTCTCAAAGAAGTATGTAAATATTTACATTCACTAATTGCAATGCATACATATTGGTCGGAATATAATACATACATAATCATTAAAAATAAATCAGTTAAAGGATGCAAAGAAGCCACGGATGGACAACCATGATGCTCCAGTGTTTCGGGTTGAGAAAATTCTTGGGCATCAGGATACACCTCAGGGACCCATGTATCTGGTACGATGGCGAGGTGCTGGTGAAGAGGATTCCTGGGAGCCAGAAGGGAACTTCTGTAACACGGAGCTGTACTCCGTGTCAGCTTAGCGCCGATGACGTCATTATGACTCATCCGGTACCGACAGTTCGGGAATCTTTCGTCGCGCCGGTAACCGCGGATTGGCAACCGGAAAGCGCTCAGCGAGAGGAGGCGTTGGACACCAACCCTGGGGAGGCGTCGGACGCCATATCGGCTATAAATACGGCATTGGAGTCGGAAAGCCCAGCAGTTGATCTACGTTCATTATCAACTGCTGAGCCTATAGGTTCGTGATCTCACTCTGCTCGCCTCTACTCTGTATCTGGTACCAACGGCACAAGGTCCGCCGTGACGGTCAGACTGTGTCCATCTGACACGTCACAGGTATATAATAAATACGTTCATTATCAACTGCTGAGCCTATAGGTTCGTGATCTCACTCTGCTCGCCTCTACTCTGTATCTGGTACCAACGGCACAAGGTCCGCCGTGACGGTCAGACTGTGTCCATCTGACACGTCACAGGTTCGTGATCTCACTCTGCTCGCCTCTACTCTGTATCTGGTACCAACGGCACAAGGTTCGTGATCTCACTCTGCTCGCCTCTACTCTGTATCTGGTACCAACGGCACAAGGAGCCCCTGGCCCTTGTTACAACTTCAATGATTGGGATGTCATCACTCAATATTGGAAGACCCAACCAAAAGACTTGGCCCAACCTGGACTGCCAACTGGGGGCTGTTGGACTGATAGCCGGGTCAGGCCGGGCCCAGTCAGTGCTACACGTCGATCTGATCGACTACAATCAGGATTGCAATCAGATCGTGGCTGATCTATTGGCTGATTGTATGGCTGATGGCAATTTGCAATCGGCTAACGTCACGACTATAAAAGGCATGCGGTTTGTGTCTTAATCAATAGAGAAGAATCTACGCACTCATATTTATCTATTCATCGGGTATCCACGAGATATCCAACATTTTGCGTTATTTATATTCACTAATTGCAATGCATACATATTGGTCGGAATATAATACATACATAATCATTTTGGAATGTTTCTCGAAGAAGTATGTAAATATTTACATTCACTAATTGCAATGCATACATATTGGTCGGAATATAATACATACATAATCATTTTGGAATGTTTCTCGAAGAAGTATGTAAATATTTACATTCACTAATTGCAATGCATACATATTGGTCGGAATATAATACATACATAATCATTTTGGAATGTTTCTCGAAGAAGTATGTAAATATTTACATTCACTAATTGCAATGCATACATATTGGTCGGAATATAATACATACATAATCATTTTGGAATGTTTCTCGAAGAAGTATGTTTATATTTACATTCACTAATTGCAATGCATACATATTGGTCGGAATATATGTTGGTCGGAATATAATTCATACATAATCATTTTGGAATGTTTCTCGAAGAAGTATGTATATATTATAGAAGCAAGTATTGCAACCCTTTCTTGCTATTTCTCCCACTGGGTTTTTGCAAGTTTTACTGGCGCATACTTAGCTCAACAGTCATGTAAACCTTCTCGGATTTTCCCACTGGGTTTTATAACGAGTTTAATGGTACATGCAGTTGATTCACATAGATGACTTGGGACAAGCCATCATGAAGAGGGCATTGTCGCAGTTGATTCACATAGATGACTTGGGACAAGCCATCATGAAGAGGGCATTGTCATGAACAGTCATGAACAGTATTATATACTGTGTCGAGGTTGTTTGCACCCA